>JAVDPK010002850.1:528934-544699 GCA_034780415.1 Cichlasoma orientale
TCTTATGGAAATCATTCTGCCTTCTGAACAGGTCCCCGCCATTTGTCAAGAAACTGATGTTGACATGAGACTTTTATTATGAAGTAAAAAGGTAATAATAGTGAAAAGGATATTTCATCATCCAGAGGATGGGGTCTTTATGGCTAGCTGAAAACTTTTGTAATTCCCCTTTAAATATGAAACTAAACAGCTAAAGTCAATCGGTGGACGGTTATACTTACAATAGGAATAGGAAAATATTTATTATTATTATGGACTATTATTATTTCATATATATATAATTTAATGTAAAATAATGTACACACGAATGTGTACATTAAATGTGTAGGTGTGCTCTGAGACAAACAGAACGCGAGAACAGAATAACAGAATTGAAGATTCAGTGCTTTATGTAAATATAAATAAAATCTATAATATGAATATATAATTTGAGAATATTCTGATATTGTGATTGTCCTTTGTGTTTTTTATTTTGTATGATGTATCTATATCTGAAGTGTAAAAGAGCTGGGAGTTGAATTTATGAGAAATTACACACACAGGACAACATGAATGAATAAGTACAAAAGAATGCAAGGTTGCTACAGCACATAAAATTGATTAGGTTCTACACAGAACCAGAAAGATTCCACAGACACAGACAGGCTGACCCCCACCTACCCCCAACCCACATAATGCCCATAAATACACATTCACACACACTGAGATCCCCCCTCATTCTCCCAACACAAAACAAGACTCATTACAGTTGCAGCTGGGTGTCACGTGGCTCCCTCTGCCCTGGGAGTGTGTGTGTTCCAGGAGAAGGCGAGGTTAAATTAATTGGCAGCACCAAGCTCGAGAGTGTGATTACTCGGGGCTTGTCGGCAAAGTAGGGACGGGGCTGTGTTCAATTCCCAGCACACATGTAGAACTCGGCATCAGCTGGGTCACTGTTACTGTCAAACACAGAATTACCTGCCTGAAACTGAGCCGCTCTTCAAACCAACACAGAGCACTGTTAAATTCCCCTGCTCCCCTTTTTTCCCCATTTATATGTAAAGGCAAGTGCAGAGCCTGGTGAGGCCAGTCTTTGTTTGGCCTTAACTCTACCTAGCTGATCTGCAGCTTTCTTAGTCATTAATGTGTTTGAAATTTATATATATATATACAGTATATATATATATATATTGTTGCTATAATAATGTTGTGTTGTGAAATCAAGGGAAGCTATTTTGGAAGTGACATAAACACCACTACCTTCATATTACATGTGTTACTGCTAGTATCAGAGTCACATTCATAGAGAAATTGAATTCTTCTGTATGATTTTATGTTCAGCCAACATTCATACAGTATATTGTGTCTGCTCTCCAATTGTTGGTGTCTGCGGCCTTTGTTGTGACTGTCTTTTAATGAGTCAGTGCCAATTATCCAGGCCAGACTCCTTTTGTTTCCACTGAAGAGAACAAAACAAAGACATCATGATTGTGAGGCGATCCTGTGTCCTGCACGCGGACCTAACAAGGGCTCAAGTGCCCGATGCTCTGCTTTTAGAGGAGGCTTTGTAGTCCTTCCCAACAGAGGAGGGCCTCTGTACAACAAAAGGAAAGTCATAAAGGTTTTGGATGCCAATAGTCCTCTCCCGCCTAAATCACCCTTTACAAAAAGTACTTAGTTTTCTACTTCACAGTAAAACTACATTTTTAAAGTATTTCTTGCTTATAATTAGAACAGAATGGCCTGCTTCAAAAATCTTGAAGAGAGAGAAAAGTTTATTTACGACTAATTTGCCATCATGCTTGGAGGAACCTAATACTGAAGGCCTGGGCTGTTTTTCTTTCAAACCTGTCCGGCAGGTTAAGCAAGCGAAATAATGGCCTGCACGCTGTATTGAGCCAGACACATTTGTTTTACCAAGAAAATCTTTAAAAAGGCTCCTCTTGTTTTTTGGGGCAGTTTATTTATTTATTTACTGATACTGATACAGTACAGCTCAACTATATCGGAGCTGACAGGCGGGAAAGAGGTGACAGAGGAAGAATGGATGAAAGAAGGGAACAGAGTCTTTCATACACATAACAGGAAACTGTCACGGTCTGCCATGCTCATAACTATACCTTGGCTAATTTCTTGTACCTCTCAATATTATTTCCCATATATGTGCTTCCCTATCTTTGCTGTTGTTGTTACTTCCTGCCTTATTTTGGTGCTTTTCTTGCAACTATATTTTTATTTTTTTTATTTTACCTCCAGACCTTGTCTGTATTCTTTTGAGGTCGACACGATAACTCAAACAATGCTGAAAGTTGGTCACCCACCCAGCGGGGTGACAACAATAACAACTTTAAACATTTCGGTTTGTGGCCCTAATCAGGGTAATCATAAAACATATTATAATCAGTTTTAAAATAAGGTATAGGCCCGGTGTAGAAACACAAAAACATTTGTACGGAGCACTTCCGCATGTGTTTATATGCCACTACTGCATGTCTACTCTCTGCCTTAGTTTGTGTAGCTCCCTGAGCCTGGTTCTGCTGGAGGCTTCTTCCTGTTTAGAGGGAGTTCTTCCTCCCCACCATTGCTAAACACTTTGCTTATAGGGCATGCCTGGTCTCTCTCTATATAAGTTTTTATGGTATTTATCTTGCAAAAAGCACTCGAGATGAACATTAAATATAAAATTTAATTGATTTAAAATGTAATATAATTACTTTAAAATGCACTTTATGTATAGTATGTATGAGGATTAATTACAGTTAAGTATCTGAACGACTAAATAACTTAATCATTCGCCTTACTGTGGCCTTACTATAGTATAAAATACTTCATCTCTTAATTGCAAGGTCCTAAGTATGCAGCTCAGCTAACTAATATGACACATCCTTATTATCCTTATATTTCCTGAGCTTGACAGCAACATAAAGTTTCCATATTCCAGATGATACTGAACGTCTCATCATTATTAATGTGTGGATCAACAACTGTAAATTCATTTCTGGAACAGGCACTTTGAATGTTGAAGCCTTCAGCTAAATGTAATGATTCACTAAAATAAGCATCATCATATTTACGACAGTGGACAGTCGCAGAGGAAGCATACAGTAAATGTCCCAAGTATCCTGAAACAGCTGCAGAAACCTTTTCATGCTGAAAACTGAACTGGGAAAAAGGAAAATACTAAAACCACAAACGTGTCCTTGCGCCATAAAAATTTCAATTCCAGGCGTTCATGTGAGTTTGGAAAGGAGATAAAACATTTGTGATCATAATATTTCCTGTCCATGATTTTGCAATATTTTACTTGGGTTCTTTTCACATCTCAAAGTGTCCAGCAACTGTTTTTTTTCTTGTTTTGTTTTTTTTTCTTGTTTTTTTTAAACAAAAGGTTTTTGAATAATGAGAACCAAAGTGAGTCTTTTGTGTGACATTTGAAATTTATTTCCTGTTTCTATCCAAATCACATCATCTGCAAGTCTCTCTTTAACTGATAGAAGTCGTCACGTGACTTTCATCTGCACTGGAACCTGACAAGATCATGAAAGCTCCCTAAACATCGGGGGAATAAACAATTTCCATTTTGTTTGGCAGCGGGGGGCCGTGTTCAGACAGAGACAATGAAAAGGCACACCGGGGGAGTCTGTGAGATGTAAAGACCAAATTGAGACCATGGGTGATGAGGGCACAAGGGGGGGAGTGAAAGTGTTGGCCAAAGCATTGCGGTTCAGACAGCTTTACCTGTGAGTTCTGGATCTGGATGGTTCCCGGAGGCAGCGCCTGAGTTAACACTTGCCCTTGCGATGTCACCATGGCAACTGGCTGGTACAGGGTCCCACCTGAGGCGATAATTTGCTGCCATGAGTATCAAGTGTCTTCAGCAGCTACTAGCAGCCAGATCCGACGCTAGCACCTGAGCCTTATTAACTACTTTCAGCCTCGCAATCAAAAACGCAGCAAACAAGAGACTAAATGATAAATTCAAAGTGCATTACTGCCCTTTAACCCAGAAAAACAGAGAACAAGGAGGAGGAGGAGTGTGTTTTTGCTGCTGGCTTAATTAGCCTTGATCAAGACACTCTTATCAGAGTCTGTTTGAGCTCTTCAGTGTGTCATGATCAAAGGCAGAGACATTGATTTATTTTGGGTTAAAAGGGATTTCCAGAGGGCAGGATTAACATTTCACTGTACAGGCTTGACATTATAAGAATCAGCCAAGCTCTCTGTGATAGATACTTACCCTCCGATAGCACATATACAAAACGCAGTCACAAACATGTATACCTAATGATATGTGTATATAATAGCAGAGTAATGGTGTGTCTGTATGCTGTGTGCGCTGACTGATCAAAAACGTGCTGATGATAATGTTTATTATTCAATAACCTCAACAAAACATCGTAAGTACTCAAAGTAAAGTCTCGGCGTGATAAACATGCAGCGAGTGTCAGCCTGTATCCATGGATACATCGTTTCCTGTATTACTTCTACTCCGACTACTACAAATAGTGATGGCAATAAGAAGACGAATATGTGTTATATTAATAATGATATTAATTGATTTGTTACAAAATCATCTATAGTGACGGCCCCAAAGAGAAACAGAAAGTCCAAACTGATAAACACAAAATACAAACAATGAGAAAAGTATAGAATTGAATATGTTTTAAAGTATTTATTATTATTATTATTGTCTTACATGGATGAATCCCTGAGAAAACACGGAGTACTGTGTTAAAGTGCTGAGTCTGTTGGGCTCAGAGTGCACAGAAAACAACAGAAGCACCTTCATATCTGATTTTATTTATTTATTTATTAGCAGTGCGTCACTGACTGTTCCAACATTTATGGAGACCCTTCCTTGATGTGGTGTGCTTAAAAAAATGGTGAAAAGTGTATGAAAATCTTTTCATATATACATTAGCAAACTGAGGGAATGGAGCTAAACTGTGAAGCCTGATTGCACATTTAAAGATCAGAATCTGAGAGGCATACAAACTTACACACAGTTAGGTATTCAGACTATGACACACTTCTCCTCTGTACACCACCCAAATGCACTTTGAGCTTTAATTTGAGGGGTTTGCATTACCTGTTTAGGAGTTACAGCCATTTTCATACAGGCAGCGGGTGGTGAGGGCACCCACTGCCTGTATACTTTGCATATTCTTCAATGGCCAAGTTAGCCGTCTGATCTCATCTCATAGAGCACGCTTTTTAGTCACAGAAGACCAAACTGAACACAGAGAGACCCACAAACCGGCAGCAACTCAAGGTGGCTGCAGCAAAGGCCTGGCAGAGTGTCTCAAGGGAAGAAGCACAGCATGGGCTCTAGACTACAAGCAGTGACTGACTGCAAAGGACTTTCAACTAAGTATTAAAAATAATCCTTATATTTAAAATTAGTTTGCATAATTACCTTTGAGCCCCCGAAAATGGGGGGAAATGGCTGTATTTCCTTAACAGTTCACAAAAAAAAAAAAGGATAAACTCCTTGAATTAAACCTGAAAGCACTTCTTCATTATTTGACTTTAAATCCCCTGTGGTGGCAAAGAGATGCACGATTAAAAAAACTGTGCAACTGCCCAAATATGTACCTTCCTATAATAACATAAAATCATATGAAAGTTTACATGTGGCAATGTGGGTCTAAGTCATGGAAGTAACATCTGCACTCATGGTTTGCATCTGTGCACTCTGTGCATTAACAGCCTTTGCACACGGGACCATCTTTGCCCTGGTTTATTAACTAATTAATGCAGAGTTTCACATTATTTTTTGTAGCTCTTGACCACTGTGGGAAAAACAAATGGTTAATATCAAGAGAGGACGGGGCACGGGGGCAGCTATGGATGATTTAATGAAAACAAACAAACAAACAAAGAAAAAAAAAAGCCATAATCTTCTACACACATTGGGTCATATAGCCATAAGTTACAAATTGTACTCTGGGACAGTGAAAAGTCAATAGTGTCAGGCTCATAGTGTCATTTAGTGCTCATGTTTGAGTGTCTGTAATGACTCACTTACCTGATACCACTTGAGAGTTGATGGTGGTCATGGCGACATTGCCCTGTTGCAGCCCTCCGGCAGGCACCACAATCCCTGAAGGGTTAACAGAGCTGGAGACAGAGGTCATGGATGGAGAGGAGGTCTGAATTAGTTCCTGGGGGATAACAGAGGGAGACACTGGTGAGCGACTGCAAGGGGGGAGAACTACTGCTTATGTGTGATAAACTCCCAACAGCAAAATCTACCTGATGATAAATGACAACGTGCATCAGGGGAAATGCTACGCTACTACGCTAGGGATACCTTTTAGGAAGTATAAGATCCACAGTGGATCCATGACTGACCTGTTGCATGTTGAGACTGGTGTGTGATGGAGAATAGGGCCCTCCGAAGTCATTGCGGAGGAGGTTGTCGCTGTGCATCTTGGTCTTGAGACACGTGATGTAACGGTTGCAGAAATCCTTACACAGCTCATTGACCTTCTCTAATTCCAGTAGGTGGATCCGCAGCACCTGAATGGCCTTGACCATCTGAGAGAAGCAGAGAAATCATGAAGCAGACCATTCGCCTTCTAAAAAACAGATGAGCTTTATCGATTGTCTTTACTTTAAAACACCAATTTAACAGCCATGAATAGAAAAAGAAATCTGCCATTTCCCTTTTTGCATATTTTGGCAAATTTCAAGTTGAAAAGTGAAACAGTGCTATCAGTCTACATGTATGCTGATGGCTCTGTGAGGCTGTGATTAGCCATAGCCCTGATTGTTTGATGCTGTTCTCACTGATGTTGCTGGCATTTGGTCATAAATCAAAAACTGAGCAAAAACTAGCATATTAGGATTCTTCCTCTGGGTACCAAGAATTCATATGCCAAAGGTCAAAGCAGTCCACTGAACAAGCACTGACACAGTATAAAGCAGCAAGCACAAAAAGGTGTTCCAGCATCTCAAAAGTATGGTTGACTTTATATTCAACTCATTTATCGATTAATTAGGATCAAATCTCACATGGGTCCCGTCACAATTTTACAAAGCAGCACACAAACTTGCAAGTAAACTAATAAATAATTTAGCACAGAATTTTCCTTAGGGTTTCGTAAAATTGGAGGACTTTCCAAAAGCGGAGCCAGCGCTACTTTTACTGCCTAATATGTATCAAGCTCAAATAATCCTAAATCCAAAGAAGGCTAAAACGAGTGCAGCTCAACTTCAAAGACTACGGAAAAAGGAACTGTGAATAGGTTAAACACTTTCTGCTCGTCTGGTTTTATTGTCATTTATCTTACAAAGATCTGTAACTTCTAGTGGCAAAATCAAAGAATAGAATAGAATAGAATAGAATGCCTTTATTGTCATTATACTGTATAATGAGATTGGAGGATGGATCCATGGAGAATGTTGGCTTTAATAGACACCGATGCTGACTGATCTGTATCAATGATTAAATTCAATCATTGATGCATAATTAATGAATTTATATTAAATGTATTTTCTAAATGTTCTCTCGTCTCCGTCCTGGAGCAGGCGACCACATTCAAATGCCGCTTTGCGGTGCGGGCGGCGCGAGTTCAAATCCCGGCTTGTCGCCAATTTGCCCCGTGTCTTCCCCCACTTCCTGTCCGTCTACACTGCCAATGAAAGCCGCTGTGGCCAAAAAAAAAGTCTTCAGTATCCAAATGAGTGTCATCAAACACTTGGGTTTTTGAAGGGACCGTGGAAGACACTGAAAGCCAGGTTTTTTTTCAGTAGTTTCCTGCAAGGAACAACGTCTGAGGAAATTCTCGCAGTAGTTTGAGTGTAAGTTTTGCAGCGTCATTGTACTGCTGCTGGAGAGAGGTCTCTGCACACCACAATGAAATGCCTCTCTGGTCACACATATTCAGGTCGTTTGAATAAATGCAATAGCAGGGGTCAGAGAGCAATGTCTAATATTTAACACCTCCAATTCATTGCAATTGTGTTGCTAAGAAACAACCTAGCAAAGGGTAAGCTGCTGATAGCTACTGACAAAGCACATAAAAATGTTTAAAACTGGTCATAATGTATCATTGTGTCTAATGTAAATTAATAGATTTGGCTGAAGTGATGGCAGGAATCACTGACTGAATCTATAATATAGTATAAATAATCTGCAATCGCTTCTTTTCAGCAGTGAGCTGATCATCAGCTGCCTGGCTTCCCTCCACTCTGTGTGGCACAAAGTGGCACACTCCTTCAAAGTCGCCGCTCAAGGTCAACAGAATGGTCAGAAAAGTGCTTGGCCAAGGAGGAGATAAATCAGCTAATTAAACTGCACTTGCTTAATCAAGGGACCGGTAATTCTTGTGCCCATCGCAGCCAGTCGGGCCCAGTGTAACATTACTGCCCTGTGGAAGAGTTAGTGTCCTCTGGGAGAGACGCCTACACCCAGCGCCTCATAAAACACACAGATGCAGGGTTAATTGACTGTTCAGCACTTGTTAACCTGCCATCCTGAGTACTGTAATGAGAAGAGTGCACTTTTTTTCCCCTATTTCTTGTCTATATCTTTGTCTCTGTCTGGCTTCAACTCCTCCCCCTCTTTTGTCAGAGAACATTATCAGCATCCTCCTTCTCTTAATTTGTAATTACTTCCAGCTGTTGTGCACGGAGAAGAGCAGAGGATGAGGAAATTACATTAAAAAGGAGGGAATGATTAGGAACAGCAAAAATAGGATTCGCTGGAGACGTTTCTGCAGCTTTGTTTTTTCTTTTTTCATCTGAGGCACTTCAGCCAACAAGGAGTCGCTTCTGTTAAGATTTGTGATACAAAAAAGAGGTTCAGGACCAGAAAAGTTGGCCACCAATGGGACCATACATAACTATCTAAATGGCAGATACTAATCAATACTAAAAATGACTGGATTAGATACACTCATTTGCAACAGCATCGATAGCAATGGCTAATAATAAAACGATGCTACCAGTCCTGCTCGTATTAAAATACAGTGTTAGCTTAACATCATTGTTTGAGTCTAAAATAGGTTATGTTTACTTAAAGTCCCATAGTGAAGCAGAGAAACTATTTCCAGCAAGTAAACAAAAAAAGCAGCAGCCTACTTACATACTATTTGATCAGCAACTAAATATTAAATATTAATCTAAATATTAATCTTCATTGATGATGTCACGCTGATTCAGGCACAGAAATATTTTAGGGGTCAGTTTAAAGAAAGAGGGCAGCACGGTGGCGCGCTGGTTAGCACTGTTGCCTGGGTTCGAATCCACCTTTGCCGGGGCCTTCCTGTGTGGAGTTTGCATGTTCTCCAATGTGTGTGTGTGTGTGTGTGTGTGTGTGTGTTTCCTCACACAGCCCAAAGACATGCAGTTAGTGGGTTTAGGTTAATCGGTGATTCTAAATTGCCCGTAGGTGTGAGTGTGAATGGTTGTCTGTCTCTCTGTGTGGAGCTTGTTAATGATCTGAAGCTAGTTGGGACCACAGTCACCGAGAACAGCATTGGTAACACACTACATCACAATGGATGCTCAGGAAGGCACATGTACAGGCCCATCTTAAGTTTGCCAGTGAACATCTGAATGATTCAGAGAAGGCTCGGGAGAAAGTGCTGTGGTCAGATTAAACCACACTCTTTTGCATCAGCTCAACCCACAATGTTTGCAGGAGAAATGCTGAGCATGATGCAAAAAAACAGCATCCCCACAGTCAAGCACAGAGGTGGAAACATTATGCATTAGGGCTGCTTTTCTGCTGAGGGGCCGATAGATGTAAAACCTCCTTCCCTCAGCCAGAGCACTGAAGACGGGTCATGATTGGGTCTTCCATCCCATCCATGGCAATGACCCAAAACATACTGCCAAGGCTGCTAAAGCAAACTGCTAAAGGATTTAGAGTTTCTGTTAAGAGGAGAGGGCCAGAATCCTTCCTGAGATGTGTGCAAACCTGGTGACCAGCTGCAAGAAATGTCTGCTTGCCAACAAGGGTTTCTCCACCAAGTACTACGTCATGTTATTTCACTCAGTGGCATGCAAATCAGTTCATAATGCTCATGTTCATTATGCCGTGTTTTTTTTTTTCTGGATTTCTGGTTGATATTCTGTTTCTCTTAATTAAAATGAAACTACCATAAATCATTCATTTCTTTGGAAATGTGCAAATTCAACAGGGGATCAAATAATTATTTCCCCCACTGCAACATTTCAAACACTTTAAAAAATGCACATT
Organism: Cichlasoma orientale; assembly: GCA_034780415.1. Lineage (NCBI taxonomy): Eukaryota > Metazoa > Chordata > Actinopteri > Cichliformes > Cichlidae > Cichlasoma > Cichlasoma orientale. Next base: position 539,124 of record JAVDPK010002850.1, read on the forward strand.
AACACTATAATACCATATTCCTACACCATATCATCTGGTCTTCACCAGATTGAAGATTATTACTACTGCATTACTACATTATTCTCTATTAGCACTTACTGCATTTGCCCATTAGCAGTAATATTTTCTATTCTAATGCCTATTTGCGTTGGTGTACATTCTGAGATTTACATGCATGTTTATATCTCCTGCAGTTGTTCTCAGCTGTATCTTGTTGTTTTAGTAGTTGATCTTTATTTTGTTGTTTTAATATTTATTTTTGCTATTTTTGCTCTCCGTGAATCTACACACAGTGTGTCAGTTTCTGCTCCCATCTCTATTCTTGTTGCCCTAACCATGTACTGCAAAAGGCACAAGAATTTCCCTCTGGATTAATTTAAGTTCTCATCTTATCTTATCTTATCGTGCTGAGATATGCCAAGTTTTTTGGCTAATAGCTCTTTGGGAATCACCTTGTTGGTGCAAAAATATCATTTTATGACTGTCAAACTGTGTTGTCGTTTGCATTTTTTTTATAGATAAATTAAAGAAATCGGAATAAATTGTGTTTTGCGAAAGGCTGATGGTAACAATGTGCCTAAAGATGCAATTTAAAATTGGTTCTTTGCTAAGTTGTCTGTTATGTGCAGACACAACACTGCTTCATCCTTTCAGCTGGGTGCCTTTTTTATATACTTGAATGGGTCAAAGGTCAAGTGGCTTAACTAGAAAGGTACTCAGCAGAGTGCATACCTTTCCCACCCCAAATTTTCTATGTACTGATACTACAACGCAATAGATACCATTCAGTGTTCTCATATTGCGTCAGGTTGAGCTATATGTTGCTGTTAGTTGCATATCACTGGCTTTATTTCTTACTCTACAGGAGTGAATTATTTTTTGACCCCATCATTTTCAGCACTCTGGATCAGTAGATCCAGAATCGGCCTTCGATCATGAACAAACTTTTCTATATGACAGAACTGATGGTCATTATACACCCTAATTCTTTTTAGAGGGTTCTGACTCATAAGGTTAAATGCAAATATGTCATATTACCATCCCTGACTCACAGTGGTAAACAATGCATTTAACAAAATCCTGGAACTCCCCAAATATGTGAATATTGTGCCTATCTCACAATGCACAATGATAAAAAAAGTCCATGATCCAGATCACCACAAAAATGTAATCTATTGCTTGTACCACCCCCAACAACTCCAGAAATAATGAGGGGTGGTTCAAGACTTTTGCACCACCAGCCAACAAACGGTTGAAACTAGCATGAACAATTCCGGCTTAGATAATTGCCAGTTTGGTCTTTCAAAGCCAGCAACAGACTGTTCTGTTTGCAGAACCATCTTTGGTGCTGCAAAATCCTCCCTGTTCATTTTCTGTCTAACAGTACGTGAGTGGCAGTTCTCTCCTGCGTGACATTTTTGATAGTTTACAAGAAGCACTCCGGTTCCACAAAGAACCGGCTCTAGAACAAGAATGTTTCTGGCGGAAAAGCATTTGTAAATCGAGCAGTGACAGCTGCTGACTTACCAAGTTGTCCAGTTCCGGATCTTCGCTAAAGAAGGGCTTATGTTCTCGTTCCTGCTGGTGCACAAAGTTTTCGATGTCCACATCAAAGCTGGCTGATGTGATGCATTCAGAGCCCTGTGTGGCCTGCTCACATTTCTCAAACAGCAGCGCCAGCAGGGGGAACAGCGGATGTCTGAGGAGAAAGAGACGCACAGTAAGTGTCAGTTCATAAAATTTTTAATAACATCTCTTCTGCTGTGTACGGAGTCTGTATAGATGGACATAACTTCCTAAAGGTGAAGCCAACGCTGAAGTGATTTTCTTTCTTTTCTACTCCTATAGCTGCACTCCTACACCTGACCCCACAAACGCTTTCTTAATGTTATTTAATAGAACATGACACGAACATGAAATTATGGTCAAAAAGATGATAAAGTGGGGTATGCTTTAGGACAACTCATTTTCCCACGGGACCACGTGAGAAACGGGGACTGCACCAAAATCTGCTCCATATTAATTTTATGTATTTATAAACTGCTGCTTGTGAGAATCAATGTTACAATCAGGCAATGAAAATGTGAAATATGCATAGTGAAAATGTCAACATTTTATCAGTATTTTATCAACACTGGGGGGAAAAAAAACAATTGTGAGCAAAATGTGCATGTTTTTGATTTTTAATTTTATACAAAGTGCTACTGCTATTCTGCTTGTGGTTGAATTTCTTCCTCCTTTTTCCTGTTCAGTGAGATAAATTCGTCTGTACGGGCTCGAACAATTACACTGGAGTCATGTCTGAGCAAAATCTGCCTTCCTCTGCTCTGCTCTGGAATGTCCTTGCCATTCTTCTCACAGAACTCCCAAATTTCTGCTCTCCAGTCCCAGGCTGAGCCACCTGACAGCTGTGTGGTAGCCTGTGTTACCATGTTATGTTCCTCCAGAGTGCAACAAACGGTCTGTGAGTCATTGCTCCTGCCCTGATGAAGTTAACTACTTAGTTAAAACATCATGGTTAATTTTTAGCACTGGCTTATAAAACACCTCCCGATGTTTGATACAATTCACTTCAGTCACACTGCTTTGCATCTGCTTCAAAAATACATTTTTCCCTGTCAGACGTGGACAGCCACGAGCTTTAACATCTGCCAGTTTGTCACATGTCAGACCAAACCGATCCAAGCACGCAGTTACTTCTGTGAACAGATCGCTCCCTGTCACAGTCCCGTTCACCGCGCGCAGCGCCACCAGCTCCTCCGAAATCTCAAACTCTTTCATTATCCCACATACAAAGATGAGTAACTGGGGGCAGACATCACAGCTCCCGTCCAGCATCAAGGAGAAAAAGTCAAAAATTGTCTGCTTCAGGTCGCTCTTGCAAATGAGACACTGAGTCTCAATGGCACTACCTCTATAAATAAAGGCTAAATTAAAAACAAAACAAAAAAAACTAAAGCTCCAGATTTCCCACAATGACCTTGATCCGTCTTGTTATGGTTCACCTGGAAAGGGGCACATTCTACAAACTACACTACAAACTCTTTGATAAACTTTCCATCAGAGAATAGGTTACTGTTTTTGTGATTTTTGGAAATCACAAAGCTGGAAATGATCGCTCCATCCCTGGATGTGTAAAGCTTGGTAAAAAGTCCTTGACGCTTTTGCAGCGTTGCTAGCAAAGGTTCGGATGTCCATTCTCACTCTGTATCAGTCAACTTCTTGTATTCCTCTGCATGTTTAGCCTTATAATGGCAATTCAAATCATTTAACACACCAATCTGCTCTCACAAACTAAGCACTAGACTTTACCTCTGATTTTCTTAAATAAATTCTTGTCCATGTCTAAATTCTGTATCAGTCTTCCTTTTTTAATGTAAGCTGACGTCTTTCAGGGCTACCAGAATCACATTACTCATAAACACTGGTTCCAAAACGTTTAGAAAAAAGATGCATTCTCTGTGTTTGCACTCACAAACATACGTAAAGTAAAAAATAAAGAAATAAATAAAATAGCAGTCACCTTAAAAATAAAAGGAATAAAGCTCTTTTGTGATTTCGAGTTGAGGATTCACACGAGGAATTCACAAACTACTTCTCACAGTAAATCCACATTTTTCTACTATTGTGGGTTCTTTACAGCATAAAGCAGCTTGAGGGAACTCTTGTTGTGATTTGGCACTTTATAAATAAAATTGAATTTTATATATATATATATATATATATATATATATATATATTTATGTGTGTGTGTGTGTGTAAGACTTTCTACAGTTACACATTAAGTAGAAACTAAAGCTTAAAAAATGGAAACATTATAGAACATTTCTGAAGACTCATCTGACAACAATGAATGCAGTTTAGGGGCTTTCACAGTCTTTTAAATTCATTAAAGGATAAGCACACCATTTTTTTTTTACTGGCTTTGGATTACTCAGGTTATGTATCACTTCAGTATAGATGATTTACATTCATTTCAACCATCTTTGTATTATAATACAAATTTATAATAATTCATAAACATTTTTTACAAGCAATTTTGTTCATCTAAATTGAGCCATCTGCACAAAGATTTACAAACCCCGCCGCCGTGTTGATGACATATTACCATGTGTCTCTTAGACAGCCAAGCCGTGATCCTCCATCCTGTTAGTGTGTTCGACAGTGGATCTCAGAATATGTCGTCAAGTTTGCGTTTTGACAAGTCAAAGCTAAAGGACAATATTAGAGTATCCGGTAAATGGACTAGTTCTTATATAGCGCTTTTCTACTCTGAATGAGCACTCAAAGTGCTTACACAACACGTTTACATTTACCCAGTCACACAAGCACTTTCATATGTATCTATAAGTGCTTTTATCTACCATTTACACACATTCATACTCCGGCACTTGCGTTGGAGTGCAATTTGGGGTTCAAGGCATGCAGCCCGGAGCAGCCAGGAATTGAACCGCCGACTTTCCGATTGGTAGGTGACCTGCTCTGAGCTACAGCCACCCCTGGTATCAAGGCTGTGTTTAAGCCAGCGACTTCAAGGTTTTGTGCTGCACATTTTGACCCACAAACATTCACAGACAACAAACAAGAAGTTACCAACAAAAACATAAAGAGGCTAACCCTTCTGTACCACGTTTATCCAGTGAGTGCAGGCTGTCACTGTTTATCTCATAATGTGGAGCATCCACATATATTTACTCTGGAGGAGGCTGTGAAACTTTGGGAAGGGAGTCCAATACGGGTCGATGACAGCGATGCTGTGGTGAGTTGTTGAGGATTGTTACAGTTGCTGTAAGCGCTGCTGTTAGCGTGTCTTTGAAGTGGAGCTAACATTGTTGGACTCTGAGGCTTAGTGAATAAACTCTCACACGATGTGAGAATGTAATCAAACGGTTTATCAGAGGGAAAGTGTGATTTTTTTTTTAGCACACTCGAGCATAACATCGGCTGGCATGATGTTGGGTTGTATATCTACTGCAACAATATGGGAAATAAGCATGTTTATGCACATTTTTGTGTGTTAGAGCCATGATTTGGTTTCAGGAGATGAAGCTTGAGGTGACGTAGAGGCCCAGGTATATCTTTGTGATTTTCCAGTTCAACCGACTCACGAGTCGCTTTCACTTGACTGAGAATTTTCATGAGAAAGGTCCGACACATTGCTCATCTACTGTCCGTGTGATTTAGGAGACGGCGCCTGTGAGTAGTTTTTAGTTGACAACTGATTAGCGGGCATAAAAAAACAGCTTCTGCTCATCCATTGATGAACTACATCATCAAAAATAACATTGTTGTTTCTAGGGGTGATTTACAATACATCTATGCAAAGCAGTGCACTGGTAATGTGCTTATCCTTTAAGGACCAAGTGACCTATGCATGCCATATATTGCAATAATTATTTTGATAGTTTAACACTGGTTACCAATAGTTTCACTTTATGCTTAACAATATAAACACATATGAACTTGAGTGAATCCCATTCTTAATCCACAGGCTTTAAGATGATGTCGGCCCACCCTTTGCAGCTATAACAGCTTCAACTCTTCTGGGAAGGCTTTCCACAGGTTTAGGAGTGTTT
>JAVDPK010002851.1:0-17387 GCA_034780415.1 Cichlasoma orientale
CACACACACACACACACACACACACACACACACACACACACACACACACACACACACACACACACACACTTAAACACTTCAAAAGCAGACCCTTCTTTCTGAGATGTCTGTGCAGCTTTTGCATACACCTTGAAGGCCTCTTGCCCAGAGCCCCAAGGTCAACACAAGTTGTTTGTACATGTCGTGTCGAGCCATCCCCTGGGTTCAGCTGCTTCAGAGGCCAGGTCCTGCTTCTTTTTTTTTTTTTTTTTGTAACACCACAAATGCCCGTCCTTCAAAGTCAACTCCCAACATCTGAGAGAAACAAGACTTTGAACGCTAAAGTTAGAATCAGCGGAAATTAACAGAGCTTATTTTAAACAGAAAGCGGTTTCTTAATGGAAAGTTGGCAACTTATAGGTTAAGTGCTGGGCGTTTCACGGGCACTTCTTATTACCACTGCAGATCATATGTAATCCTGCTGTTTACAGCGCTGACTCCCCGGACAAAAATGCACAGCTCACTAAAATGATGATGTTTCATCACCAAACTCATCAGCTGAATGGCGACCTAAATATAACATCTTTTTGTTAAGATGCGGATATTAATCTTCAATTGAAACGATAAATCAAAATAGCCATCCCACCGAGACCTAATGATTATTTCAAATGCATGCAGAGCACAAAACCAGATCAAGGAGAATGAAAGCAAATGCATTGCGGTAAATTGTCTTAATTCATTTTGTATTATGTTCTGCTCTGCTGTATGTTTATAGGAACCCTCTACAGACGGTGGCTATTTTGTGATCTTGGACATATCTGTGCTTACACGGTCAGATGTAGATACTTAGACACTGAGCATTCCCGTATTTTCTCAACATAACCTTGAAATTGCTGTTCTACATCTGTATCCTAAGGTATATGCAAGCACACACACACACACACCCCCACACACACACACACCCAAAAATGAATTCAAAAGAGTAAGAGTCAAAGCAGAATGCACTACTTTGAATTAAGTCAAAGTTTTCAAAGTGCTAATGTTATGCAATAAATAAATAAGAACCTTTTCTAAAACCAGGTTGCTACCGGCCATTTTTTATAAAACTTTCAGAGAAGATTTTATTGACATGAAATGGATTGTGTGTTTGTGTGTATTTGTGTTTGGATTATGCAACACCGGACTGATCACAGGCAGGATATGATGAGTGTGTGGTGCTGTGTGTGGGTGTTCAACAATAATAAAATTATTGACTGTTGCATAACCCGCATAAGGGTTTTTGTGCTCCTTGTACTGAAGGATGTTGCTTACTCATTTGATTACTTCGATTACTGTATTTATAGAAAACAGGGGCTCCTATTAAAGGGGCTCTGAGATATGAACTGTTTGACCAAAGAATTTAAATAAAACATTTGCCAAGGCCCCTGGTTCAAGTTGAAGACCTGCATCAAACTTCAACATGAATTATAAAACCGATGTCTTTGAAAACGACCTTGTACTTTCACTTTACTTTTTTCTCACTCTCGGTAAAGACCATGAAATGAAAGAAATATGTGTTGTTGTTGGGGCAAAGGAGTGCATGGTGTCTCCAGAGTCATTTTCATTCACAGATAAACACACGGCAGCATCGGTAAACAAGATTCACGGGGAAAGAGTGAGACACATTTGATAGTCATAAAGGATTTTTTCCCCTCAACGAGCAAAGATCAAATAAACTCTGTGTGTCTGAGGTGCCGCGTAGCCTCAAGCAGTGAAGCATAAATTTAGAACAAATCTTGTTTCTCTTACAAGGGTATTACTTTAATTTCTATGCTTGGGTAAAAAAGGGAAATGCGGGGGGCAAATTATGAAAAAAATAAATAAATAAAAACAACAGAAGAATGCAACATGTCTTCCACCTAACCTTCCCATCCTTTAGAAAATATGCTGTATCCCAGTTCAAGTTGTCACCTCATATACCACCTGACCCCCAGCTCCCTTCTAAAATCAGTTTTGCTTCAAAATGAAAAAGCAATTTTCCTTGGGTTTATAATCCTTAGTAATAGTCAACCATCATTTTTAATCTTTAGATGCATTTTAAATCCAAGCTGTAATGTCTTAACTCTCCGCCAAGGTCAAATATCTTAGCAAATAAGGCTTAAGCTTTGTTTTTATATGAAAGAATTACATGATTAATACCAAAGAATTAATCACGTACTCTTCAGATCTCCCAGATTGGGTTTGTGCTAAAGGATTATGCTGTCCTACTTTTTCACATGGCATAAATTGACATGGAGGTTTGTTTAGTAAAGTACTGCTAAATACATTCTTTTTAACTATTTGGTTGCGCAAGAGCATTGATTGCAGGCTGCAGCTTCCGGGCTGTCCTTCACCAGTCATAACTTTGCACCCGGTGCTGCACGGTTGAAATATGTTGCGGGGAAATGCAAATACGGACAAAAGTTTGTTGATATGCGAATTTTCTTCGGCTTTCATTTTGCACATTGGCACATTAAGGAAGTCGTGTTGTAGGAGTTTGGAAGAAACACAGCCACAGGCCAGAGATACAGTAGTCAGAACTGTTGTCCTACTCATAAAGAGCTGTCAGACTATCCATGTGACTTTCAAAAGGAAAAGACCACACCAGCCACATCATATGACCATGTAGTTTAGAAGTCTCAGCATACAATAACACTCAACTTAACAATAAGTCCTCTTGTTATTCAGTTGAATCTCTGAAGTGGATGTTAGTGAAAAAGCCGTTCCTGGCATCCGATACAGTCATATTTGAAAATTTCCTTTTAAGCGATGCCAGTAGACAAAACTGTAGCAGCCACTCTCTCTACTGAATCAGTCATTATTTGAAACTCCAAACCCAAATCATCAGCTGCCACCTCATGTTTCTCTATTTATGACCACCCAGGAAGGCCTCTCTTATTAATGCACACTTTTATAAACCGGACAGCAGTTTCACTCCTCGGCCCCCGTCCTCTACGTCCAAACAAACCATGATTTATAATTCACATGATTTACGATCCGCTGGAGTGCCGAAGTACCACCGTCTACTCAGCCGTTCGTTTATACATGCACCCACTACAGATAAAGTAAAACTAGATGTAGATGCACTGGATGATTTCATTCAAAACCTGCTCATGTGTTTATTATGCACAATAAATCTAAAACCACTTGGAGTGTCAGAGCAATCTGTTGCCTCTGCTGCACTTTTATTGCTGGGCAAAATGATAAGTTGCTTTGTAAATTGCAGGGATAGCGACACATGCATATTAATGGTACATTTCGGACGTCCCTGCATTTTGATCAATGCAAAATGAATAATTGCTGAATGTTTTGTGGCAAAACCTAAGCCACAGTTAGGCTGTGGATATTTTTACTTTGAGGACAGAAACAGACAGATATATATTATATATTAGAGTCATTGTTTACCAGCCTGCTTGAGTATTTTTGTGTGATGACGTGTTCAAACACGTCTTTTTGTTTTGACGCTTTAAACACATTTTATTTAAAAAAAAAACACACACTCTGATCCTCTATCCTTTACTTTCATTTTACACTTTTATGAAACATGTGAAATAAATTTCAAGCAGTTGGCGTAAGTGCATGTGATTACCATATGAAAGGTTATGTTTGACCCCACTGAGTCGGTTGCATTTAGCATCCATTTCGAGTTGTTCTCCCCTTTTTGTTCTGGCTTGCCTTGGATATCACCTGGCTGTGACTGTGAGTCTAATGAATGTTGATATCTCTATATGTGACAGATATTACACAATAAAAATGTTTCAGTAAAACTCACTATGTGGGGTAATTGGTGCTGTTTAAAAATGCATCAGGTTTCGGCACGGCGGCGTAGACACATGCGCGCACACACGCGAGCACTGCGCGTATACACACGCGCACAGTTGCGCGCCAGGCACTTTCTGATCTGACCCGTCAAAACTCATTAAGGCTTAAAACATATTTCCAACTGACACCCGAAGTCTCCATTAGAAAACCGCCAATTACCGCTGAAAGATATCCCCCCACCTGCCTGCCACATTTGCATATGATTGGAGCGATCAGTTAAAATGAGAGCATTTTGGCGCTGCTCAAAAATTCACAGTAAGCTGCCAGATCAAGGGGGGGGGGGGGGGGCATAGTAATGTGAAGTCAGCGCTTTAACTGCAGGTTTAAAAGTTGCTTGGACTGCGGGGGTGAGAGTGGGGTTACGTCCTCAAAATCGTGGTTATAGATACAAGTTGGGCAGCGGTGCCCCATCTTTGCGCAGCTCTTGCAGCAATCGGCTGTTTTGCCAGCACAGAGTGGATCTAAACATCTCTCATTTAAATACATTTGAATACAAGGACAAGAAATAATAGGTGCTGAACATGTAGCGCTATTGTCGTGGGAGTATAGAGTGCAAGCAGTGCAGTTTTTTGCAATTATGAATGTTTTAATGGCAAAGTTATGCTCGTACTTTTTTCCTTTTTGGACATGGCTTTAGGAACATATGAGGGTTTGTCAGTGTGTGTGTGTGTGTGTGTGAAATAGAGAATGAGAAAGAGAGAGGAGGAGATTTAGGGCGTTTGCATCAAGAAAAACAGTACTTATAGCCATTACAATCAGGATCATTCATGTGCAGCTCATATTTTCTGTATGGCTCTCTCTTTCTAGCTCCTCTTTATTCTTTTGTCTCTGTCTGTCATGTTGATTGTCTGACCATCACTGCCTTGATAAAGTTGTCTGGAGATGAGAAGTCAAGTCTTCAATCAGCGTGGAAGTAGGCCAATAGATGTGAATCCAAACATATGTCAATCAGAGACATAATCACCAAGCCTTTGGGCTGAGGTGGGAACTGTAACAGTGGACCCTATGGATGCAGGCACATGTGCAACCATTGTTTTAGAGTATATGCATTCATGCACAAACGTATGGACACAGCAAGAGTCGCATAGGGTCAGTTTGATGATGAATTTCTGATTATTTGTATGTGTGTCTTTCAGTGGTATAAAGTACTAACCAAGTATTTCATTGACAGTGTACTAATATTAATGGGATATGATATGTAGGCCTGTGAGTTCATGTATATACTTGTAAATTAAAAGTAAAATCAAAGAAAACAAGCAAACAAACAAAAAAGGCTTGCTGGTGCTGCACAAATTAACCTTTTTAACTTGTGACATCAACACGATGTCACATGTTATAGTTCTGAAATGAAAGATATGAATGGAGACAAGCTCTAAGGAAAAAAAAAATGGCAGCAGCTGCTATCTGGACATCGTGTGTAGACTGAGCTTAAATTGCTTTGGATGAGGTTGCCAGACTTGCTAAATGTGAGAATATTCAAATATAAATATAATAGGTTGAGATAATGTGAAATGGGTTATCACCCTCCTGTTGAAAAAAATGGTGATGACATTGATTGCAAGGTGTGACACATTTTCTTTATATGCAACAGACAGTAATGACTGTGCTGATGGCAGGACGATCATTATCACTATAATCATCATTGGTATAATCAGTACTGTTTTTAGTGGGAGATTGCTTTGAGCCTCCTATTGGTTGTTCAGGGTGTGATAGGGAGATGGCGGGACACACATAAAAACACACCCACCCACCCACCCAGCGGCTCTAAACGAGGCTCTTCATTGTTTCCCATGTGATTAAAACTGAGTGCCGTTGAGTCTCTTATATTGTCATCAGCCTGCTTTTGTGATGTATGCTGTGTGTGTGTGTGTGTGTGTGTGTGTGTGTGTGTGTGTGTGTGTGTTTGCTCTCCCTGCAGTGGCCCTGCTCTAAATGAATGTCAGCTTGCCTTAGTCCAAGCATGGGCCCCAATGTGGCCGATCGATACTTCATTAGGCTGGGATTGTCTTGTGTCCATGCAACCTTGAAGCTGTTCCTTAATTACCCCGGCATTAAGACCCTGGACATCGCTACAGACCACGCTACACTGAGGATGGTCAGACCCAACAAAGCAGTGACGCCCACCCCCCAACCCTCCCCCTCCCCCTCCTACACCCCCCTGCCTTGATGCATCAGATGCAAAAATGCTCTCACACATGCATACAAGAACATATATACATGCAGCAACCCAAGTGTATATATGCGCCTTCATTCTTTTTTTCCATCTCTCTCTCACTCACACACGCGCGCGCACACACACACACCACCTTGAGGCTACAGTGGAAGTAGTGTTTTGATGGGGGGAAGGATGGGTAAGACAGGGAGGGCAAGAAGAACTGTAGGAGAAAAAAGAGGTGGCGTGAGGGCAATAAGGAGGACACAGAAACAAAGCAGCACAAAAAGAAGTATATAATAAATTTATGCTCTCCTAATAGTCACTGCAAATGAATGAGTATGGGAGAACAGTGCAGTAGCATTTCATGACGTTCGTGTTTTGATCAGTTTAAAGAGGTGTTTCAGTTGCCACCTATCACAATATTTTCACTTTTTCAGTATCCCTGGCTGCCTTGAAAAATGAAAAAGTAATTATGAGTATCATTTGATTTTAGTGTTTATGGGGTAACCTACATCACTAACCTCTTTTTCAAGATGTGAAGCAGATGGCGCACGAGATAAAATGCTTAAATGTCACCAGGCTTGACATTTCAACCGTGCATGTGTGTATGTATGTATTTATTTATATAAAGTGTGTGGGTGCGCGCTTCATGTCCGTGTCTGTGCATTTGTGTTTGCGCGTGTGTATTTTGTGCCAGTTTAATCCTTTCCATTCACTGAGAACAGAGATTTCTGGGAGGAGGAGGAGGAGGAGGAGTTGGGGGGGGGGGGGGAAGTGGGAGGAGTGAGGAAAGATGATGTGGAGACAAGGAGGAGAAAAGAAAACATAAATAAATCAAATTCCTTTCTTCTTGGGCGCTGAGTCAGAAATGGGTGAAATTTCTTACAAAGTTAGAAATACTGTACTGCTGTTAATGTAAGCAGGTGGAAGTAATATCGGGAAGAGTCAGGCACAGTGAGTGTGCATGAGAGGGAGGATGAAGAGAGATGAGAGGCAGTGGGATGTGTTCAAATAGATCATTACAATGAGAGAAAGGGAAGGAGAGACAGGGAAACAGCGAAGGAGGTGGAAGAGGAGGAAGTTGAGGAGCGAGAGAAAGGGTGAGATGTGGAAGAGGAGGCAGATGGGAGGTAGGGGGAGGGAGGAGGTGGGGTGCAGTCAAATGGCACTCATGACAAATGACATCCCCTGTCTCCCAGTCCCCTCTCCTCAGCACCATGATTTGTCATCTCCACTTCTGACATTTTTCATCGCACTATCAAATCACCCTGACAGAATGATATTTTCTAATTCTCCCAGCCTTGGAGCACGCCAAAAATAATGGCCTCCACATGCTATGCACACTCTTTCTCTGTTTCCCCTACCTCTCTCTTTATTTTCCATCCTCTGTCTCTCATAAACATCCGGTGATTCTTTAATAATGAAAATACAGCACCACAAATGTATTGTAGCCGGGACTAGACTGGAAGCAATTGGCTTCTCAGAGTCATTGGAGTTGTTTTATTTAGGGGGTGGCACGTGTTACTGCTGTTTTCAAAATGCGTACAGCAAACATTTTGGATTTGTTGGTTTGCATGTGAGGTGGGAAAAAAAAATGTTTTCTCTCTAGAAGAAAAGTTACCGTTTTCTTTAAGTTAATAAAGGAAAGGAGAAAAAAAAGCTTTCAGAAATAACAAGTAGCTCTTTCTCTACTTATAACCAGTTACACCATTTGCTGTCTATGTTTTCCTCTAAAGACAGAAACGAAATGAAATGCGCTTTGTTTTTTTCAGTAGTTTTTGTGGCGCACAAAGTGATAATCACTGCGGTAATCCTTAATCTTTTTTTTGTGCTAACAGAACTTAGACAAGCCCCCCACCTGCTGAGCCTTTGATTTTCCTGCGTATCACCCTCCATTGTTTTATTGAATATTAATAAGCACAGTGTCATATCTGCCGTGACCCACCTTTTCCATAATCCGGGTCATGGCACCGCAAATGAGTTTATGGCTAATTCCATCTCAGCAGGAGATCACTATCACTTTAGCCCAAAGGCATACAAAGAAAAATAGGGATGTCTTTAAGTCTTCACATGACTGCTGGCTTTGGATTGTAGTGATAATCAAACATTTACAATTTAGGATTATGGCGATCCAGCTTCATCTTAAATCTTATTTTTTTTTAAGAATCAGGACAGCAGAATACTGTGAAGCAGTATAATTTAGAGAAGTTCTAAACTTCCCAAAGTAACAAATTAACCTCACTTCATCATTGTCTTTCAAGTCATTTACGTTGTGATTTGAAACAAAAGCAGTGCACATTACATTCAGACGGAACTGTTTTAATCAGTCTGCATGCATGTCATCTGTTAAGGTGTTTTCCCCCCTTTTCCTGTCTTTTCCCACGTACCTCTGTACTCGTTTTACATCAGGGGTAATTATGCTGTATCCTCCAAAGGCTCGGCGTCTCGTGCTAAGCAGCGCGGGGGTGTTGTTGTTTAATGTAATAAATGTCATGTATGCATGGCTTCACATGCGCTTCGTTAGCAGTTTAATGCTAACGATTAAGCATCACCAGTGCCTCCCAGCTACACGGCGACATCTGCTAATGACACACGTGTTTAGCTGGACTCGTCATGTAGAGAAGGATAAACATTGTGTGTGACACCTCGCCCTTAGCTACTGTGAAACTTATTCCTGTGTCATTATTCCCAGCTGTTATGGGAAAGTGATTCACAGGATTATGTCATCTTTGATGAATGCATGATGTTTAATCTTATGGCAACGCAGTTGCAGTGTTGTTTGCTAACTATCGCCAGTAATTAGTTTTATTTATTTTAGTCAAACAAGACAAAGTAATGATCGTTATAGTTGAGATCTGTGGGCGGTCTTTGTCCTCCGAGCCTCTACCAGCGGCCCGGGAGCTTGAGGGTCATGCGCAGTATCGTATCTGTTTGTTGGACTGCGCTCTTCTGGACAGAAATCTCGGCTGTTGTTCCTGGAATCTGCCGGAGCCGCTCTCCCAGTTTGGAGGTCAGTGCCCCAGGTGTTCCGATTACCGCGGGTACCACTGTTACCTTCACCGCCCACATCCTCTCTAGCTCTTCTCTCGGCCCTTGATATTTCTCGAGCTTCTCGTGTTCCTTCTTCTTGATGTTGGCATCACTTTATATTGACACGTCTATCACTACAGCTTTCTTCCTCTTCTTGTCCACCACCGCTATGTCCAGTTGGTTAGCCATCACCAGTTTGTCTGTCTGTATCTGGAAGTCCCACAGGATCATAGCTTGGGAGGAAAAAAAAAAAAGCAAAAACAAAACCAAAGCAGTCTCGCTGTTGACTTACTGGACTGCAAAACTTTGCTCACGAGCACTCAGTTTCAAGAGGTCACGGGGTCTTCTTTATGAAGTTAAAACATTTAACTTGATTTTTTTTCTTCTTGTTAGTCAACCCTATGACTGTGCTGTTGTAATACAAAGTTTTATGCCAGCAACACGCTGAAACTGAGAGAATATTAAAGCAATTTCAACTCTGCCCGCTCTGAGATTGGGCCACAGTCAAAAGTAATACCAAAGCAGAAGAGATCAGTTTTCTATCATCTGAGAATTCTCTAAAGATGAAATAGGCCTCATAAATGAGTCTCAATGATAACTGGTGTATGGTAAATGATAGAGAGAAGATAATATAGGAAATTGGACGAATAGTGTCTGGAGACCGAATCCATTCATTTCGAAGTAGAAATCTACTGTGGGTCCTTCTATTTTTTTTTTATAATGTACATTCAGTGCTTTGCTGCAGATTTCATACTAACTCTCACATCACCACTTACACGCAGTGTTTATGGTCAAGCACGCGCATATACATACACTGACATGAGGAAATGGAAGAAAGGCAGCGATTATGGTAAAGGGGCGTAGTGGATACATCATAGGATGAAAGTCTGCTTTTTGATGTGCTCAAGATCACATCGACTGGGCTATTGATGTGCTCTTGAGCAACACATTGGCAGCTTAGTATTCTAACTCTTTAGGTTGCTCTTGATAAGACCATCTGACTGAGTGTAAAATGTTGGGGAGTGGGACACAAGGGGTGTGGGAGATAAGTGGAAGAGGGGGGAGCGACAGCAGAGTGGCTAGATAGGATGGAGGTAAAGGAGGAAAGAGGAGAGAAGAGGAGTAAGAAGGAGAGATTGATTTGGCCAGCCAGGAGATGACTGCTGATGAAGGCCTCTCATAGACAGATGGATACAGCGTCAGGTCCTCGCTCCTATAAACCCTCGGCCTAATCCGCCTCAAATTTCCCTCTGATTGCTTCTAAATTGCCTTCTCCCATAGTTTCCTGCTGATTTCTCACCGTGAACTCCTTCCCTCCCTGCCTGCCTCTCTGAACGGGGAATGATGTCTAGCCTGGTGAGCTGCTTCCTTGGGTTTGACCGAAGAATGTGCTAAGAGAGCAATTGGGGAGGGTGTGAGGGGTGATGACTCCTGTGCCCTTGTTGTGTGTGTGTGTGTGTGTGTGCGCATGTGTCAGTCCCCTCATAAAACCAGTCTCAGGTCTTGTCATTAAAATGCATTATCATCCCACTGTGTCAAGAGAGGAGACAAATAGTCTTTCTCTCGGCCTGCTATCTCTGTCTCATTCTTATTCTCTCTTTCATATACTCCCTGACTCCATCTCTTCAGGGAAGTGTAGAGGTGGTGGCCGCAGAGGAGGGTCTTTCGCTTTTTTCCTCTTGTCTCTCCTCTTCTTTTTTTTTTTTTGCATTTCCCTTTTTTCACTTGCTTTATTCACTTTTTCTTATTGTGTCTTTTTGGTCAGTTTTTGACTTTTTACCCTTTCATTTTAGCGGTCTCTCCCTCCATTGTCTCCATTTTCTTTCTGTGTTTCTCTCTATGCCCTCACTTTAATTCAATGAATAGACTTGACAGAAATGTAATTCAGAATTATTCAGAATGGGGACACTGTTTTTCTGTCATTGTTGTGCCCCCAGCCCATCCCCACCCCCCAGCACTGTGATAATAGAGCTATAGTCTAACGCACTCTGATTTGTTTGCCATTCGTTTATCATGTGACCTTTCTGTGCTATCATTAATACAGAAAGAGGGGGGGAGATGGACAGAGATGGACAGGACAGACATACAGAAAGACAAAAGCAAAATCAAAGAAGCATACGTTTAGAGATGCAGAAAGAAAGGTCAAGTAAAGAGACAAACAAGGTAGGAGGGAGCTTTAGAGAGAATCGAGAGAGGAGGAATAAAACAGAGAGAGAGAGAGAGAGAGATAGCAGGGAAGGAGCAGAGAAGATTGCATTTTAGAATTACTGGCCAACACCTAACAATTTATGCCCTCATGCAGTGCTTGGCAGCAGCTGGAGTCTGCAAAGCCTGCGGTGAGTGTGCATGAGTGTGCGTTTGTGTGCGTGTGTGTGAGAGAGAGAGAAAGAGAGAGAGGTGGGAGAGTAAAGGTAAGCTACAATACTCTATAGCAGCGAAGTGACATTATCAAGAGGCATTAACGAAAAGGTGTATCACTGCCTCTGTACACCGATATATGGTTTTATATAAGGCTCACATTGTGGCAACAGCACTGTCCTGCAGGAAGAGCGGAGCGACAAAAAAAAAGAAAAACAGATCGAGGCTGTATCTTATCGAAAATCTCCTCTGTTTTATCTTAACCTTTTGATCCTAAGATGAACTTAACCAGGCACAAAATCTTCCACGACAACCACGTGGCATGAAGAACAGCCACCACTTGACTAAAACCAGAAATACACACGCTTACACCCCGATTTCTGAAAAGTGAGCAAGCAGGATCTTCTCTGCCATATTTTTTACACAGATTTACACAGAGTATAATCATATACCAAACACAAAGCCACAATGAAAATAAAGCTGAAATTCAAGAAAAAAATGCTAATGAATGACATTAATTTTATTTTTGTTTGTGTTTTTTTTTTTCTTCTGCTTTTCTGTAAAATGGTGAGGTCACTACCAGACTGTGTGATCAACTCCACAAGGCCTGGCAGACAAAGACCTCAGCCCAGCCAAAACTACACAACCCTCTGAGAATAGGCGCTAACACAAACCATTTGTAGTGCTGTTTTTTTATGAACAGTTAATCCATTACAGCATGAGATTGTAGTTAAGAAAACTTTGATCCTGTCGGGGGCAAATAAGGATACCGGTTATTTTGTCAGTTTGTTGATGGTTGAAAGGATTAAGATAAAGCGCAGTTCTTGCTCTGAGACGACCCCCACATTAAAAGGGTTTAGGAAAAACAGGGGAAACTGTATTAGTCATAACAATATCTTGCCATACACGTTCATGCACGCACACTGCTACGCAAACGCACACGTAAACGCAGGCCTCATCGTCCCCCCCGCTGTCTGCCACTGGCCCAGAATAAGCTTGCTAAGGAAAGACCACAGTGAGCCCAGTGGGCAGTGGAGGTGGCGGTGGTGAGAGCCAAAAAAATTAAACCATCTACAGGGAGCTCCAGTCTGAGAATATGAACAGAAAAATGAAGGTGACATTTGAGAGAGGAGGGGGGTGTGGGGGGGGTATACTGGTGAGGCTGGAAGTGGAGGGGGGGGGGGGATTTTAATAGGTCCCTGAGACACGAAGGGTGTGAGATGAGATGATGAAACCAGAGGATAGAGAGGAGGGAGGGCGGGAAGGCAGAGGGAGATTGTGTGTCAAAATGTGGATGTTTGGAGATTGGGCTTCCAACCCTGCCAAATGATTAAAATGTTCCCTCTGACATTCATATTCCCCTATCTAGATTCCTGCCTATGTACTTTGAGCTGCGTTGAATATAAATTGAGAGATGGTCCTATAGAATTTGATCTGAGAAACGTTTATGGCCAGAGATGCAATTTAGCTGGGTTGCGTTTGGTGACAGTGTTAGCTTGATGAGAAAAGGGAAAGATAAGATTTTATTTTATTATGCTTTTTTTTATATATATACCACAGACCAATCAGCACCTATTCTGACCATTTATCTTAGTCTACAATTATAAAGAATTAATTTGATCTAATTTTACAAAAGAAATTTGACTAAAATGTTATCAGCTCTAATCAATGTTTTTTTTTTTTTTTTAAATTAGGCTTTGACTTGTCTTGACAGATTTTTCAAACTTCTGTTATTTAATAATATTAAATTAAATTGCACTGCACACACACACTTGCACTCATGCATGGATACACACACACATAAACACAGACACGCGCACACACACACGCACACACAGAGACAATAAATGCACAACAAAAGAAATCAGGAGGACCTCAGACATCAGAATCTCCCTGAGTCGCCATCCTTTCCCTTACAACGCTCTAGAGATGAGGGTTGTCATGGTTACGGGGGCAGAAAAATCACCCCATGTCCCACCCCACCCCCCATGACACACACACACACATAATATACACACATACACACATATAGAGACACACCATTTTTTTTTCCTTCAGCTGTCCGGACATTGCTGATGTCACTGGTGAAACTATGAATTTAACATACAGGTCAGAGATGCATATCTGGGTCGCGGTAAGCCGTCAGGAAACGTGGACGAAAAAAAAAATGGAACAAGAGCCTTGTTGCCTGACAGATAGACACAGCGTCCGAACGCCCTTGAAATTTAAAAGAGAAGGTAATAAAAAAATGAGAGGAAAATTCAAAATTCAATCTCTCAGAGATTTGCTTTGAGGATGCTCTCTTTTTGCTCCGCTTTCTCCTTTTCAGGTGCAATTAGACCTTTTCTCTCTTAAAAAAAGAAAAAAAAGAAAGGCAGGCAAAAGGCAAAAACGAGAGAAACAGGGTGAGCTCTTTTCAAGAGAGAGATGGATGGTGAAACAAAGCAAAGAGAGTAGAAAGAGGGGAGATTCTTTGAGAGTTGCTTTTGTTTTTGCTTTTCCTGTCTGTGGCATTATGAAAAGGACTTCACTAAGCACTTAGAGGATTACAGTGCACTTGCTTCTGATAAATGTCTTAATTTTGATGTGATTTTTAAGCCATCAACATAATTATTATTTTTCATTTTTCTTCCCCTTTCCAACTTGTTTTTAATGAAGACCCTTTTCAATAAACAAATGGATATGCATTAAGGGGGGATGATGGGGCTTTCAAGTATAAACCTCTCATGTTTATTAAGTGCTTCCATTACACCACATTTCTTCAGCAGACCCCGGGTACATTTTTTTTTCCCTCTCTCTCTTCTGGAAAATATTGAGGAGGAAGTTTGAACAGATACGTTGAGGCACCGCTCATTTTTCATTCTTGCTTTAACTTAATGCACATTTGCATAAAGAAATACTTAAATAAATGAAATCAATAAAAGACAGGAGATGAAATACAGGGGTAAAAATTTACTCTGAGCAGCGTCACACATCATGTTAGCAATTTCAGCAGTTGTAATTAATTACTGAGCAGTAAACATTTTTATCACTCTTATTATTACGCTTGTTAAAGGATATGTTAAATATGAGGATTTACAGAATTCACTTAATTCATTTAAAAATATTCCTTTTATTTATCAAATAAATTTTTAAAAAATGTGTTGAGACATTTAAAGCCAGACTTGTAGCTTTTAGGCACACTGTGCTGAGTGAACAAATACAAGACAATAAATTGATGCGGTCTGTCTGGACATTGTTCTCGTGTAATTGCAGTTTGATAACTCCGATTGACTATTGATCGGCACTGAGATTTGACCCTGGCAATAAATCCAGACCCCTGGTGGCCAGGACACTGCATCATTGAATCTGAAATATTTTATCCAGGGCTTAAGAGGAATAGCCACTTATTCTCCCCTTACACAGGTTTTTCTTTTTTTATGACAGCAGTGCTCTCATCTTTCCTCTTAAGTTTTACCCTTTTGTGACCTTTTGGAGAGACCAAACGTGTCTGCTTTATATATGGGCTTTCCTGCGATGACGGGGTGGCGAGGGAGGTTATGGACGGGGTGCATTAGCAAGTCCCCCCCACCCACCACCCCACCCCAAGCCAACCCACCATAGCAGAGTCTCCAACCCCAATCCCTACTCTGCTTCACTTCATTCATTTTGTTCGTCCCCTGCGGTCGGCCAGCAAGGCCTCTAAATCCTCCCTTTATTGTACACAGCGCACACAAAGGCTTGGCCTGCTCTCTCATTTCCTTGATGTGCCTTTGGACAGCAGCGGTGGCTTTGTAGGCATCGATGCAAACATTTGCATAAAGGAGCTCCTGGGGACCACTGAACAATCAACTCAACTGTTTCTGGTCAATCCAGTAGAATTACATATGATGTGTGACCACATGAACTAAATACTTGGGTTGTGGTCTGTGAGATTAAAGTTGTTTGAGATAAGCAACACAAGGTGGCCAAAGATGTATGATTAGACAAGAGGAGCACGGCTGACCCTCTTGATCTTTGGTGACGTGAATCGTTCCCTCGGCCACAACCTCAGCGCTCTCTCTCTCTCTCTCTCTCTCTCTCTCTCTCTCTCTTCCCCCCCCTCCCTCCCCTTGCACCTCACCTTCCTCTTCAAAACTAACAAAAGTGGGATTACCAAGAGAGAGTGAAACAGAGAAAGAAAGACTGACTGAGTAAAAAAAAGAAAAAAACGTCGGCGTGTTTATGGCTAAGTTAAGCTTTTTGAACCAGGGGGTTTCCATCCTAAAATAGACTCACTTCAGGCTGCAAGACTGGTAATTATTGACCAGGAGGAGAGGGTGGCAAACAACACACTCATTACACATGGAGATTGCTTGCTCACCACTGAACACCAGAATGGTGATGCAAATTGGTGGCTGCCCCCTTTTTGTGTGGTCAAAAATCTAGAGGGTCATTAGTATTATGTTGGGCCCGTTTAATGTTCCTGAGTTTCATCTGGGAGTCAAGCTGACTTTGAGGAGGTGGCAGCAGCTAAAGGGAGGGAGTCCGTGGCCCTGGCGTCTGCTTCAAAGCCTTCACTCAATCTTTCATGTCCTTGCTTGAGAAGTGATGAGCATAATACAGAAGAATAGACACAAATATAGGTTTCAGCGGTGATCAGCTCTTTACTGCAATAAATTTGTACCTTTGTGGGACTAAATGCATCTTCAATACTAATGCAGTGTTTTTAATTTTATTGCTTTTTGTTTTTGTTTCTGTGAGCTATAATAGAATAATAGAAAATCTGCTCTGGTGGAAAAATGTATATACTATAAATGTATATATGCACCATGATTAAAAAAACATAAGCATATGTAAAAAAAATTTTAAAAAATTATATACATATGTATATATTCAAAGAGTAGAGATTGATAAATATTTCTAATACAGTTTTATTTTAATCAAGGGTTAGATAGATTATTTATAATTTGGTTAACTGAATATTTAGTGTGCAACACAAATAAAATAAAACTAATTTTCTTGATCAAAATTAACAATTCAGTTTGTATAAATACAATAAAATAACATTTTAGACAGTCTATCAAGTTGGCTGTCCTGTGATAGAAAAGATCATCTGCACCTGATCGTTTTTAATATTTTCTTACACTGTTGTAATGTTTACACATATTTATTCATATAAATATAGATATTATAATGTAATAAAATGTGCTGTAGCGCTATGTCCGTCACAATGGTTCTTTCATAATATTTGTAGATGTTTGCGTGTACTCACAATATAGCACATTCTCCTATTTAATATGAATTTTGCAAACGCTGTCCTGCATTTCTTTTCTGCTGGATCTTTTTTTTCTTCTTCTTCTTGTACCTGTGTGGGCTTTCCAAGGATACAAGGAAACAAACACAATTCTTCCAACAACAATGCACACCTCTCTTTTTCTTCTCTTCACGTTGCATTCATTGCTTTTATGAAAGAAGATTAACATCGCCTCTGCATTTTTTTTCCTTCTCAATTCCCAAATGTTTATCAGGCAGATGAGAACCACAATAGTTGTAATAGCAAAGTGCCATTATTCATAGTCGATATTAGCTGTGTGACACTGTCGCCTTCGCTGCTGCTTTGGCGCTTGGTTTATTTCTTCCCATCAGGCGCTGGGGTGTGACAGGGGGAAGTGTTGTTAGGACTGAGGTCCCTACAATGTCCCCTGATGTGGACAGACATTATAAATGACATCGCCCAATCAGATGCGAGATGGCGACCGGGGATGGTGGTGTGTGTGTGTGTGTGTGTGTGTGTGTGTGTGTGTGTGTGTGGCAGAAATAGAGAAAAAAAGGCATAGTGAGGGGAGGAGAAGATGAGAAAACACAGGGAGCCTCATTTGATGCAGTTAATGTGCAGATTTATGTAGAGGGACAGTGGTCAACATTCATAAGATCTTCTTTCCTCCCTCCTAGCCTCTCCACCCCCGCCTCCTCCCTCCCTCCGCCTCCCTCCCTCCTCCTCCTCCCGGTCTTCCAGCGAGAGCTCAGCCGGAGAGAGCCGCGAGAGTCGAGGAGAGAGAGAGAG
>JAVDPK010002851.1:17487-31918 GCA_034780415.1 Cichlasoma orientale
CTCACCCCCCCCCCCCCCTCCCACCCCTACGCCCCCCCCCCCCCCCCAGGCTTTCTTTTTTCTTCCTTTCCCCCCCTAATTCTCTCCCACTCTGTCACTCACCATCATTCCTCCCTTCTCTCCCCTGTTTTTCCCTGTCCCTCATCTGTCTCTCCTGACTTCCTTTCCTCCCTCCCTCCTTCCGCCTCCCATGAAAGGACTGAGATTGTTGTGGACTGCAGCGCTCAGACCAATAGGAGGCATAGGTAGACCACAGAAACACAGACCACAGCAAAGACAGAGAGCATTCGGTAGTTTGTTTCTATGTACAAAGCAGCCAGGATTTCTTTTCTAGACAAAACAGGAGGATGCGTTTATCCTGTTTTGTCTGCGCAGCCCAAGTACGTGTGTTTACAATATGCAAAGCTACATAAATGAAGCTGCTTGATTGATAAGCCAATTTGCAGACCTCTTTAAGACAGCAGAAACTGTGAAGCTTTAAAATGTAGTGTTGCATTCTGCTGCGGGGCTCTTTTTCAGTGTGAATATTGCTAGGAAAAGGTCCTAATTAACAATAATAAAAAAAGAAAATGGTTTTATTTTTAATAATTTATTTGTAAACTATAGTGGGGGGTTGTATGAAAATATATATTTGTTTAATAATCATTGCATGTGAAGAAGGATCGGGTTTTGGTAACGTTATATTTCCTCCCCTCATTTTGTTTTTCTTAATTAAAGCTTTTCTGCAGCAGTTAAATGATTATTATAGGTGAAGATGTTTTCTCATCATATGAAGGAAGCTCTGTATTTTCTTCTTTATGTGTTTCATATGTAGTAGCTGCTCTTGCAAAGTAAAAGTTCTTTTCATTTTCCTTGTCTTTGATAACCTTGAATATGAATACTCACTAATTCAGTTAATGTTGAAGTTTAAGTTGTTAAAAAAAAAGAACAAGAAAACCTTCTTTCCATAAAAGCTGTGCAAGTTATGCAATAGGAGTTCACATTGTGTTATAAAAAAAATTATTTTTATTCTTCATTTTAAGGCACCCATTTGGTTTTACACTTCTTTATTTAACTTGGAAATATGCTTAGTTTGAGTTGAGAGCCACATTTGAGAGCTGCTACTAAACGCTTCATGTTGCGGGCAGAACTTTATTTTTTAGTTGAAGAACTTTTCGCCCCTGCTGTGATCTGAAGTGAAGTGAAGAAAAAAAACACCCAAAATTTAAAATGTCACAGTATCCCTTAAAGCATTCTGCATTATTTTCATTATAGTAGTGCAGAACCCACGCATGGCTTCATTTAATGATTGAATCAATTTATTTCTGAATTAGCCCCCCCCCCATCCCAAACGCACACTTATACACAGCACACCAGCTCCCGTCACTTTCTCATCTTTCTGCCCTTCATACAGTATTTTCTCTCTTCTTTACCTTTTTTCCCTCCAACTCTCTCTCTCTTTCCCAGTCCACTGAGTTTTCTGGGTAATCCCTCTCAATCATTACAGAGGCCCTTCACTCTTTGTGGAACTTTCTCACCCTCGCCGAGTCTCAGACTTCCATCCATTTTCCTTCTCTCGTGCTTCCTGTCTCAAACCTGCCCCTCCACGCCTTCACTTTTCATTTTCAGGGTGGAAATCAACCTGAAATTTTTCTAATGCGCTTTTTTAAAATCTAAAACGGGCGCATATTAGTTTACAGTAAGTCGTCCTTAACTGTGCATTAACTGCGCATTCCATCAGATATTCGTGTGGCAGTCACAGTAACAACCACAATGTATCCTGCACACTAAATCTTTACCCTTGTTTGAGGATACTTCTGCTACATATTCCAATATGGGGGAAAAAAAATGCCACAGAAAGCTAATCATACGAGTTCAGATCCAAAGTAGCTTTCACTTTTATGCTAGCAATCATTTTGTCACACATTTTCAAACGGGGCATATCCTGTTTTGGAAAGAAACTCTTGGAGCTCAGTGTTTCTACCTGCAGCAGCAACCGTCTGTAGTTTTCTCTGTCTGAGAGCCTAAAGCTGTAGCTTTACAAGTGAACCTGCCAGTGTGATCTCAGACTGGCTGCACCCTGGGGCAAGGCAGAGGAGACTATACGTGTGTATGAGCGAATATGCTGTGTGTGTGTGTGTGTGTGTGTGTGTCTACAGTGTGTTACAGCTGGCACAACCACCCCTGAAAAGCGCTCTCAAGACCCTTGATTCCATAGCTCAATATTATGATCTCTGAGATTTCTCTTATGCCAAGATGGAACTTATGGATTTTGGGCATTCACCTTGCAGCGCTATTAGCCTGCTATTTCCATACATTGTTCTTTGGCCCCTGGAGAAGAGAGGCGTTTTATTAGCCTGGCTGCTTTTTAGTTCCTCTGTCAAAAGACTGTAAAATTCTGAGAACTCGTTCAGTTTTATTGATGGTGGGCAGGAATATCAGTAACTAGCAAAACTTGAAGTCATGAACTTCGCTGAAACGATTCAATAATACTACCGACTTTATAATGACCTCACATGTTATGGTATTTTTTAATTTCCTATGGCATCACTATCACATTCGTCTGATATCACCACAGGGATGCATTGGTTTGGTGTGAATTCCTCTACAGTTGTTCGTTTTAATTTAGTTCTCGCTCCCATGTGTCGTGACAGCCTGTGCACATCTATAAAAACTGTGTCCAATGAGGATCATTTTCCGCTAAAGCAGCCTTTTGAAAAATGGAATTACACAGGTGATGAAGTCAGTGAACTCCCGCCTTTGCTGTTTATGAGCTTACGAGACGTGGACGCGTCCAGAATGAACGCGTCAAAGCCGAAACATTAGCAAAACTTTTCACAGGCCACAAAACTAATTTTCGCATGTCCTCTTCTGCACCGCACGTTAGCGGTGCTTGAGGAGTGCGGCTTTAAGATGTCATTGTAAAGTAAGAATTTGTGATTTTAAAGTTGACAAAGAGTTCCCTTTTATTCTAGTTAGGGGAATGATGGCTTGATTGACAGAGAAACACTTGAAGGGCGATACAGAGATAGCGAGCTGGGACGGCTGGAGAGAGCGAGAGAGTTGCGCTTGCTAATTAAAAGAGAAGCAGCTGTCTTTCTTTCTGTTTCTGTTATTCCCTTGTTCCTGGGAGTATTAATGTTTTATTCAGGAGAAACATAACTACAGATGAAATTAATAAAATCAGGCTCTGCCTTTCCCTTGCTATCTCTTGGGGGGGTGGGAAATTCAAACGCTCGTTTCTCCCGGCTTTGAAAGTGCAAACTCAAAGTGCTCCGTGTACTGTAGTTTTCATTTCTTCATTTCCTGCATATTAAGTTCCTTTTTTTTTTTTCTCCTTTTGTTTCAAAGTGCATTGCCCTGAAAATAAAGATCAATTTTTCAGTGCAAGAGGCTTTGGAATTAGAGCAGTGTTTTCCACGCTAGCAGAGTGATTTACTGTAGTTACTGCATTATTTTCACGGGCTGTGTTGTGTGTAGATGGAGATTTTTTTTTTTTCTCCACACAAAATTTTGTATCACAAATAACTGTGGAGCTTTTAGTCCTGTTTATGCAAGTCTGCGTGAGATAGAGGCTACGTGTGATTATATTTTAGCATGCTGTGTCTGTGCAGACATATTAAGTATGTTCTTGCACTTTTGCAAGTGTGTACGTGTGTACACGAGTGTGTTTCATTTCACTATACATCCAGGCTCTGGGAGTATTTGCCTGTCTGATCACCTCATGTGAGTCTAAGAGGGGAAGCCATGCGCGACTAACACGCACTTCAGAGTTGAACTAATTGTGTCATTTTTAACATGAATCTGTGCTTGCCCACATTTTATTCACTCTCTTTCCTCTCCTTTTCCCCTGAGCCACACAATGAATGCAGAGTGTAGCAGGCCCTCGCATCCAGCCAACTCTGGAGGAATTTTCAATGCTGCATTCAGGTGCATCATTTATTTTCCCCAATGCTGGTGTTTATATGTATGTGCGCGCGCCTAAACCTACCTTTTGTGGGGACCAAATAACCCCACATAATAAGATTAGGTGAAACAGCTGGGAGTCTCTGTCGGTGCTTATTCGGGCCAAGTTAATTGTGAGATAAAGTTGAGAGCTGAGGTCATTACTCAGGTTATGGTTAAAATTAAGTTTGCCAGGTTTGGTGTGAGGATTTTGCCTTTGTGTGGGCTAATGCAGTTCTGCAGCACTAGTTTGAAAGTCATAACCGCTCACAGCTTTGCATGTTTTACATCATTAGGTAAAAAAATCATATACTAGAATATGACAATATTCAAAAGCATGAGAGAAGCTTTCAGATTAGTTTCATGCTTTTTTTTTTTTAAGATTGAAGGAAGCCGGGATGTGTGCCATTTCTGTCAAATTACAATGAAGTATCAGTGGTGGGAAAGACGGACAAGCAAGCAATATGCTGCTGAAAAATGGGTTCTAAAATATTGTAGTTTAGCTTCTAAAACAATACTAACATAACAATACTAACATCAATTCAGTTTGAAACCCACTTCAAATATCTGTGTTATTCTGTTTCTGTTTGAACAAGGTAATCTAGAGCAGTATAAAAGAGTTTCAATGAATAATATTTCTTTAAATTGTCCATGACTCTAATGTCTTCAACTGCTAACATGTTTGTCAGCAGCTATGTGTTTCACAGAATCAAAGCCAGCTGGTAAGAACACCGGCGAATGTTTACTCCCGTTACCACCGAGTTACGACACGAGCAAACGTCGTCATTTTAGAAAATCAAAACTCTGAAGCACTCTGTTCCACTCTGCCTACTTTTTCTGTTCACCTCTCTGTGATTTGTTGCAGAAGCTGACGGCATTAGCCGTTTATGATGGTATTAGTGATTGCACACGCGTGTAATTGTACGTGTGCGTGGAAGTTAATATCAGTGACAGTACAGCGACGCCTGTAGTACGCGGCTGGAAAGGCCGGAGTCTTCACTTTGGAATGTTTTAACATATTTTGGGAGCGGACCGCTGGGTATTTATTTAAAAATATAGAACTGCTGGTGCACGTTTTGTTTCCAGACATGGAGGACATAACTGTCCAACTATTTCTTGGCACTCACTGACACGTTTCAGTAATGCGTGTGTCATCTACACACTCACTAATCCCACTCTAAAAACAGCAACTGAGTAACTCTACCTATCAACTATAAACTCCCCTCTTTTCTTTCTGCTGGGATCCTCTTTACTAAGATGCAACAGCTCAGTGGTTTTCTGCAGCATTGTTTCAGTCATTTCTAACTTACTGTTGTTTGATTGCAGCGTGACAAAATCCTACATTCATTTCCCCATCAATATATATTTTAAAAACGCACACATAATGTTGGCAAGAAGGAGAAGAGGAGCAATAACGGAAGCCTTAGCGACACACTGTTTTCCCTGATGCTGAACCTAAATACGTTTGAGTGTTTGAAGCTATTGTTCACACTGCAGTGAGTGCTGAGGCTTTTTTAATGGCAGTCTCTGTTGATCTCTCACTCCACTCAGCCACAGCCACAGGACCTTAATGGACTTCCTACTACACAAATAATGAGATAAGTTAAGACATTACAAAGAGCAAGACGGACATGTAAAAACAAAGAGAGAGGCGAGTACTGGGGGCTAATTCTGTGCAACTTCAATGCAGATTCTGGCATTTGAGTCCTGGAACAAATAAACAGACGCACAGATGCAGAAACACGCTCGCCAGTGCGCATGCACTCACACACATGCCGCTTACACATATCTTTACCTACCTAACAGCAAAGCACACACTTGTGCACAATCACACATACACAAGCCAAGGCAGTGCTGTCTGGTTGATCAATAGTTTCTTGTGCTGGGGAGGGGTGATGACTGCAGACAGCAGTCAAAGCCCCGAGGACCAGAGGGTGACACCCCTTATCAACTGAGCAAGGTGAAATGTCAAACACTGGATCTGGAGCTCCCTTCCTCTCTCTGCACATCTCTTTCCCCCCCTCACGTTCCCTCGTTTTCTGTGAGATGCTCTTGACTTGCCTCAGTTGCTCCCTCCGATTCTGATTGTCTTTCTGAACTTCCTTCTCCGGATCTCCTTTTTTTCTTCATGTTTTTCTCTGAATTTCTGGCTCTTTTTCTTGTTCACCTTACTCTGAATTCATATCTCTCCCTCTCTTTTTTATCAGTCTCTCTCATTCCAAATATCCCCACACTACCACTCTCAATAAGTTATTTTTTTTAACCCTTTTTCTTCTGGCCTGACATTATTATATAGCCTGTTAATAGATTCCCTTTTTGACATCTGTTTTTTTTTCTTTTGCATTAACCTATTGCACCATCCTACAAATGCTTTCTCAAAATTTTCCACTTTCTTTTTCACCAGCTTGTACACAATAACTGCATGCCAGCAGAAAAGCCTATTGAGTAGAACAGAGTTATAAATATGAATTTGAATATGGCAACAATGTTTATGGGGGTGTTTCAGTTCTAATCTGGTTTACATGCACTCTGCATGTCTTACACCCTGTCCATTTCCATGGCCCTGAGCTTAATAACAACACTGTAGGATTAGTGCAGGGTGAGTTCACACAATAACAAAAAAAAGGAGGAAAAAAATGCCACTCTTGGGTACAAATGATGTAGGCAGCTTGAATACAGGCACATAATTATGTGTCAGTACGGGAAATGAAATATATTTTTTATTCAAAATCATGTGAATTTAATACCGTAGTAGATAAAATGATAAAAGTTTTAAAAGGAGAACTGGAAATTAAAAAAAAAAAAGAAAACATGTTGGTGTCCTCTTTTTCCCCTGTGATTAGTAAACATTCCTCAGTATCACACCACCACAAACACATCTTCTCATTCCGACCACTGAACAACATTTGGTTTTAATTCCTCATCTGGCAAAAGGATTATCAGCCTCAGATTGGATTTATGATCTCAGTGCTCAGGCAGGTTTATGCAGCCACCATATGTAGAATTATCATTAGAGCTATAATCCCCCCGCAGAGCACTCACACACAAAAACACCCCCTCCACAGTTAAATGTCCAGAGTTGATAGTGATTGGCAGTTAGCGACTCTGGACTTCTCTGTGTTTTCTCTCAGTCAAAACACACTCCCATGCGTGCAGTATGGACAGTATGAAACATAAAAACAATGAGATAAGCAGGGGTGGAGAAAAAATAACATCCAGATGCTTGTTGTTTGTAGAGATGAAATGGAAACGGGTAAGATTATTTTCTTATTATGGCCCTTTTCATTTCTAATCCTTTCTTTTTTCTTTTTTTTTTTTTTTAGTTTACTCATTCACTCACTCTCTTACCCATCTATTACGCTCTGCCTCGTTCACTCCAAACTCCCCTCTATTTGGCTCAACTCTGAGGCCCTGTCATATCTCCAGGACGGTCAAAACGCCTGAATACCTCCAGAGGTAATTTCAAGGTGGCACAAAATTGATTTCATGTTTTCCTTTGTCATTGTACTATCCATGTTTTGGCGATTTGGTATAATTTTGCCAAGCAGAATTATTATTATTATTAGTTCTACTAACATCTGTCATTCCATCTAAGGGAACTGAGTTGACCGTAACATGTTCACTGTTAATTTTCAGCTTTTCTGCCTGAACGTGGGTCAGCATCGCTAAGCCACAGAGGAGTGTGACATCATCTGGAGGTCACACATTAAGCGTAATAGCCCATGAAAATATCAG
Source organism: Cichlasoma orientale (assembly GCA_034780415.1). Lineage (NCBI taxonomy): Eukaryota > Metazoa > Chordata > Actinopteri > Cichliformes > Cichlidae > Cichlasoma > Cichlasoma orientale. The sequence continues at coordinate 25,147 of JAVDPK010002851.1, forward strand.
AACTGTAATAATCTTTTCAGTGAACTTAGGTCTCCAGCAAGACATCTGCCACCTGCGAAACAGATGAGATGAACAGTTGCCACAAAAAGTAAAGTACAGATGCAGACATTCCTTCATTTATTACTGAGATGAGCATTTCCTGAGACTTTGTACAGTTAATTATAGGAATCAGTTGGTAGCTCACTGCGCCAGTCACCAGATTATAATGTTGTGCAAACCTGTCACCTGTAAATTAAATTTCTGTGCAGCTGTTTTCTTAGTCGTTTTTCGGTGTCAGCATACACGCTGGCTATCAACAGCTCTTTTTGAACGAAGCACACATTATTCTTGACTAGAGTGGGTGGCAGGTGCACAAAGCCCATGATTGTCACGCCAGAGAGTGATGTTTACATCCGCGCACTTGTCTGTGATTAAGACTAGGCAAGCAGAGCATTTTGGTAGAGGTTAGGGTAAGACTGTGGTAAAAACATGTTGTGTCTAAAGCAACTGCAGAGGTTCCCTCAATTAAACTTTATCACAATCCTCGCCTGAGCATAAAGAAATCTTTGTGATTTATACACCACTTTGCATTTAATCATTAGTAATTATTAAACTCTGGCTCTCTTCCATAGTGTGTCTTTTTCAATCGGTCGCACCAGATTTCTTCCTGCTAAAAGAGGTTTTTTTTCTTCCCACTGTCACCAAAATCAAGACTTTTACCTGAGTTTAACTGTCCAGTTTGTTTAAAGGAAAGAACACCTGTTCCTAATCTTCCATGCAGTGGGTTCACATTACTGATTCATACTCCTCACTATCCTTCCTTCCTGATAAGTCATCATCACCCCCCCTCCCCCCTCCCACCTCTCTCTCCCTCTGTGACTCCCGCAGGCTTTGCCATCTCTAATCAAGGCCTAATGAGCCTAATTGGTCGTTAAAACTTGCCAGAGTATGACACAGCGGTACTACAGCGTCTGCCATATGGTCGGGTTTGGCCCGAGGCCCTCAAGCTGCCAACTGTTCCGCCGTCACTGCCTTGAATTGTGCTGCACTGACTGACAGCGGCTGCAATGGGAGTTTCTCCTCTGCTGATGATTCAGCACTCAGAAGACCACTCAGCGCAGCACTGAGTGGAATATATATACTATACAGTTGACTTCCTGAGTCACCTTCACCACCAGATATTAAACGAGAGGCAGATTAAAGCTCCAAAGATTTTTTTTTTATTAGGTATTAAATGGCTCAAAGTAGCCACAAACTAAATATATATGCATGACTACAAGTAGTAATGGTTATTTATTAATTATTATGGTGCTTTTTTTGAAATCATAGGACAGTCCCGTGCAGTAAGTGTTTATTTTGTGGAAACCAAGCAGCACGCTCAAGGGTAGAAGAAAAGTAAAAACTTCAGATCAGATATGGTCACTTCTGGCTTCAGAAAAAAGAAAAAGAAAAAAGATGCTAGGTGACATCGTGGTAGTCTGACCGTATTTTATATCATCCACGGTACATCTCAAATCCAAATTAAACAGAGGTATGGTCACATCATGCCACGCAATGCAACCTGTGAATAATTTACACAATAAGTACATTAAACACATTACTTGACTATCTAAATAGATTTTTTTCTTTTTGGCAGCAAACAGCCCAGACAGGAACATGAGAGTAAAGTTAACATAAACGGGCAATTTCATTTTTAATTTTACAATTTTTCCTTGTAGTTAATACTTCTTCCACTACATTCTGTCTCCCACCCGTGACCCTTGCTCCAGGGCAGAGAAATGAGTAGTAGCCTAATATTATATTTAGTAATATTTAGACATCCTACTGCCATCAGTGTGATGTGAGCTGCATCAGTAATGTGCTGACTTCACAGTGCTGCATGGCCCACTAATTAATTTGCCTCTGTAAGCTAAGAGCTGTGAGGCCTGCTGCCCTCAGCCAATTTACTTGTGACCTTAATATGACCCAAGCACAGCGCTACGTGGTTTGGTTCTAGTGTGTGTGTGTGTGTGTGTGTGTGAATAGGTTAAGCATATTTTACCAAAACAAGGAAGCCCAGCATCTAACAAGAACTGATTATGTAAATGATGTGTTGGCAGCTTCAATGCATCTGGGGTTTGAAGTGTGTGTGCATCTGTGCGTGTGTGCGTGCGTGCATGTGTGTGTGTTGCAATAAGGTTTGAGCTGATCCCATCTCTCCAACTGGCAGCCCTGTCAGCTTTTGGTCACCATGGCTGCAGTGATAGACGGAGCATTTATTTATTTAATGCAAGTTCAGAGTTGGAACAAATAGTTTTACTTAACTGTGATTACAGTAAAATAACTAAATTAAAAGTTTTATTTTAATAATGGACAATAATAGAACCCCCCCCCCCCCCCCAAACTTGTGGGGACATTGTTATTGAAAAGTCCAACAAGAGGCATTGTTGGCCGGATGGGTTATGAACAGATTCTCAAAACCACTGTAATTTGCTACAAGTCCAAGAACTAACACACACCTGAAGTAAAGTCTGTGCGCACAACAGCTGCAGCAACTAGATTCAGATGAAAGTTGATTCAGGAATTTGTTCTGTAAACTGTGCTGGTTGTTTACAGCAGAAAGCTTGGGTTATTATTGTGACATTTGGCTTTCCAGGGGGCTTGTTTAAAACAGATTACAGTGACCAGAATTTAACAACAAGAAAAGAAATAGGAGGCAAGGAGGACAAATATTTATTTTTTTTAAAGTGTCCATTACAGACTTATTTTGTAAAAGTGTGCGTTGATCTCCTCTCCCTGTATCCCCCCCCCCCCCTTTATTCTTCATATTCCCTCACCTCTATTTCTCCAACTGATGTCTTCATCAGTGATAATTCTGGGTCCATGCAGAGTGCGGCCGATTTCCCTGCCAGTAGATATAACCTGATTGAAAGCAGCCAGCGTCTGTCAATACTGCTTGCTTGTATTTGCCTGCGTCCCGCCTGCCTCCAACCCAGCTGATTATTGGAGACCTCTCATGGCAGTATTGAGCTGCTGTCCCCACTCTTGTTACCTAGCTGATAGTTTCATTGTTTAAATGCAGATGGAGGTGGGCTATTGAACAACCAAGACACTCGGCCCTAATGGTAAACAAACAATCGGAGTGGCGTGCGGAGGGAAAGTGAGGTCAATAGAGTTGATTAATACACGTAAGGGGACACGTAATGGACATTGCGATCCATATTTTCCACTGGCCACATCCTCTGTGATGTTCAGATGAAAGTTCTGAAAGATCGATAAGTTGCCGGATATAGCGAAGGTGATGATGGATAAACATGAAAGGGAGGAAGTTTAGCTTCGGATAACTGTTGAAATCAGTAAAAGTTATATGGAGCTTCTCTATTGTATTTACAATGGACTGTAATTACCCTGTGTTAGATATATTGACTGTGGTTTTATTGGAATTCAAAATGGTGAAACAGTAACTTCATGAGGGGGAAGGTGTAACATTGCTTTTGAGTTAGCAGTGGATTAAAATAGCTTCTTGGCCCCTGTGCAGGCAACTTCATCTGTACACTCGGGACAGATGTTCATACGTTAGACTGTAGCTCGTCTATATCCTGCAATCGCTGTTTCTTTAACTGATATTAGATGTGTCTTCTTTCAATCGCCAATTTATTTAAGGGTCTTTAATAGTTCCATTTTCTTCTCTTGTGATTTTTCTGCCATCATTCGCTTCTTCCTGTTTGGCCTTTCTTTCACCTCCTCTTCTCTTAATCTTTTAATTCGATTCATGTGTTTATGCTCTCATCTGTTGATATGACAACGTGAGTCAAGTTTCCCAGAAAAGCACACAGACATCTTTGTGTCAAATTATATGAAGACAACCCAACAATGCTAGCCTACTCAAAACCATATGTCTGGTTGCAAACATAGACAAAAAAGGAATTATGTCCTTTTTTTGATATCTGGCCCTGTCTTACAGAAGTTCAAGCAAATGTGAATGAATGGAGCAGAAGTCTCATCTATGATGTGTGAAGTTTGAAAAACATATACTTCTCTTTTCCACCTTGAAAGGGCCCGGGTACATGCTGACCCATACATCAAAATATATCAAAGGAAATCTTTTGATGGAACTTTAAAGTGAAAGGAGCCTTGTGATTGGGCAAGTGATGTACTGAAACTAAGAAACACAGTTCAAATGATGTTTCAGTGCCTTAGAGTTTAGTCCTCAAAAGCCAGGAAGCTTATGCCTCTAAGCTTATGGGTTGGATAAACCCAATTAAAAGCTGTGTATTATATGTGTTGGTTCTTTTGTATGACGCTAGACCAACTGAGGTCAAAGGTTTGGTTTACACAAAGCTGCAATGGAACTAGACATAAATGCTGAGACAGAAAAAGTAATTTCTCTGAGCTTCTGTTGAAGAAACTGAGTGCTTTGACTAATACAAAATAGTTTCTCTAAACTGCATCTCGTGTTTGCTAGCATTCTGGGAAAAAAATAGTCCATGTAAAGCATACTTAAGCCCCATTTGAATGGGATTTATTTCTCTGGGGAAAGTAGTGCGAGTTTAATATTACCGCCCTAATCAGTTATTTTATTTCAGTCCAAGGCACACGTGTGTGTGTGAGTAATTCTTTGCCCACTCCCCAGTAATTATCATAGCCAAAATTAGATGCTGTTTTTCAGCAAACTCACCAGTCCTCCTGTAATTTAGATCCTTTCTGGAGTGCTATCCCTGTATTTTGAAATAAAATTAATGAGTTTTTTTTTTCTCTTATGGTTATAACAGCTTTCCTTTTCACGTATTTTTTCGGCTCAGTGTGAAATTTTGTTTGAAAATGGTGGAAATTGAAAATGATTTTCAGTCCCGTGGAAGCACGTTAATGTCAATGTATAGGCCTATTTGCAAACCAACAGCACGATGGGAAGAAATTAAAGCTGTCGGGAGAGCTGCACCTCATTAAGCTCATTTGTGGGCTGTTGCAGTGCCAGCTGCACAAACAGTAGGTACAATTCTCTTTTAAGCTTATACTTCTTTACTAACTGGTACCGTTTCAAATGGCGCTGCATTTCTTTAGTCAAGAAAAAAAAAAAGCGTAAAAATGTGTTGATTCTCGGAAGCTCGCGGTTTAAAGTCTGAATTGCTTCATTCCTCTGATTTCTAAAGCGATCTCTGAACTTTAATTTGCCTTCCATTTTGGTATGTCCTCACAAATGTCCTTGCCTGTAACAGCCATACAAAGCAACATGAATAATGAGCTTCATTACAGTGGACCAGAGTATATACACACACACACATACCAACCCCTATTTATATAGTAATGGTCAGAATTGGAAACAATTGTTTTGGTCTCAGCCACCATAAAGTTTGAGGTAAAATGACAATTTGGCCAATAAATACTCCATTACATGGAAGAAATCTGTAATAGCAATCAGTTTACTTTTGCTTTTTGGAGATTATTACCTAGTATACACGTAGCCTTTAAATACTGAGCATATTTTAAAAAAGCAGTTAGTCACAGAAGACAGAATTATTCACTTTAGTCTGTAAATAAAGCATCCAGCAGCTCTCACAGGAATAAAGCTCATGTCTGGTGACCTGTTAAAGGTTAAACCCTGTAAAAAGGTTAAACCTTTAAAGAATTATTTTCATTACTTTTTAGCTGTTACAATTACCCTCTTCCCTTATGGGAATCAGTGGATTAATCTTCAGGTTTATGGGTTTTTTTCCCCCTTTTACTGCTCCAAAATCACCTCACGCTGCTGGGTTTTTCACACAGACAGTTGACTAACAGAGGAAAATGAAGCACGCCGCATCCACAGGCCATACACGCGGACGCATGCAGGGTACAATTAACTTTCGCTGAAGTGATGGAACCACTTAGTGTACAGCAACTTCGCATACTGCGCTGCCTTTTAACATTTCAAAGTTAATAACTGTTGCCATTTTAAAGTCCGCGGACAGCTGAGATACTTTTTCCACGCTTTTGCCCTGCCATTCTGTGTGCGTCTCTACGCTAAATAAGGTCAAGACATCAACCACAAAACAATAAATTTTCTTGACAACATACGGATGGTTCAGAAACCAGTGCTGTGGCCAGAATTCAAATTGTATTCAAACATCAAAGCATGAAAAAAAAACAACCCTGAATTGCACTTAAGCCCTTGTCTACTGAACCTCATTTCAAGCTGAAATGTTTACTGTATGTCATCCATTTGACATCTTTAACCTCGGGCTTACGGCATGGGCGGACCCAAATAGCTCTTGATCGTATCCCTTTAAGTTCTCTTTTGAGTATACTTTTCCCACTTTTACATCATAAGATTTATTTTTTTACATCAATATTGCTTTTCAGAGTGTGCACCAACGTGCAACAGCTAATGGAGCCCTCGTCTGTTTATTTGTTTGGCGGAGATGCACGAGTCGATTAATTCAAACAATAAAAACACAACCCCCATTTAACTCATTATCCCTCCATAGCCTGTTGTGATGTTCTCAGCACCACATTTCCGTTTTCATTTGGCTCATTACTGTCTAAGTGGTGCCACAAATGGTCAGAATGATGTCACTGATATGAATGAAGACCATGGGAGTGATTGGTTTAAATGCCTCTGTGTAATTGAATCGTGTTAGCCAGATATGCAATTAAATTATGTTTACTTCACTGAATGGGCTTGTGTACAGAGTGTACTTTGTGTGAGTTATGTGCATGTGTGTGTGTGTGTGCAGATGCTAGTGGAAGAGGAGGAGAGATAGAGCCAAGTTGAGCATCTACCTCAAAACATCACCAGGCAATTAAGCCAAAATAGAGGAGATCAAAGGTTGATTTA
>JAVDPK010002851.1:38242-76870 GCA_034780415.1 Cichlasoma orientale
GTGTGTGTGTGTGTGTGTGTGTGTGTGTGTGTGTGTGTGTGTGTGTGTGTGTGTGTGTGTGTGTGCGCGCGCACATGAGGGATGTCTTTATTTTATGATTTACGCTATGCCCCAGTTCTTAATGTATCGTGAGTGTGTGTGCGTGTCCATTGAATATTTAGTGCTTTTGTCCTGACAGTGGCTATGTGGTGGGCTAGTCTCTCACGAATGAGAGCCCAAAAGTCCAGCAGTGAGAACCAGTCAGGAAGATGTGCAGGATGTATCTACACCTTATATATTATTGCAACCTAAACATATGGAAACCAATAATTTTATGTGCAGAACAGGTAATGATTGAATATATTGCAATGTTATAATGCCAAATACCAAACAAAGACTGAAATCAATACATCAACAAGAAAACCGCAGGGATGCTCGGATTGCAAAGGCCCATAAACAAAGCGGTGCCACCTTTTTCAAGTGAGGTTTGTTGTGCAATACTGTGACACAGAAACGTACCCATTTATATGAAAATTCCTTCTAAATGTTCTTTTTAAAATCTGTATTTCTAGAAGACCGTATGGGCACACTGATGTGAAGAAATTATGTTTGTGTGGCTGCGTGTAAGTCCTCAAAGCCCACAGTGCAATTAGAGTGCAATTAATTCGAGCATGTTAGATTGGAAATACATCCGCCTTGGAAATTATTTGCTTTGTGTGTTTGTTTGTTTGTTTTCCTCTCCCTTGTTGTCTGTTTGGTAGCAGCCAGGATTTAGGAGGATGCACAGTTTGTCATTTGACCAGTGAGACAGATACTAAGAGTTTTGGCTGTGACTTATTTGAGCTAATGGTCCAGAACATTGTGAGCACCCCCACACCCAGAGGCAATTTCGTAGGAGCACTGGGCCGGTACAAATGGCCTGTGGTATACCTTTGTGGTCAACACACACTTCAGGCCCATATACGTGCACACATCAGCGTGCATATACACCTACTCACACATGTACACACACGCGGTGCAGTCAAAAATTCACACATCTTCCTATGCACACTATCAATGGAAGCCATACCGTCCAATGTCAAAAAATGTGATAAATTCCTCATATAGTTACATATAAACAAAGGGTGTAAGAGGAAGGAGAAATAATCAGGCTGTCAGAAACTGGTAGAGACAGTGTGAGATAGATAAAATGAAAAAGGAATAGGAGAAACATACAGAGAGAGAGAGATGGACAAGCATATCAAGAGAAACGAAATGAATACAAAAAGGAAGGTAAGATGAATGCAGCTGCAAGGCAGGTCTGGTGAAGTGGAAGAAACTTCCAGAAGAAGAAACACTGAGTATCTGTGATTAGACTGTCTGACTACATTTCTGCAGTGATTTGGTGGTTGAGAAGCACACTAATTCTCTTTGAAAAGTCCACTCCAGACTAGACACTTCAGCACAACATTTAGAATGTCTGAACTCTCAGCCAGAGACCGGAATGACTGGTCAATTATTTCCTGCTAGGGAGGACGTACAAGTCAAGTTTTTGCATTTGGTACGCAAAATCAAAGTGACATGAGGGCATGAACACATACAAACACATGTACACAAGAACTGTAGGATTTCCTGTTTTGTAAAGGACTGTTTACAGAGTGTGCAACGATGTATAGGTATCAGTAATAGAAGAAAAATTACAATTCCAACTGTAAACCAAGGTGTGTGTGTATATATGTATGTATGCATATATATCTATATATCTATATATATTATATAAATATACAGTATCAGTCAATATATACGGTACTGGAACAGTGAGGCCAATCACTTTTTTATTTTGCTGTAAACTGAAAACATTTGGATTTGACATAAAAAAAAATCAATATGAGACAAAAGATCGACATCTCAGCTTTTATTTCCGGGTATGTACATCTGGATCGGATCCAAAGTTCAGAAGATAGCACCTTTTGTCTGAACCCACTCATTGCCCTGGTGAGCAAAAGTATTGGAACAGATAAACTTAATCTACTTAAATAGAGTGAAGTGAACAAGACTTAATATTTGCATCGAGCTTGTGACCACTGACATCACTAAACGTTGACATTCTTCTGTTGTGATGCTTTTCCAAGCTTTCACTGCAGCCTCTTTCAGTTGTTTCTTTTGGAGGGTTACTCCCTTCATTCTCCTTCTCAGGAAGTAAAATGCTCTATAGGATTTAAGTCTGGAGATTGACTAGGCCAGTCTAAAACCTTCCACATCCTGCTCCTGATGAACAATGTTGTAGTTTTGGCAGTGTGTTTTGGGTCATTATCTGTCTGAACTGTGTATCAGATCCAGATGTAAATATCTGCAAATAAAGGCTGAGATGTTGATCTTTGGTCTCATATTCGTCTTTTTTCATGTCAAACCCAAATAACAAAGGGATTGCTCTCACTGTTCCAATACTTCTGGAGGGGAGTCAGGAGTGCATTCCCTTGAGGGTCATGCGCAGTATCGTAGCTGTTCCTCTGGACAAAGATCTTGGATGTCGTTCCTGGAATCTGCTGGAGCCACTCTCTCTGTTTGGGGGTCACTGCCCCGGATGTTCTGATTACTACGGGGACCACTGTTACCTTCACCATCCACATCCTCTGTAGCTCTTCTCTCAGCCTTTGATATTTCTCGAGCTTCTTGTGTTCCTTCTTCCTGATTTTACTATTGTTTTTTCCTAACCAGGTGCTTTTACTGCATTGGCAGTGTGTTTGGGATCATTGTTATGCAGAAAAATGAAGCTGTTGCCAATCACACATTTTCCAGATGGTAGTGCATAGTGGATCAAAATCTGATGGTATTCTTCTACTTTCATAATTCCATAAACTTGAACAAGATCCCCAACACCACTGGCTGAAATGCAGCCCCAAACCATGACAGAGCCTCCACTGTGTTTTACAGATGGTTGTAGGCACTCACTGTTATACCTCTCTTTCGTAATTATTGATGTTTTGAACCAGTGATTTCAAATCTTGGATTCATCACCCCATTAGACCTGTTGTCACTGATTTTCAGTCCAGTTCTTGTGTTATTTGCCATACCTCAGTCTTTTCCCTTCATTTCCCTTCCTTCAGCTGAAGATGTATTTGTCCTGTGTCAGGTCTTAGCTGGATTTTCCCCCCTGTTTCTTAAAGACATGACTTTCGGATAATGTTTACCTGCTATAGGTAACTTTTTAGGCCTTCCACTTTTTTTTGTTGTCATCCACTTGTCTATTTTCCTCAAATTATTTAGGGACAGACTTCACACCATGTTGAGATATGCCTACATATGGTTGCCACAACAGCCCTGACCCATTCAGGCATAGACTTCACTAGACCCCTGAAGATGTGCTGCGTTATCTGCACCAAGACGTTATTAGAGACAGATCCTGATTCTTCCTTAGTTGTAATAAATAAATACATTAAACCACAGGCTGTATTAAGAAACAATTTTAGGACTCTAGCCCTGTGATAGACTGGTGAAGTGTCCAGGATGTGCCCTGCCTTTTGCCCTATGATTGTTGGGATAGGCTCCAGCTCCTGTGCAGTCCTGAATTGGATAAGTGGAAAACATGGATGGATGATGGATGGATAGATAAAATTTTCACTTTTTCATATTTGGTCACATATTATGTTTTAAAATAAAATTCTCAACCACAGACTCTCATACTTACCTAAAGCATGGAGACAATGATAAAGTGTCATGCTGTGGCACAACTCAGACACAACCAATCACCATGGCAGTACATGATGATTTCAAGGTATCCTAAAGGTCTCGGGTTGGGTTGGGTGTGTGTTTTTATTTCTGTTTGTATCTGTGCATTTCTGATAGGAAATATATGTAGCACCAGTGAAACATTTGGATACAATCAGAAATTCTTTTCTTTTCTTTTCTTTTCTTTTCCCTTTGAACTGTCATCTCTCGTATGCTGGAATGGAGTAAAAGCTGAGTTTGTGAAATTCAGTGACCACATACTGAGCAGATACTTAAAAATGAACAGGGCACATGTAGATGATGTCTCCTCCAAGACAGAGTGTTCTTCGAGCTCGGCTTTGTAGTTGTGTGTCTCGAATACCTTCTAATGATTGAAGCATATGTAAAACATGGCACACAGTCTGACTGGCTAAATTCATTCTGTCAGTGGGTGTTTTAGAAAGACCATTTTTACAAGTGTTAGTTTTAGAATTGGTTACTTAAATGGTTACTTAAAAAATGATTTACCTGCTTACGTCATTGATTTACCTGATTAATCAGTTAAGTGGCTCACGCACATCAGTGTACAGTTACATAATATACATACGTCCCAAAATCCTGATTATGCGCTCATTCCTTCATCACTAGCCTCAAGAAGCCTGTGGAAAAAGTTCAAAGGTTTTTCAGCCCAAAGCAAGAGGCAGACAAGACAAAAATATGAAGTCAGTTTAGGTTTGTTGAATTTAACATGCTTCTAATTTTGTTCTGGCCTTCACATTAGAAAATATAATTAACCAGGATAGGTTCAAATCACTGCAGGGTAAGTCCTTGCAATGGTCAAAGTCCAATACAGCCAGAGTGAGCAGATGCTGTTAATTTTATTCTCATTTATTAGCACATATTTCCTGGAGGTATTTAGACTAACAAGGTTTCAGGGGGACTTGGCTTGGCTATATGTGGCCTGTCAGTATTGATTTCACTGAATGCAGGCTGCGATGAGGACAATACCCACTGCCATATTTTGCTGCTTCTGAGAAATTAGTACGCTGTGGTCTTGTTCTGTGCTGGGAAACAATCATATTAGGAGAGAAACGATGATATTGACTCATTGGAGGGAGTTGTGAAGTATTTCGATGTTTGAAATGTAAATAACAAAAAAGGACAAGAGCAGCTGACACTGTTCCTTTAAAGAAGAAAGGCTAATGTTGTGGAGAGAGAGCCTGTTTTAAATTTATGTTGCTAAACCTAACCAAAGCAATTTTTGTTAACAAGCTCTGAGCAACTGTGAAAACATAAAGTCAAAATGAAGGTAAAAAAAAGAAATATGAAAAAAAGTTGTCCTGCATCTGAGACAAACACCTGTTTATGCGATTGCCATCCTTTTTGTGGACTTTAATCAGCTTTTATATCCAGAAAAATACAATCTGACGATAACTGAAGGCCTGAGCAAGAGAGCGGATGTTTGATTCCCCTTTAGTGGGGACTGGCCAGCTGTGTGGAAGGGTTGGATGGGTTCATCAAAAGTCTTTTTACAGGTATTTTTGGACTTATTTCAAGACATTTGGGGTCAGAATCTGGTCATCTTTGGTTTATTGCTGATTAGCAGTTTTTTATTGCACTCAAAAGGAAAGGTAAATAACATTATCTTGACTTCACTTCTCTTTTCCACCATTTGTAAACCGAGCAGAGAGGTGAGGAGAGAAACTAGCACTACTGCAAATGAAAGCAACACTGAGCAGAGAATCCCGCACTGAGCTGAATTACATGAGGACATTTAACGTTTTTACTTTTTTTTTTTAATGCGTCCACTTTTTGTGTTTGCCTTATCTTTGCACTAGGTGCAATAGAACTGTAGTGGAAGCTCTGCTTTAGAATTATGCCTTCTGCCGCCACATTGAAAACAGTACAAAAAAAAAGTAAGTGAAAAAGAAAAATATGCTATTCAGCTCTGAAGCCAAAGCCTATTCCGTGTTGAAAGGACTTTTTTTGTGGATATTTTGTTACTTGAATGTTACATCGAGCAAGAATGCTTTAAATACATCAAATATTGGCCGCAAAGCAGCATTGTTCTCCTTATAGCCAATGTTTCAGTACATTTTTAACCTCTGTATGCTGCATTCCTGCAGTTTTGGAAATAAAAGCTGCTTTATTAAAATATGCTCTTTCTTGTGTCAAAATTGCGTTTTCCAATATATTTGGAAATATTTGGCGCCTTAATGTTTCCCAGCTTTCATCTATTTATTTTTAAAGGGCATCTGCCGAGGCTCATAAATTAACAACACCATAAGGCAGTCATTCCTGTACTGCAGAAGGAGCACAAAATGTTTTTCTCTTTTGACAGTAGCATCAGCAGATTAGCATGCAAAGCAGCAGCATGTGAATTAAGTCAAGGACAACTAATAGTTTCACTTTTGAAGAATCTTATCACGGTGCTATTTTTTTTCTGCTCTTTTGCTGCTAAATTTGCTCTTATCATTTATGTATGTAATAACCATGTAATATGACAACTACTTGCATCTCCTTAGTTGGGAGTTGAATGTCATTCTGATGCATGTACACACTCATTACACTGAAACACGGGCTGATATAAAATCAGTATTTAAAGCTCAATATGTCCATCAATAATCTGATGTAAATGTTTTTTTTTTGTTCATTTTATTTTATCTTTTCACTTATTAACATCACTGTATTTTGCTGTTGTTCAGCCAATTAAAACAAGAATGCAATCAAAAAGTGCATTTAGTTTATTTTTTAAGAAATCAAACTTGGCCACATACCATGTATTTAACCTGCTCATGGCACACACTCTGAAGCATCTAATATCTTTTATAACTTCACAATAGTGTTTACTGTTTCTAACAAACAAATGCTAGCTTTTCTGTGAATGAAGTGAGAACCCCCATATGTACTTGCCCTTGCAAATACACTATTTCAACACTCGTGCGACCCTCAGCATTCACAGTCTTTGTGCATTCCCTTCAAAGCCAACACAAATGTACACACAAACACACAGAACTTAACTGGACATACACAGAACAACTATTCAATCAAAGGGTCAGAGGACTTATATGTTTACATACATGGTTTAAAGCGCACACTGTGTGTTTTCGTCGTACAGCTATATAAGTGTCAACATGTTTTATCTATGGAATGGAAAGAGAATGTGGAATTTGAAATCCAGTGACCATTTAAAAGAACTTAACTTTCTTTTTTAATTTTACCTTGAATATGACTTTGAAAACCTTCTATTTATCTTTTCATTTGCCACTAAGAATTTACACTATGTGTGAGTGTGTGAACGTGGGGGTGTGATTTATTTATTTATTTTTTTTGTTTACCATGGCTGTCTCCATGCAAGAGTATACTTTATTGTTGTCATATTTGCAGGAAGACAGGAGGACCTGAGTGTTTATGGAATAAATCCAATTGGAGCCAAAAAAGGGCGTGGGAACGTTAAAAGTTCAAAACTTTGGGTTTCCAATTGAGGGGCGTCCAAGCGGGCGAGTACACACACCTGGAGATTCCTGGGAAAAAAAGCATAACACAGTGCACAAAGGTAGTTAAAAACAAAGAGACAATGAGTGAGCTTAACGTAGGTAGGAAAGAGTGAGGGAGAGAGACAGAGGGAATGAGTGAGAAGGAGGGGGGGGCAGAAGGAGAGGGTAGAGCCCTTGACTTTGAGGACCATGATAGTTTTAGCTGTTTACTTAAAAAGAAGAAATGCGTTCACAGTTTCCTTCAAAGACAAAGACGTGTATGTTAGGTTAGTTGGTTATGATAGAATTGGTGTGGTTATGTGAATGCATGTGTTAGTCATGCTATGGACTGGTGACCTGTCCTCTTGCACAGTGTCAGCTGGGATAGGCTCCAGCCCCTCCATACTCTGTAACCTTATTTGGTTTAGTAGTTAAGAAAACAGATGGATGGATTGGCTGAATTCCAAAACATATATTACCGAAAAAGTCAGATAAGTTGCTAAATGGATTCTGGAAACCTGACTAACCAGAATTCACACCCACTTCACACTATGATTACACAACTGCACAGAGATGAGCAAGCTTTTTTCTGCTGCTTGCTCGCTTTTTACCTCGACCACCGACATGTTTTCGGTCACGTTTGATTGTCTTTTTGTCTGTCTGTTAGCAGGATAACTTACAGGATATAGGATACAGAATAACAGATTTCAATGAAAACTCTGGAGTTGTTGGGATTAGTACAAGGATCCGGATCACCATCTGGATCACCTTTAAAAAGGATTCTTTACCACTGTGAGAAAGGGATAAAAGTCACATATTAGAGCTATCGCAAAAAAGTTTTTAACCAAAATTCATGAAACTTTGTGGAAATATCTCATATGGGCCCAAGAACATATGATTTAATTTTCAAGGTCAAGGTTACAAACAATGATCAAAAATGTAAAAATCCCTCTCATCATTGCCAAAATGTTAAATTTCATATCTCAGTGAACTTTCCATCCATCCACCCATCCTTCCTCTTCCGCTTATCTATCTATCGCAATGCAATTTTGTGCTCAAGTATAAACAATTACTGCTGATAATTCGTTGTCTTTTTCTATTTTAAATTAAAATAGTCTTAATAATGCAACATGAACTGCAAACCCTGCACAAAAATCACATACTCATATACAATTCATATCCCTGCAAATGCTTGTTTTTCTTTTCTTTTCTTTTTTTCTTTTTATTTTTTTGAGGCTGTCATTAAGAGTACATAAACATAAAATATATCCAGACTATAAATGCTTTTATTTTTTCATCTGGATGCAATTTTTTAAAATAAAAGTATATAATCATATTTTACAGTTTTTAAAAGCCAATAAAATTAATTTCTAGTCTTTGTGCTGCAGTAATTTATGATGGAGTATGACAACATTGGATGGTATCTATTGCAGTGTAGTGTCAGCACACAGACAATTTGGGGTGGGCAAGGTATGCAGTCTACTTATTGTCCTTCTAGTTTTGCATGTGTTTATCAAAGATCTGTGGCCTTTTCATGTGTACAACCCAATGCAAATGTTTCAGAGGAGAAAGCAACAAAGGAACAACAAAAACCCGCTGCAATTTGGGCTAGCCTCATCTTCCAACTTGTGAGCAGCTCACCTCTTGTTTCCATGTTGGAAATCACTAAAGCTTTACCCACACCACAGGCACTGATGGCTCGCAGTCCAACACACAGACTGCATACAAAAGATGGTCATAACCATTAGGCTGGAAAAGTAAAGCTTATGTGGAAATGCCTATTTTTCACTACTGAGTGACACCCACCAGCTTCACCTTCTCATCTAAATATGGTCACTTTAAGCTTAAAAAAAAAAAAAAGATGGCGACCTACAAAATACCAAACCAGAAGCTAAAAAATTGTAGTTCACTAACCAATATGTGACATCATAGTGGCTACTTCCACTTTTTTATATAGTCTACACAACACTGAGATTATCAGGCCTGTAATCATCCTAGAATCAACAGAATCAGGCTGAAGATGGGGGGGGGGGGGGGACTCGATTTCTTTTTTTGATGGCAATCATTTTTTTGGATTGTCACCCACTGCCATGAAAGAATAATCCTTAACATGCTTCACATTTTGTTGCATTAGAATGATTGTTGTCTGCATTTTGGGGTTTATCTTTGTGTTTTTTCACCCTCTGCCCTGAAAGGTCATAGTACCTCATCCTGCTGACATTTAGAGCATTGATAATATTCCCTCACATATCAATTTCACCTATTTTCTCATCATTCTCGTTTCCCCCTAGCAGAAAATGGAATCATTTGTGCTTTCAGCAATTTGTTATTGATTGGGAGAGCTCTGGAAATAGAGGGTTGCCATTATGGCAATGCTGCAGCTACAGTTAAATTGAGTTTTAAGCAGGCCTGCAAATGTATCATTTCACAGCCATAACACAAAAGCTTTTAAATCCATGAACGTCAGGATGGATCAAATGCCTAAAAATACCAGTATTCTCATCATATTGAGAGCTATTAGAATTTCTGCCGTTGAGAGGTTTTCGGTAATTCTGTGCAATGTGACAGTATGTGGCTGCGTTTAACAGAAACCGCAGTTAAGATTGATTCTCTGACTAGCATCAGGCCTGTTGCTGCTGCTGTTGCACAAATGTGCTATTGTGGGCTAAAAAAAGAAAAAAAAACTGATTTGATGGCTATTGCTATCTTAGTCTTGGTCTGTTTGGTCACTGTAGCTGCATTGAAAGAACATAATCACTGTTTGCCCTTAGGTTAGGCTTTTACAAGCACAGCACAACAGAGTACAGCAAAGAAAATATGTTTTATATATGCATGCAGAGGTGCAGAGAGTAACTGTGTACTGCCAGTAACCAATGACTGTAATATTCTAAAATGAAATATCAATATCACGTCAGTAATGCAGTAATGAGTCACCTCTGTACACTTTAATCAATTTGCCAAAAAAAAATACAGCACACAATAAACAACATTATGGATGAAATCGACTATTCTTATTCTTATTATTAGTTTCTATAGACATTGCAATAATATTGTATGACAATGAATACATCCGTGTATACATCCAGGTATAAAGATGCTGGTCACAGTGAAGTGGTGGACTGCCTTCTCCAGCATTTGACTTCTGCCCCCCAGCCCTTCTTGCACTGCACACTGGGGACTGTGCATTGGGCCTGGGCTGGAGAGACAGTAAGACTGCCTCAGGCTGGGTCTTCAACACATCATCCCAGCTCTGGTGTGGTTAGGATGCCAAAGAAATCACAAGCATGGAGCGCCCCTTCTTGCCATTCATAAATAATGCCCCTTCTAATAATGAATTAGTAATTACCCCAGATGTTTTATTTTTGTTGACCAAGAAAAAAGAAGGGCTCGTAAATTAATAGCACCCCTTCCTTCCCAGGGCATAGTCCTACTACTAAATCCCCAGAGAAGGATTCCTGGCTTTTTTATGGCCTGTGAAGCTGTGACTGCCCCCCACACTTCAGCAGGTCGGGCGGCCCTATAATAATCCATCCCTGCAGCTCTGCAACCACTACCAAATGTCATTCTTTTCCTGAACCTGAGAACCTGTTCTTACTGTGTGGCATAGACGCAAAGTTCTAACACAGGTTTTCATCACAGGTAGGTAGAAACAATCTGTGTTCTCTGCAGTGATGGGGTTACATATTAAAATTGTCATTTATCATCTCAAGTTCACATTGATCTCTTTATAGGCCACCCATTTTTATATGGCATATCTTATCTTTGTCTTATATGGGAGTCAGGCCAGGCACAGTGGCTTGGTTGTCATCAAAGCAAGAATGTCCTTGGCTCAGATATGATCCTTGGTGCACGGTTTCTTAGTTACAAAATTGAGTACAGTGGTGATTTCCAATTAGCCTAATTGTATCAACATGGTTGCTAAATGACTTGCAAGCACTGCAGCATCTTGAATGTCGGACCTGTTGGCGTGTATCTGCCTGCTCATTTGCCCTATGACCTCCACACTGAAAAGAATTACCTGAGAAACTGTGAAATTATGTGATTATGACTTATCCTATGACAGCTAAGACAGGTTCCAGCCCCTCCATGTCCCTGAACTGGATAAGTGGTAATGATGGATGGATTTATGGATGGATGGAAGGATGATTGTGAAACTTGACAAAGATAATAAAAGAGATCTGTAACTAACTTAAAATCACTGGAAACACACAGTTAACAATGATGAGGAGGCACAGAATGAGACTTGATGGCACTAATTACAGCCAGAGTGGCCGTCTTCTGTAAATGATACCTGTAAACAGTGCTGGCATAGGTTTGAAAAACATTTGAGCAAGCGCCTCGGACTAGATAACGTGGCTATCTATAGAAATTGCATTTTCTGTGACAATTCAGAGAATGCAAAGGACATTGCATAACATCATCCTCTATTGATGGCTTTCAAGAAGAAAAAACCCTTGTAATGTGAATTATTTGAGACCTAGTATGTAATTACATACTTGTGCATGTGGTTGTGCTTCGCCATTGGTATGCCAGCTTTCATTTAAGCATATTGTGGTATCCATGCATGTGGACATATATGTATATGTGTGTGTCTCTGTGTGTGTGTTAGTTTGTTGATGAGCAGAACAGCGCATTTCAACCATGGTCATGTCTTGCCCAGCCCTTACCAGCCTTGTCTTACTTTCTTTTAAAGGTTAGCTGTGTGTGTTTGGTTGTTGACTGGGAGAGAGAGGGAGAGTGTGTGTGTGTGTGTGAGAGAGAGTGAGAGAGAGAGAGAGAGAGAGAGAGAGAGAATGCCAGACTCTTAATGATCCCTCTAGAGAGGTCTTGCCGTGTGTGTGCTGCATTGAGGCCCGAACAGGGAAACACGGGGAAATTAGCTATCTCTCTCAATAACCTCTGATGAAAGTCTGCCTCCTACCCACTACTCTGTCACTGGCTCCTCAAGACAATAAGCCAATTAGACCAAACCCAGCAAAGGGGCAGGGCCTTCTGTGAGTGTGTATTCATTGTGAAAATGTGTAAGTGTGAGCTAGAAATGAGAGAGAAATGTAAGAATCTCAGATTCCTTATGCTTTTCTTTTTTTGAGAGAGGAGGGGGGGTTGAAGATTTTAAAGTAAAAGCTGTGAGTAAATTTTCATTTCTCTTGCCACAGTGATTCAATTTATGTCAAGATCCAGAAAGCTTGGCATCTTGCATTCACACTAAAAAGGCAGCGAAAACCATGCATACATCAAGTGGTACTTTGTTGGTTTTCCACTTTATCTGCTACAATTAGGTCCTTAATTTGTTGTACAAAGACACAGTTCTTGCAGTTTTGACTTTGTATCCACAGTGGATTTTAAATCAATCACTTTCAGGGGTTTTGCAAAAAAAAAAAAATTGCTTAACCTGTTTAAGAATTGCATCCATTTTTATACATAGTCTACCATTTTCAGAGGCTCAACAATAATTGGAGAATTGACTGACAAGCAGTTTCATGGCCGGGTGAGGCCCGTGCCCTTGTTATTTTATGGCACACGAAGCAGACAAAATATCTGAAGTTCATTCAAAGCGTTGAATTTTTATTTTATAGTTTTTCACTGTAAATTTAAATGAGGCCCGAAGACATTTCAAAGTTCCATGTTCAATTGTATGTATTGTTCAAAAGTTAAAAAAAAAAAAAAAAATATATATATATATATATATATATATGAAATTAAAAAAATAATGCAAAAGACTGCTTTTCATTTCATCAGTACGCTTTACATAAAAAGACAGGCTCAAAGGCCCAAACAGCTTGATCACCCCATGGTGGCTGGATACAGCATCCTACTCAGATACCACCTCAACTAGCTCTTTCGATGTGGAGGAGCAGCGGCTCTACTTTGAGCCCTGCAACATTGGTCATCTACCTGCGACCTAGGGTGTTCTGGTGCCACGTACACTTATGGACATCCTTATGTTCGAACATGGTATTCATTATGGACAACCTGTGGTTTGCACAGAAGTCCAATAACAAAACACCACTTAGGTTCAGATCAGGCAGGCCGTTCCTTCCAATCACACCCCTCCAGGTCTCAGTCATTGCCCACATGAGCGTTGAAGTCTCCCAGTAGGATGATGGAATCGCCGCGGAGCATTGTACAGGCCATAAGCTGAGGGGATACAAGAATACCCACCCCAAGGGCAACTCCAAACTGGAACAGAGTCCAGCCCTTCTCCAGGAGACTGGTTCCAGAGTCTAGGCCATGTATTGAAGTGAGCCTGACTATATCTAGCCGGTATCTCTCAACCTAATGCACTAGCTCAGGCTCCTTCCCCACCAGAGCCCCACCAAAGAGATGACATTCCATGTCCCTATAGCCAGGGATCGGTCTGCCAGGGCCTCCCACCCTTGGCCACTACCCAACACACATTGCACCCGACCCCTACGACGCCTCCTGCGGGTGGTGGGGCTACAGGGATGCATCCTGCTGCAAAGCAAAAATGGTTCAGGAATAGTTTGAGGAGCACAACAATGAGTTTGAGACATTGACTTGTCTTCCAAATTCCCCAGATCTCACTCCCATCAAGTATCTGTGGGATGTGTTGGACAAACAAGTCAGATCCATGGAGGCTCCACCTCACAACTTACAGGACTTAAAGAATCTGTTGCTACAATCTTGGTGCTAGATACCATAGCACACTTTCAGGGGTCTAGTGGTCGACAGGTCAGGGCTGTTTTGGTAGCAATAGGAGGACCAACACAATATTAGGCAAGTGGTCATAATGTTATACTTGATCAGTGTATAACTAAAGCAGTGACTCTTTGAGCAATAGAATGATGACTTGGCTGTTTGATTTGCTTTTATATATGAGGAGTTCAGATGCAAAACCCGCTAAATCCACCTGGACACTTTTCTTTTAAAAGAGCTTTTTTTTAAAAATCTGGTTCTTATGGTCTCAAGCTCCAAATATTAGACTATCATAAAAAGATTTCTACATAGATTCACACAGTACAGCTGCAATAGCACAGAATGGCAGCATATTTATTTTAGCAATAACAGAATAGCAGATACTACGCCGCAGTGGTCGTGAAGATACAGGGATATGACTGGGCTGTGACAGGTGCCACCCGCATGCGAGTACATGCCGACCCACCCAGCTCGCTCCACCGCCCGGTTACCCCACAAGCAGACCGTGTAAGAGACCCTCGGCAGCAAAAGAAATGGGAGCACTGCTGGCTCCGCTCTGGCCAGTGAGTACGCTCTGCAATGATCCTTCCGCAGGTTCACAAACAGAAATCTCATTACAACTTTTATTTCCTTTAAATAGTCAAGTTTGATTGCCGAACATTTTTTCTACACACAAAATAACGCTAGACTCACCTACAGTTGTGTTTACAATCTGATCACCACCACCAAGAAAAGCCAGTTCTTCAGTGTAGGGCTGTGCAGAAAATACTTGAAGTCATATGATACAATCTTGTGTTCTGATTGGCTCTAGAGATGTAGAGGCTTTTGCAGGCAATGGGAAGTGGTGCTTAGAGGCTTTTGACAACACACGGATAATTCAGGCTAGGCGGAGATGGTATTTAGTGGGTTATGATGCGAAATGATTTGATTGGTGTATAGTATGTATGGAAAGGATTCCGTAAATATGGTTATCTCATTTTTGACGGAGGTGGCATTTAGCGGCTTTTGGATCTGAACTCTTCATATGTTTAATTTTAAGACATTTAAATTTCTTTTATAGTTTAGAAATATAGTATGTTAAGATGTGTGACCTTTAAAATGTAATAATGTTGTTAATTGTTTATGTCAAGCTGTGTGCAACAAAGCAGATGTGCAACAAGACGGCACTGGTCCGTGCCAGTTTCAAAGTAAACCCTAGTCTGCTTGCTCTTCTAGCCTGTTCCCAGAAGTTGCTTCAGCCATCATTGCATTTAAAGTTTTATTCACTGACTACTGTACCTGTCCTCAACATGATTGACAGCAAGTTATAGGATCACAAACTACATTAAAAATGTTTAACTGACAGCAGAATGGATGCTACAGTGATTCCCTTGGCCCTTGGGGTACAAAGTGGTACTGGTTTTGGCCAGTATTATGGTACAAGATTAGAAGAAAAGGAAGTTATAAATGCTGACTGGATTAACTACCTCTGCAACAAGGGTATGCTTTTGGCATAACATCAAAAGTGTTATGTCTTTACATTCTTTTGACTTGTTGCAATTTTTACATTTTTTGGGGAAAAAAACTACACATTGCACCTATAAAAAGCACAATAATTACAGACGTGTTCCCAGCAAGAAGTCGTCTTTTCTGCCTCAACAGTTACATTGTTATGTTTCTTGGCCTATCACTTGTTGATAAGTGGGATAGTGTGACACCTTTGGTGGGAACTTGTATCGTAGTGCCATTATTCCACAGGGTATTTTTGATCAATAGGGAATCCAAAGAAGAAGATACAACAGCACTGGGCCCTTTGAACTTATGATCAGCAAGAGATCCTATTGAATAATCACATGAAAAAGAAAAATATGTCATGGCATTTACAAACCAACATTTTGATTCTGAAAATCCATAACGCGTGAAATAATATATTAAGCAGGTTTAAGAAATGAAAATGATTGAAAATGATTAATCCCTTGTAAATCTCTCCGGTTTGGTATTGAGATATGCGCAGTTGTTTATGTTTGCTCTGGCAGCATTGCCTAATGTGTGTAATTTAGATAGCAGCATTGAGATTATTTGTCACTTTTTTCAAATTATGCTCTTGCCTTTTCTGTCTCTCTCTCTCTCTCTCGCGCTCCCTTCCACCCCCTCTTTGACTCTGAGATATTGGCCTGTCTGTTCATTCCATAACTCATACTTTACTTGTGATGCTCAATTAAACTGCATATATCAGGGGAGTTGATGGGTAGGTAGAACATTTGTAATCAAGCATATTTATTCTCTTTAATCACCCTGGGGACCTGGAGACCTCAGGAAGGCAGACGCACAAGGATTCATGCAAATGCGTATACACACATACACGCAGACATATACACAAATCCTCAAACAAACGCACGCACTAGCAAAGCAACACACGCACAACCATTTACACATGCCAAAACGCACGCACGCATACACACGGATATACATACTTATCAAATGCTTCTGCTGAACTCAATCAGGCCTCAGCTTGGCAGCCTTGACTCCTTCGCCCTCGCAACTCCCCCTCTGCGCCCTGGTCTCTCGACCCCGACCTCATATAATGACAGCACACTAGTTTACATATTAATGAATAGCTCCGTTTTTAATATGCTGCTCACTAAATCACGCATGGCAAGCCGACAGGCTATTAGTGCTTTGTACTCCTCTGGTGTATATTAAAAATATATGTGGTGATTTGTATAGGATACGTGCCTGTAGGTGTTTTTGTGGGTGTGTGTCAGCAAGTGCTATGCGTATGCATATCCTTTATAAGCACATTTGTCTTCCAGTGTGTAAAGGTGCAGTGCCTGATGCCGATCACTGTTGAGTTTCAAAACATGAGCAGTCATAGAAGGAAATTTGGGGATGGATGTTTATGGAAATTTGCATTTTTTTTCAGGATAATATTAAGGTAAATTGCATTCATCAATTTAGCATTCATTCATTCTTTCTTTTACCTTTATTAACCTTTATTAGACACACATACACATGCAAACAGACACACACCTACAACCACACATGCATGTTTTACAGCACGAGTTATTATTGTCAACTTGGACAAACAGTAATCTCGTGCAAATACACCCCACTGTCAGTTAATCTCCGGTCGCTGTCAGTAATCACATATAGAAGAGTGAAAGGGATGTGAAAGGTAGGAAATAATTAAAAATATTCCCAGTGGCTGCTTTGTGACTGAGACTCGGTGTCACTTCACTTTTAATTAAGATGATGGAAACGATACACCGTCGCTCATAAAAGCACACACAAACATCGGGTTGTGCATTCACAATGTACCACTTGCGGACAGGAATATACACATGCATGCACACATTATTGCACACTTCCAGTGAGCAACAGGGGAAATAAAGGTTTGGTTTAAAGAGGGTTTAGAGCCATCCATGACCACGAATAAGTCTATATTCAGTAAAAGTTGTGTGTGTGTGTGTGTGTGTGTGTGTGTGTGTGTGTGTGTGTGTGTGTGTGTTTCTGGGTGTATGAATGATGCACTCTGCTCTTTTGTAACAAATTCTTTTGCTTTTAAGAAAGGGATGAGAAGAATATAAGAACAGGAAAGGCTGTAGAAATAGAAATGTTTTTTTTATTTTTTAATTGATACTGTGGTCCAGCATATTTGTGTCCATGGCAGTAAAGCTCTTGGTTGATCTTCCGGCACTTAAACACAAAGTACATATGGTATGCCTGTACTCGCGCATTAGCGCATTTTCGGGAGTTACCATTTTAGCTTGCCCAATTAAACACCGTGGGCCTTATAAGTGTTTTTGTTTGCATTTAGTGTTCAAATAATATTCTTCCCATATGTTCACACGTGTAAAGTCCCCAATCCATTCACAGGATCATTATGTATAGGATTCTCCCTCATTTTCCATTGTATGACCACCATTAAGTACCCACTACATTACTGAGCTCCCATCTGCTAATGACAAAATAGACAAAGAGAATAATCAACACCCTACTTCGCCTCTTCTGCTTTCTTCCTTCTGCCTATTGTGTATCAGCTCTCCCCTCTCTTTCTCCCCAGTCATTTGGATAAAATCAAGGGATCTTCGTAATGTGTGAGTTGTGCACTTACATTGTTCAAGAGTATGTATTTTCAAATGTGTATGCCAGTTATCCGGCAGCTTTCGCCTTCGTGTGTGTGCCAAGGTCCGTGTGTGTGTGTGTGTGTGTGTGTGTCTGTGCATGAAGTCCACAGACAAAATGCAATAATTGAAGGCCCTCCTGCCGATTTCACACAATCAACGTGACCACACTGGAGGTGATGAAAGTGAATCAAATTGCTTTTCCCTTTCCCTTACTTCCCCCCTGAATCCATCCTCCTATCCAACCTTGTCCTTCATATTTTTTAAAACCCACTGCCCTTTGCCTTCATATCTGCCCAGATCTCCGTCACTGTCACCCCCCTCTTCTGTTCTCCTTCGCTTCCCTCCCCTTTACTTCACCCCTTTCCCTCCACCTTTTTTTAATCCTTTTTAATGAAACAGAGGACCCTGCTGCCAGTGGAGGTGATCCTCATTCGCCAGTCCCAGTGTGCTCTGATTGTCTGTCTGCAGAATGGCTGGGGAGAGGGCTGAATAGGATAGATGAGTCTGTATTGGCCCTGCTGCTGTAATTCTCATAATGCTGCTACCCTTATACCTCTGCCACCACTCTCTCAGTCATCCACTTCCTTCTTTTCCCTTGAGTAAAGAAAGATGAGGCTCAAAGATATGATCCTGGAGATGAATACAGTCTTATTACTAAAAAGCAAGGTGGAGCCGTGCCATTAATTGTTCTGCGTTTGGCGCTACCACAACATAAGCACGAAGCTCATGGCTTGTATCATGGCTACGGTTCAGACAAGGGGGAGGGAAAAGTGGGCTGGTGAAAAGGATGGAATAATAGAAGGGAACGAGAGAGGAGGTTGTGTCTGTTATCATCCACAACACGTTTGCGTTTGATGTCACCACCGTCATTTTCCCTCCGTGTGTCTAGATCTAGCCAGAGAGCAGTTTCAGGATCACATCAACACGGGGGAGAAAATATTGAATCAATGCTTTTGCCAGCTCTTGAAAGCAGGGTTAGCGTTTGATGCTGCGACATTGGGTGAGAGTGAGAGGAAAAAGAAAAATGTGTATGAGGAAACAGTCAGCCTCTCCTTCCAGCCCTCCCCTTTATTTTCCTTTTCCCCTTTGCTTTCTTTCTGTCTTCCTCTCCTCTCTCTTTTCACTGCTTACTGCTGTCATTGTCTCATTTAGCCTGTCTAAAAATATAGTCTTCCTCCCCAGATGTAAAGAGGGAGAAATTTCGACATGTGTGTTACCTTTTTATCTGCGAGGCAGGGAGAGGAACCTTGGGGGAAATCAGGTGTCTTAATGACAGCAGAGTGTGCAGCATGGGTAATGCAGAGCGCTGGCATTTGCAGTACACGCATTAAATTATTCACATCAAAAACTCATTGTTTGTTACCTGACAGAGCCGCGGAGAGAGGTGGAAGGATGATGGAAAAGCGTGATGAATTAAACATCAGGAGGATGGAGTGCCTCAGAGAGAGTGAAAGAGAAAGCAAAAGGAGGGGGAAAAACCAAAAGAGAGGAAGGTGCATTCAAATGGGATGTTTAGAATCTAAACATGCACTCTTGTCTTTTGAGAGAAGAGAGGTGGAGTTGAAAGAATATGTATGTATTTACATCTGTGATTTTTATGATAGCATGAAAATCTGTTTGTAGTCTCCGCCTATTATCTCTACCACCAATGACAGTCAGCCAGGATGCAAATCAGGAAGTCGAAACAGGAAGTGGGAAATGTAAGATCCTGAGAAGTACAATGAACCTACTAACACTTTTTTTATTTATTTTTTTTTTTACTTTTTCCTACATACATTAGCAGTATTTAACTGCACATACACAGTCACAATATGACTTTCAGTATAATTGTGGTAAACCTGCTCAAAGTACTGCTTATTGCTCTGTATTGGCAAATGTTCAGGTGCATGCTACTTATGCTATTTATCAATTACATGGATAACTGAGTAATTCTGGCATGTGTCTGACTAAAGCTGACATGCCCTTATTGCCAGGATAGAGATATGCAAAATCTGTTAACAAGTGTCCACTTGTTAACAGAAAACAAAAAAAATGGAATATGATTTTTTTTCTTTGCAGTTTGCTCTACATTTGTATCATATGTACATTTTCAATTCTTTTTAAAGCTACTTTTTCTAAGTAGCTTTAGATTACCCAAATACCTAACTTTGGAGAGTAGCTTTACTGTAGTAAAACTTCTTTTAATGTGAAGTATGTGGTAGTTTCTTAAACTGTTCCCTAAAAGAAATTGAGAGAAAAAAAAACCTTTAACAATAAAACCCGAGTGCTTGCTAATGTTAGTACAAATTGTGTATTTAGAAAATAATCTGATGAAGAACTGCCATATGTAACAAAGGTTCCAAAAATGCAAAGTAATATAGTAATATAAATGCATTTATATATGTGAAAGGATTTTAAAATAAGGTTGATTTTTTTTGTTTTAAATCAAGCACTAAACTAAAATCCCATTAAACCCATTACTCTGTCTTATGTTAAAACCAACTAAAGTACCACCAAGAAGTAGAAATGTTGGGCATTTATTTATTTATTTTTATCAACAATCAAAATATTAGCAGATTAAATCTCAGTTAATAAACTGATAAATCAAGTATTCCAGTGGTTTGTATACAGATCACCTGGGAGATCTTTGTCCAAACCTTGGTGCTCTCGGGTGATCTTTAGCCAACTGATCTGCTACTCTTTTGGTAAGACCAGATATCCGTTTTGTTATCCAGTGAAAACACTCCTAAGTTTGCAGGAACCACTCATAAGAAGGAACTTCACATTTTTTGATACAGACTCTTTATCAAAAATAACAGCTAACATACAAAAAAATCTCCCAGGCTAAACAGGAAGCCAGTGTAAAGCAGGATTAAGTGCAAAGTTGGGGCTAGTTAACAGCTTTGGGAGAATTGATTTTGATGGGAAAAGACATTAGCAGCTAGTCTAGCAAATTAATGTTTAAGCATTCTTTAAATATGGATTAGATTTAATACTTCATGAAGTGCAATGATAATAGCTTGTTTCACAGAAACATAATGTAGCACTTAACAATGTACTGTAATTAATACATTATGCTAAGTTGTATTATGTTAATTTCTGATGGAGAAATTAAAAATAGATTATACAGCTAGTTTGAGTGTGTATCCTCTTGATTGGGGAGCAGAAAGCAAGCGGGGCAGAGCGAGGGGAAAAACACATGCATTTATCAAAGGGTGATTAAGTTTAAGGCAATGATTCACTAAATATTTAACAGCTTTGCTTGGTGCAAAGTATATCATGAATTATAGATGGTGAGGATGAGCATGTCTTCATGTAAGACGGTGTTTAAAGACTTAACCTACAATGAGGGAAGAGCAATTACCATTGTAATAAATGAGAGTGGAGTGAAAAAAGACCGTCTATTCGTTATTTCTAATTAATTTCTGAGGATGATCACGGGGAGGATGGGGCCACGTCCATTAGTCCCTGACACTTTGGGGCCCTTTTTGTCCTTGATAAATGGACTCTATATGCTTCACCAATGAGACGCGCAAGACCAGACATGCAAAAGCTTGAAGACACACACACACACACACACACACATGATCACACATGATGTTCACATGCACAAACACAGTTTTCAAAGATGCAATCCTTGCGTATTTTTTCTTCAATTAAAGGGGACACAGTGGACTTTTTTTTTAAAGTCTGTTCTGAGTTCATTATTTTCTGAGTACGTGCATTTCCAGTTTCAGTTCAAAATATCACATATATTATTCTTTCTACAATCTGAGAAAATACTGTTTTTTAGCCTAGGATAAAATGGACTTCTTCTGATGTCTGTAGATTTAAATCCAATTGGAGTTCAGTGAGTGATAGAGAAGAGCAGCCAATGAGAACACAGCAATGTGCAGTGACCCTCAAGGCAACTTAAAGCAATCCCAACAAGACCCTGCTGCTTCTAACATTTTCTCTAAATGGTCATTGTAGATGTAAATACAGCCCAAAACATGGGAAAGTTGATGTCTACATTCATGTTATTGTCAGACAACATTACAGATATAACACAAGGCTTTCATTAGTGCAGAGCAGCATTTAGGTGACTGGTTTACATGTAGCCATTGCATTTTGTTTCAGTTAATGTTGCATATGCGTTCCTGCTGCTTTACTGCGGATTTGGCTCTATAAAAGCATGTATGAACATAAAAAAGTAGGAGAAAGGCAAACATCACAGAGCTGACAAAAAGCCAGCAAACTTCAGTTTGCGCTGAAGCACATAAGGCAACATGAAAATACAGCGACCCACAATTTATTGGTTTCACATCAATGTCAAAGTTTACACAATTCGTCCCTCAGCATTACAGTTTTGACATACTTGCGGCCTGTGGGCGCGTGATCAGAGCTAATGATAATGTTGGCTGCATTAGCAATGCAGCGTACAGTACTAAAGATTTTTCTATTGTTGTGAGGACACTGAAATAAAAAAATCAAAATCAAAAAATAGGAATAATCAACGTGGTCTTCAGCTCCTCAGATGCCAGGGAAAATGTGGAAACTTAGCCAGCAACAAAGTAGTTAGTGTGCTCTGCTTGTCAGCAGAAGCGGCTTCAGCAGGGAAATAACAGACTTTGGATGCTCAGTTGGAATTTGAACCTGCGGGTGCTGCACAGGTGGGCGAGTTCACCTGTTGGCAGTGGTGCTTGGCCCCTTTTGGTGTCACTACGGCCCACAAATCTTGTGATCTTGGGAGAAAGCAAAGAAATAGGGTGAAATGTCCACTTATTTTCATGCAAACAATGAAAGGCTCACTCTGTGTATCAGTGTCTGTTTTTTTCCCCCCTAAACTCTGTCAATAAGGCTGATTTTACTATCAATATACTTAAAAAAAAAATTCTGTAACTTTGCATAACTGCCATTATGTCTGTGTGTGCAGGGTATATGCTTGCAGTACAGATCCTCCTTGACTAATGCTTTGCCTGTAGCCACTCTAAAAATACTTCCTGTCATACAATTTCTTTTTATATACCCTATATTTCCTCTATGTTTCCTCCCTTTGATTTTATAAAGGATCCAACATCTCCCAGCAATCCTTTCACAAATTTCATTAGGTGAGGGGTGAGCGGGACGGTGCACTGCTTTTTCAACTTTCACTGTGCATTACTTGTTGTCATATCACTAAAGAAGAGAGAAGAGGTGTGCGCACGGGCCCTATATTCAAAGTCACTGGAGCATTCCATGTGTAGCGCTCTGAAATATTGATGAGTTAGCAAAAACACACTGTGTCCTGTCATTTTAGGAAACACAGAGGCAGATGGAAGTCACAAGGAAGAAGGATGATGCCACCTCCCTTTTTTTTTCTCAAGCTGTAGCCATTCGCTTTATGCACAACTCCAAAACAAGCACAGTGAAAGTCATCTGATCAGCCGTTAAGTTCAAACCACAGATAAACAAAGGTCTAATCAATAAATCATCTATCCATCTGTCTTCCTGTCTATCTATAGGTCTATCTGTCTGTGTACTTCAAGCTCATAATATATGCATTTTAATAAGCTGCAATGATCTCTCAACATTATTCATTGCATTATTCCATCAGATGCTCTGAATATATTTAGCATGCAAGCTAAAAAAGAAAATCACCATCAAATTTTCACAATTGTGAAGAAACACTTTTTTCCCAGCACTTGTTTGCATCCAAAGAAGCCTTTCTTTATTTCAATCCTCTGCTCTTGTTTAATTGATTATTTGTCTTTTTTAAATTTTATTTTACGCCCTCTTCCTCGTCTTTTCTTCCACTCGTGTCGAGAAAGAGTGTTTGGTTTCAGTGGCTTTTGGGGCTACACTGATGTTAAGCCTATCTGGTTTGTCTGTGTGTAGTCTTATTGATCCTTGGCTAAGACATTAGATCTGAACGTCATGTCAAGGGTTTGGTGACCTCTAGCAGCCTCTCTCCAAGTGATAGCTTTGATAAGCCTCATCCCTCTCTCTGTTCTATATAGAGCCGTGCCCTAACCTTTAGCCCGACTCTGTGTTTGAGCCTGACCTTTCTTTGATGTGTAATACATACCACGTGCCGTCCCACCACCGAACATACTCATTCAGGCACGAGATATACACACATGTACCCCCCACGCCCCCATCACACACTCTCTCTCTCACGCATACACACACCCCGTTAGTCAACACCCCGAAGCACCAACTCCCATGGAACCTTATTAAAACCACCTTCAGTGAAAATGGGGGAAGTTCTCAAAGTCTCTATAACTTGTATAATGTGTTGTATGAATAATGTTTTCTTCTCCTCATTTCCCCCTCTTCAATCGTTAATGCAGAAAAGCAGAGGCATCACTCACACAAAAAGACAAACGCCGAAGTCCGCTCGCCACTGATTGGCATGTCTTATTTACTAAAGGCAACAACCTGGCCTGGCAGGAAGCAAACACACACACTCATGTGCATACGTGCCAAACACAATCACATTTGCACAATCGCATCCCTGCATTCATGTGTACATGGTGGCTTAGATACTCTCATGCACACAGGCCTACACACAGGCAGACACACACATACACACACAGCATTTCCGTTTGATGTTTGCCAGTCATCCAAGATCCCTTACAGCCTGCCTTGCCTCCTACCAAATAACAGTCTTCATTAATTAAAAAAGAAAAGGCAGTGTTATTATAATTCTCTTTGCTTGGCCCTTGATGTAATGGAGGGGGTGTGTGCTGTTTTGTGGCTCTTCGAGAGTTTGCTTTCATCATCGTCTGAGATTCCCTATGGCTTTGCCTTACTGCCATCAAACTCTCTTTTCCTTCTTTTTGTCTTTTCATCCAATGAGATAAAGTTTGGAAAAGTTGCTCCAGCCCAACAGGATCCTTTTTAGCAGTTAATGCCCTTCCCAGCTGGCAGGCAACTAACAGCCCACAAGCAGGCCACCAGCAGCAATGTCGGACAATGTTATTAGCTTTCCAACTTTTTTTCAAGCTCATAGCTGTTGGCTTGAAATTAGTGTTGGCTTAAAGCAGCCAAACGCTTGCTGACTGTTTGCTCCTCAGGTCAGCTTTGTTTACGGTTTCGCTTGTGCATACAAGGTTATGGATATTAGATCTGAGCAGCTCGATTTTAAAAAGTAACTAATCAGATGCAACAGAAATAACTTAAAAGGGTGAATTTTTTTTCTTTTTTAAGAAAAAAACAGCATTGGTTTCTAATTAGTGTTACAGTACCAGCCATTGTCAGTACCCCAAGACGGAAACACTTTATATCTAGATTTGGGCGACTTGAGAGGCATGAGACTAGCAGAAGACAAATGGAGGGACAATTAGAAGGACAGACAGGCTAAAAATAAAAAAAACATTACACATAGAGAAGCACGACAGACAGACAGGTTCAAAAAGCTGATGAGAAGAGGAAACAAAATGAGTGAGAAAATGGAGCGCGCTGCTGCACTCTGTTTGCAAGGGCTAAACTTATTAGTCTCTTCTTAATGCCTCTCAGTGCAGATAGCATTAAGAAATACACGGTAATGATGATTTGTGTTCTCCTCAGCCAACAGAGGAAGAGGAGCCCACTTATTCCACATGAGTGTTATAATTGGCACCTTATTGCATTAGGGTAGAATGCACTGTGTGATTTCCTGGGTGTCATTTTTGACTAATGGATTCTTAAGAATAGTAATCTAATCGCTGTCATTATTTCATCTTTGCTGCTTTCAGAAAAAGCTGTCGTGATTTAGGCGGGGGGGGGGGGGGGGAAGGAGTTTTAGCCGTGGAGGTGTTGGGGCATGTTGCAAATTAATCTGCACACCTTGTAAACAGAAAGAAAGCAAACAGAAATCAATTTGGCTGAGTGAGGAACTCCACTCTTAGGGCTTTTAGCATCTGCATTAAGCCCGAGTTGTTTGGGTTGTAGTTTTTTGTTTCTGTGTTTCAGCGCGCAACTTTGTAAAATCAGCCCACTTATGTTACTTGTCAACATGGCACGCTGTTTCCTGTTTCAAATCAAATCCCGTTTCTAATTGTAAAGCTAAGTCATCAGTACAGATATGCTTTCAGTCATTATTAATAGCAGCTGCAGCAGAGCATGCCTGCTATTTGCTGGTATATTTTTCCCCAATCTCCAGCTCCCTATTACTTTGTGTTCAGTAATCACACAGTTTCAATACACACCCTAGCATCTCATTCTGCCTAAAAATCCGAAACCTCTGCAGCGCTGCTAGTCCCTCTGTTTCCATTTCCACATACCTTGATCCCAGTGTTGTGTCACTAATAGAGGTGATGTACTGTTTATTTTATTGATCATGTGTTTTATCCGAGCATCAATGCGGAGTTCACTCACTGGCATGCACATTCCCTTTATCAAAACAGACACTGGACCTCTGCTTTGAGGTTTTCATCAAGCAAAAACACCCATTATGGTCTCTGACTGGCTGGCTTGCTCAGGAAAAAAAAAAAAAAATACTGCTGGTGTTCCCCTGACACGCAACATCCCAATTATTCCCACACAGACGAGAATATACACTCACACAGGTCACATAACACAGAGACACACGCGCGCGCGGACACACAGCTACATAAGCACTCATAATTTTGTTTGAAGCTCTGACACACATTTATGTGTGTGCAAATATAGACTAGCTGTTTTTCTATACAGACATATAGTAGCACTCGCTCTCTTTTTTTTTTAATATATATATCCTCAGAAATACACGCAAGTATACACACACATTCATTGAGCCTTTGGTTTTCTTTTCAGACTAAGGAAGTGCAGGAATGTCAGAATGGAGGCTGATCTGATCGTCAGGAGAGGGTCCTTCTGAATAACCCTCGACACGCACGTGCACACAAACACACACACACACTTCACAGCTAAACACGCAGCACAGATACACACACACACACACACACACACACACACACACACACACACACACACACAGACAATGAGACGGTCCACCACACCACACCTTCCCGACAAGTCTTATCACCCCTCTGCCCCTCCCCCCTCTCCCCCCACCATCCCCGCAGCCTTTTTCCACCATCCCTCCTGTCTGCCCCCCACCCCACCCTCCTTACCACCACTGTCCTCCACGCTGCCCACCCTCCACCCACCCCCACTCCCCCCAGCCTCCAGGGAGAAAAGGCTGACTTGCATTCAGCAGCATCTCTCAGGAAAGAAGAAATGAATAAAAGAAAGGAGATGTCCCGTTGACAGTCAATGTCTGCGCTGCCAGGAGCCAAAATAACTGTCAGCAAATGCTTGGGACTGTCCAAAATGCCACAGAGACATTAAAAAAAAAAAAAAAGGATTGATAAATAAATAAATGCATGAAATTTAACAAAGAAAAAGGGGAAACCTTACTGTCACCTGCGGAAATGAAACAGAATTAGAAGCGAGGTGTAAAACCAGCTGAAAAGAGACGGAATCATCGCCAAGCTCACTGCATTGTTCGTTCAGTCATATACGCTTAAAAAAACCCTAAAGGGTAGTTGTTGCTCTGGCGTTAAGGTAAATAGGGCCTCCTAATAATAAACACATATACAATAAAATAAAACCATTTTGCTCAAGTGAGTGCGGTCATTTAAAAGCACCACGTATATTTCATGTGCTTTGAGCAACACAGTAGAACACAGTCTATCCAGCTGGGCACCATGCTGATTACTGCTTCAGTGGGGCCACACTTTGGAGGACATTTCACTTTGCAACTGTGCTGTACGCACCTGTGCCTTGTGTGCAATCATCACCACACCTTTGTTCTCATACAGCGCACCATCAAACTATAATTAATGGACGTATGATTACAATAGCAGCTTATGCATTACAGTAAGGTGCCTACATAGTCATTTGTATAATTTTCAACCGTAATGGGCTACTTTTGTACAAGCCCTAGTGACACTGATTATATTCTAGTTTGATTCATGAGAGCACTTTAGCCAAATGCTTTATTTGTTTTAACACTGTGAAAAGAGAATTTGTTCTCAGGCACAAGTAATCAGCATTTTCATGTATCTCCTGCATGACAGTCTGTTCATCTATCTCTGTCTGTTACTACAACCTGGAACTTGTTGGCTGATTCCTACTCTAAACGTTTCTCTATGCTTTTCTCTAATGATCATTAATTGCAATAGATCTGAGGAAGCCTGGATGACCTTATATGCCAGTATCATACCTAGGACTACTTCTTACGCCACACATCCTAATTGAGTGCATGTCTAATTTATGGGGTTGGAGTTTGCCATTAAGGGCCTGATCCACGGAATTAAATAACTAGCAGACCTTCGCTGGTCCCGGACGGTGGGCGGAGGAGGAAGGGAGATAGCATGATGAATTGCCCACCCCTCCTCTACCTCATCCTTGACTTTGAAAAATACTGTCTCTGCATTTTAGGTCAGCTTCTGACAACAATTAGGCACAGTGAAATAGATAGACTGTGACCCTACACCCCCTACCCCCTTCTTTTATTTATTTTTTTATCTCCTGCCTCATCCTACAAGAGGTTTTTGCAGTAAATATGGGCAGATATGTGCTGTAAAGCAACTACAACTAAAATACTTTATTCATTAAACAGATATAAATTTATCGATCAGTGTAACACCCCCCCCCCCTTCATTAAGTATTTATAAAAAATTCCTATTGGCTGTGCACAGCGTGACATAAGCTTTGGTGAGAGGTTCACATCAATATTCTGTATAAAGGGGAACATTGAAATAATACGGTATGAACAGCATGTAATGATACATCTTTATTAACGGGTGCATATTTTTTGTCTTCTTTTTTATTTTCCACAGAATATTTTCACGGACATTGCTATTGATCTTGCCGTGTGACGGGGGTCGAGCCAGCTAATTCCCTTTTTCATTACAGCAAAGCTCCCCAAATTCTCTTAGTAGAGCTGCCTCTTAGGGGCATCCAATCCCTGGCCTCTCCCAATGACATGAATATAAGCCTGTGCTGATGGGGCCTGGTGTAAATGTATTAGCCCTGCGCCTGTGCCCCTAGCCTAGCCAGCCATAATTATGTTAGGAACCAATGAGACAGCTGGGAAATCAATATGCTAAGACAGATTGAGTGGAGATGTGTGGCCAGTGGAGTGGGAATAGAGAGCCCTGGCAGCTCCCCGTGGTGCGAAGGGGCTAGAGTCGACGATTAAGCCATAGACTTAGCATTTACTGCTAGGATTCACTGCCTGAATCTAGTTAGCATTTAGGGAAAGATCCCTGTGAGCAGACAGTGTTACTATTAGATTGGAGGCTTCACTCGTTAGCTGAGTGGCCTATCATCTTTGGGGGTCGGGCTGTGGCATAAGTGCTTCAACATGCACAGCTTTGAAACCATGGCTTTTGTGTTCTGTGTTCACTTTACCGCTATAAGAGTAGAATTCAGATGACATTTTGCTATAAGATTTGGTTGCCAAAGGTCACAGCGTCACTGTTGCTGATAATCTGAACTGGTTTATCAATTCATCATAAATGGCTGAGTCTGCAAAGCAGAAAAATGTGTATGGTTTCCTTCAGCACATTTTCTCCTTTATGACTTGCTTCTTTGTCTTAATTTCAAATGCTGAGAAAGAAGACGTGTCTGCGCTGTAGTTCAGTTGTTTCATTTTGTTAGAGCTATGGCAGCTGTGCACTGGGAGAAAACTACAACCACAAGTCTTAGTGCATTACTCTCCTATGATCTTGATGAGCAGCTGGGAAGGAAATGAATGATTGGTGGGAGGCAGGGGTTGGGGTGAGTGGGAGCAGGACAAGTAGAGTTGGGTTAAAGAAGATGGTGGTTCAGTCTTAACTTTGATGATAGTCCACATAAGCCAAAGCATTTCTGTAATTTATATTCAATTAAAGGGGGTGGGGTGGGTGGGGGGGGGGCTTCAGAATCAAGACAAAGGCTTGGTGTTAAGGTGGAGTCAGAGGGAGAATTTAGAGGGGTGCAAAGGGAGTGTGTGTGTGTGTGTGTGTTTAGGGGTGGGGTGGGGGGGATTGCATCTGCTCTCAGCCCCAATCAGCGGCCTTGAAGGCACCATCCCTTAACAATGGACCCCATCAGTGCAGGGAGCGGAGTCACAGGCGTAAGTGCACCCAATAAGTGTGCAATTTCTGCCCATATGACCATCCTGACACAATTGCTCTAATTTTCCTCCTTTGAAATGACTGATAAAAGACTTAGGTAATTGCTACGCCACAGAATTTCTTCCATGATCAGGAGGAAGGAGGAGGGAATAACTGAGGGATAGGGCGCAACAGAGAGAGACTGAGGGGTGTGTGTGTTGTGTGTGTGTTTGTGTGATCATGGGTGAGAAGTGACACAGCCCCAGGGCCTGACGATGGAGACTGGAGTGTCAGTTTGTGAAAAATCCCAAATTAATACTTGTCGTTTCCTTTCCCCCTCTCTGAGTGGTCGTCCTCTGCTTCCACCAAGGATCTTATTAAGAGGAGGTAATTTGTCCTGACATTGTATTGGAAATCACTCAATCAGATGATTTCACGGAAAATATATTCAAAACATTGTGGTGTGGAGTTGAGGTGGCAACTAATTCTGATGCATATATGTCTCTCTACCACTCTTTTTTTTTTCTGTTTCTCTACACAAGTGAAGCCTAACAGTCAAGTGATTAAAGTCACATAATAAATGTCTCTTTCTAGAAGTCACCCTCCCTCTCACACGCTTATTAGTGTTGCAACTGGACCCAGATATTATCATCTGTCTTCAAAAAAAATCTTTTCATTTGTGTGTGTATGTGTGCGCGCGTGTTTGTTGTATGTGTGCTGCCTGAGTCTAAAAGCTTAGCTCCAAACCTGTGTCACTCCTCACTATGACCTTGTCCTTTGTAATCAAGCCTCTTTTATCTGATTCCTCACGTGTGTGTGTGTGGTGTACTCACACCCATCTCATTGAAACACCATGTATTCTGGACTGTGGCCTTACTTGATTGGAGTTCAGTTACAGGGATAGATAGAGAGGTAAAAGATGTGCAGAGGGAGTCAGAGGGAAATAGATAAGAGAATAGTAGTTTAGTCGCCTCAGTAACTAACTAACCTGACAGCACACCCAATCAGCTTCTCAAAACTGTGTGTGAGTGTTCTTGTGTACGTGTGTGTGACACGGTGTGACAGACTCCTGAGGTGCTGATTCTAAACACAGTCTCTGCCAGTGCCTGGGTAATGTTGGCTAATAGCTTAATCAATACTTATTATGGCCCTATTGGTTCACTAAAGTGAGAACAGAATCTCACCAAGCGCAGTGCCTCAGTGGAGAGAATGAAAGACAGAGGAAAGGAAGAGAAGAAGAAGTGTCTTCTGCTGATCCAGATGGACAGCCTAACCTCCCTCACGGGATTTCCTTATTCAGGAATCCAATTTTCCCAATGTGATTGACTCGGATTGGATCACATGGAATAAGGGTAACTCTTTTAGCACACCCAATAAAGCACTAATGGGCTTTGTCCCCCCATTTTCCAACTTTTCCCTCCTCAACTAGACTGGTCATTCGCAATTAGCACTGGCAAGGCAGTGGGTGGTCGAGAAAATGAAGTGATGGGAGAAGGAATGAGAGTAGAGGGGCATGACGAAGAAAGAGAAGAGGTGATTAGTTATAAATAGTAGTGGCACAAGCATTTACTGAACACCATGTTCTTAGGGCATCTTTAGGAATATGATCAAATTAAATAGAATGGAGTGTACTTCCACTGCACATAAAGCAAGCTTAAGTTTGTTAGACTGGTGCCAGACAGCTTACATTTATAATGTAATAAGTTTTACTGTAACAAGTCTTACTGTTACTACAGTAACACTGTTACTGTAGTAACAGCGGGGTTGTTGAAATTGTTTTAATGGTTGTTAAACGCAGTAATACTTCTAATCAAGACTGAGCTGTAAATCTGGCTGAATGTGCTTAACATTAAAAAGAAAAACACAAATATAATAAACAAAATAAGGAGACTCTTTCATACATTGAAATTACCAGAATCACATCTCATCTGATGTTTGTTTTAAAAAGCGTGAAATTCCATTTGCAAGAATGGTTGCAAGAAAGTCCAGCTGCATGGAAGTCTGTGGGAAAATGACCTGACTAAACTCAACTCATGGTCTCAGTCGCTAGTTTCCAGTCGTACAAATGATAAATTTTTTTACCCTATTAGAGTCAAAAAGGACATTAAAGCAAACTGTTTTTAGGGCGGGCCTACCTGGTGATTGACCAGCTGCAGGCATACAGTGTCAGATCCACCCATTGCTTGTCACATCCACTTTTATTGCATTGTCAGCTCGAGGCTTTACAATGGGACTGGACTTCCAAACGGGTGACGTCACAGTAGCTACGTCCATCTTTTATATATAGTCTATGGTCATTGTGAGTAATATGTATATCCTGCTGTTCACAAACTCTACAGGTGTTAGTATACTTGGAATCAGGCAACAGAAATAATCAATGATTCTTGGCATTAAATATGTTTTTTTTAATGAAGTGTTAGACACTGCAAATTGGACCTTTAACGGTTGTTGCATTTCAAAGCCATTCAAACCAGTCTTTTTGCTACTACACAGTGTGCATCTCCTACTGTGTTTTGTGCATCTTTTGCCATTTCATTTCTACCAAATGGCTTCAGTAGTCAGAAGTCCTTTCGACAGCCAGCTCTCTCCTGGCTGCCATCATCAGACCAGCTTGCAGTGAAATAGATATGCTATGAAAACTCACTGTTGTGTACGGTGGCAATGTAGAATAAGGAGATTGGATACCACAAAGCAATGTTCTGCATTTCAGCTGTGCTACACTGGTATTGTGTGGAAAATGTTTTGAATGGGCTCTGATTGCACAAATCAAACACAGATGATGAAAAAGTGACACGCGCGCACCAATCTTGCAAGCTCTCGTTTCTGTTCACAGGAACCTTGCAGGGGAAAGAGGAGGACTCACCGCAGGAAATGGAAGCATTGATTGACAGATTAATCATTCTGGTGCCGGGTGTATGTGTGTGCATGGTATGCGTGCGTATCTGGGAGCGGGTGTATGTGCATGTGCAAAAGTGTGAGCGTGTCCTAGCTGACCTTGACAGCTCAGTACTAGCGCAGCAGCCACTTCCGAGAGTCAGTCATTCAGACACAGCTGGTGGCTCGTAGCTACCAGATTCTGCAGCTAACAGTTAACACTGTGTCCACTCTACAATTATCCACAGAGAGAACACTTATCAACCACTGTGTGCTTTAGAATAGCATTGCATTAATTTCACATTTTACAAGCTCCTTGAACAACCTGAGGCATAATTAGCAGCTTAAAATAATGGGTAATATTCTAATGACCTTAATATCTTAACTAATCATCATTATTTGGTTCCGAAAGTCAGGCTGGCTAAGTCCAATATATTCCCTTCCTCTGTGGCAAAGCCAATAGCATTAGCTAGTTTTTTTTTTTTTTAATTACTTCAGTGTTGGTATCAAAGCATCACACACACACAGTTTTCTCTTCTTCACTCACTTGAGTCCTGCTCTGCAGTAGCCCGGGTGGACCTTTTTCCCATCCCACGGCTCCCGGGGGCCTGACCCTGAACTCAGTCACCTCTGACAGCTCCTCAATATCATCTCCATCCCCCAAGCCACTGATCTTAGAACAGATATTTTCTTATCCTCCTAATGGTTAAGGTTAGGGAGCTAGTCCAGGGTAATCTGATCCTGAATCTGTGGTGGGAGACAAGTTATTCCTCGGGCGTCTGTGCTGCTCAACAAACACAGAGATGCGAGGCGAGCCAGGGGGCAGTATGGGTCTTGCAACCTGCCCTACAGCAAGGTTGTTGTGTGTGTGTGTGTGTGTGTGTGTGTGTGTGTGTGTGTGTGTGTGTCTGAAAGGTGTTTGCTTGTATGTGTTGCATGTGGGCAGACATATTTTTTCATTTTCTTTTAATTTTTGGAGCACTAAAAATGTGCTTTCATATTTCTGAAATTCTAACTTAAATTTGAATTCTTTTAGGTTTTTGTATAAACGCGTGTAGGGAAGCAGGTATGTTTATGTGTGTAAATGTTGGTGTGTCCAACTTGCAGACGCAAGGGAGATGTCATGTTCAGTTTGTGTTTGGCTAACCCTGTGGTCTCCACCCCTAATAGCAGGGTCTATGGGGTGTAGGCACATGCCAATATTCATTGGCAGTTGAATCAAGCCACTTAGATACCATCTGTAAACAGGACTCAGAGGGCCTTGAATTAAACTGAAGGCTGGAAACATTGGTGTTCGCTGCAGAGATTACCAGGTTCAACCAGGTTAATGGGCTCTGTGGCCATAGATCAGTTATATAGATATTGGCAGGCCTGTGCAGAAAACCTCATGTCTTCTGTATTTCTGTGTTAAATTACAACTTATTGTTGCGGTTGTTTTTCAGTATGTGGAAAACTCCATGAACTGTACTCATTATGCAGATCTCATAAAGACAAAGGTTAAATCCATATTTCTCTTAAATGTTGTTTTTACTTTCAATTATGAGTCAAATTCCTGATTGCCTCATAGTATGGCTCATTTCTGTTTATGTGATATAAAAGTCCCTAGTCATAGGTGACAGTTTGAAACTCGATACATATAATACATAATTATTTATTTCCTGGTGATTATATACATACCCGTGGTACAAAAATACAAAGGATACCATTACCATTGTCATTCAAAGCCAGTATATTTTGGTCAAATGACACCATTGTGCGTCATTTTGATGTCAACCAATCATTATTTTCCCCTTCTTCTTCCTCTCTCTCTTTCTCTCTCTCTCCCTCTGCCCCTCTCTGTCTCCTTACTCTCTTTCGCCACCATGGCGCTCTGTTCACCAACACTGATTCATAATCTATAGCTGTGCCTGGGAGACCAGAAGCTATTGATTTAACGCCTACAGTAATCCAGCGCTGTATCCGCTGCTTGTTAGAGATGCTGAGGCCTAGGAACTGGGGCTTGCAGAGGTAGCCAGACAAAGACTGGGAGAGATGGAGAAGAAATGTTTGGAGCAAATCCTTTTCTGATTTTTTTTTTTTTAATTGTCCCAATAAAAGACCAATTTTGGATAATAGATTGCTATAATTTTTGTAGAAAAGATAAATATTTGGCTATTTGTGTTAAGAATTTCCAGCCAGGTGAAATGGTTTCCACAATATTTGCTGGCAGTTGAACAAAGACGAATTTTCTTTACATAAGAGTATTTATGCAACATAATTCAATAAAATACACGCCACACATATGTTTCACAGTAGTTCATTATGTGTGGGAATTCCATCCATCCATCCATCCGTCTTCTGCCACTAATCCAGGTCCATGCTGTGGGGACAGCAGTCAAGGCACAGACCTCCTTCTGTCCGGCCAACTCTTCTGAGGGAACACCAAGGCATTCCTCAGCCAAAAGATAAATTCTCTTCAGTGTGTCCATGGCCTTCCTGCTGGGTCTCCACCCATTATTATTATTTTTGCTTATTTTTGTAATTGCGGCCAGCAACCCTCTATGAATAACACAGACTTCTAAAAACTGCTTACAAAAACAAACAAACAAACAAACAAAAAAACTGCAGGCAGACTGTTTGCTTTCCGTTTGAATCTTTTGGACTAATTTGGAAGTCATTTAGCATCAGTAGGCTTATGCTGTATACGCCATTTAGAGACCAACCCAGGAAGGAGCTCTGAATGTTTTCTCTAATTTTATGTTCAGATACACTACCAGACCAACTGACTAGTGATTTATACTTCAGCAGGAAATGTATGCTGTAACCAATGTCATAACTGAGCCCTACGCAGTAACCTAACGTGCACCTCCCAAGAAATGTAACTACACATTGAATCGATGCTGCCTGCAATGATTACGATTGGCCTGTTCAGCACCATCGCTTCCTCCCGTGCATTTCCAGCTACTTTTTCACCGCAGTTTTTGAATTTATCAGTGAGAGATCAATCAACCATCATCTCAGTATAAGGAATAATAATCATAGCATCGATATAAGAACTCATAAAATGTCGGCACATTCCTGGAGGAAGATGTCTGAAACTATTGGAATGAACGTAAGGGAATGAACAAATAAGCAGAAAAAACTAGAGGAAAAAAATATGTTTCCCCCGGGAAACAAAAAACTGACTACAACAAAGAGCGAGGACCCAGGAGGGAAGAAGTCCCAGCATTTTATTTGTTTCTATCAGCTGGGACACGACCACACGGGAATTTACACACAAGCATAAATGCCGGCAACGACGCCGGCCACTTACGTAGGTTATGGCACAGGTTCTACAAAGATTCAGAGCAGAAGTCTAAATCAGGCCTGAGGCAGCAGTGAGTAATCCATTTTCTGTGAACTGACTTTTCAAGTTAAAGATTTACATTCAGAAATGTTAGATTGTGCCCTTCTGGCTTGTAGTGTGCAATGTGATAGGCTGTGATTTTAGCATTATGTGAATTTTAAACATGAGCAGAAGACATCTGAGCTCTTAATGTCCAGGGATGATTAATTAAAATAAATAAACGCATCATGACATGAACAGGTGATACATTAATATTTAAAACAAATGGCGCAAAAAGAGAACAGAATGAGTATGTGTTACTCAGCAGGGATAATATAAGAACATTTAATCCACAGGACAGAAAAACAATACTTAATTTAGTGTTTTCCTGCGTTAATTGATGCATATTATTTCATCTGAATGCAGAAAATTAAGGGGATGCATCCAGATTCCATCTAAATGCATCTTCCATTTGTTTTTGTTTGTTTGTTTGTGTTTCTTTTTTGCCAGTGTCGCACCACATTCAGCCGTGTCTCATAAACATGCTGTAAATATACGTTTGGTTAAGCACACGTTGGTGAATATACTTCTACAAAATATATTCACAGTAGAATAACAACGTGAGACGTCTCCTCTCAAAGCTCTCTTCTCTTTCCTTCTATGCACTTTATAAAAACATCCTACCTGATTTCTAGCACCTGTGTGCATGCCACTAGTTTATATATATAGCTGCTGTACTAGTTACTGTATATATTTCCCACTTTATTTAGCCACATGACGATAATCATTCTATATTTTTTCCCCCTTTATTTCCACATGGATATCTAATTTGTAATGGAACTTTTCAGTTACAATTGTCCTTCTCGAAATGGCTGGCACTGACAAAAGTCAAGATCCCCTCTGTGTCTGTTACAATAACCCACTGCTCACACATACAATGGCCTGCATATGATTTGAAATGAGCGACAGCTAAGGCAACCACGACATATTCATACAGAATGTTAATCATGCATGATACAAGAATAATAGACAATGTCGCTTTCAGTTCATTAAGCATCCAGGTAAGTGGATATGTAATTTAAGTTATTATCAGATCTACCTAATTTGGTTTGGTCCATCCATCATGATAATAGCACCATTCTGTGCACACATTTTCAATTGTGACAAGCCTGTATATATATGGACAATACCTTTGGCATCAGAGTTCCTTTTCATTATAGATAATTGTAGTCCACGTATTTTAGATCTCTCCACTGGATGTTCACGACAATGCGCTTCATTGAATGAGTGACAAGAAAATGGTATGACCAGTAGACACAACCAAAAATCTAGTGGTGAGTTCCACTTAGTGTACAAATGTCTGTTTGAAGAGGGCAATTTTTACAGCATTTTATAATGAGAACAACGTGAGTATCGCCGTGGTCCTTGTATGTGCTTTTAAATTGTTCAGTTTAACATTGTGACCCTTCAACAGTTCATATATAGAGAATCCGTTGCATTGAATGCAAAGAAAAAAAAATGTTAAAGAATATATGAAGGTAACTGTGAGACATCTTAAATAAAGGTGCACCATTCAATTCTTCAAGGTCCCTTAATCAAGATGACAGATGACAG
Organism: Cichlasoma orientale; assembly: GCA_034780415.1. NCBI lineage: Eukaryota > Metazoa > Chordata > Actinopteri > Cichliformes > Cichlidae > Cichlasoma > Cichlasoma orientale. Next base: position 75,948 of record JAVDPK010002851.1, read on the forward strand.
GAAGGTTGAAGAGGAGTACTTATCTCAATCAGGTACAGACCATCAGCACAAAGACAGATAAACACGCTGACCTTCATTAGTCTGGCCAAATAATTAGCTGACCTCGTCAAATAAGCACTCACACTGCACACACTCGAGCACGTCCACGGACATACACACTTTGTGCACAGTGGTTTGTATGTGCCTTTAATGAAAAGAGGGCTGACGCACAAAGCTGATTGCTTTGTTCTGATGAGTTTCTGGCTTGAGTAGCCCACTTGATTGATGGATAGATGAACACAAGGATGGGCGGATGAAGACGGGCAGAAAAGGAAAACTCTGGAGCAGATGAGGGCTTTTGTCGGGTAATACCACAGCAGGCAGGAAAAAAGCCATCTACTTGTTTTAATGGATGAAATGTATTTAATCAGGTTGTTATGCCTCGATTACTGTAACATGCGGATAGAAATGCAAAAATGCATTTTAAATTTATGCATCTTTAGTATCCTTTAAGACAAATAATAGAAATTCTCAAGTCTAGTTGAAGCTACCTTGTAGGGAACAACCATATTTGTCCATGCAGTTGGGTCCTGTCATGTACTTTATGCTCACTTCACCATGACCAATACACTAATCTCTGCCATTCTCCTTTGGCTACAATGAGCTGAAGAAGGTTAACTTCACCTTCCAGGGTAAATAGAAAAATGAACAGAATGGCTGTCTGAGATGGGGTTATAAACAGTAGTCATTAACTCAGCTCTGCCACTTGCTGGCACAGAGGGAGATTTGTGAAAGGTCGTACTTTGGAAGTCAGTTTTGCTGAGATGAAAAACGGCAACACACCAAAAAAAGAATTAAGAGACAATTTATTGTTTTAGAGTTGCATGGAAATACCGTACAGACAGACCATACGGACCATACAGTTTTCGTCTGTGAGCCGGGGG
>JAVDPK010002851.1:76880-95991 GCA_034780415.1 Cichlasoma orientale
CACCCCCCCCCCCCCCCCCCCCCGCAGATGTAAACTGATCTGACTCTAATCTGACATCTGAAGTCAGATAGCTACATTGTCTTCGAAGTCCACTACAGACTGGGACTGACACAGTCTTTGTGAGTGTCAAGGATGTAATTTGCATTGGAGTAACTGATACTTTAAGCTGAAGTAAGGGAACTCTTCACAAAAGGATAAATGCAACCACATCACACTGAACATTGTCAGCAGAGAGTAAAACATGTCAAAGACTTGAAGAATAAGTGCCTTCACTTACTCCAGTCCATTTCTAGGTCTTTGGCTTGACAGTTTTAGAACAGCGGTAATATATTCTGGCACCAGGTCTGAAGACAATTATGTGAAATTGCTGCTTTCTCATCTAGATTTGCCTGTCTCCACCATTTTCATCTCAATCCAATCCAATCTGAAACCATTTGAGCAAATAAAATGATATTTACTTCATCTTCTGTTACAAGCTTTCAAAATTACAGGCTTCAGGAAAAATCAATACAAAATGCCAGCTTAGCAGCAGATGTATGCTCTGTGAGAATGCTAACTTTTCCTCTTCGTGTGTCTCCCCATCCTCCCACAGAGGTAGATGGAGGAAACAGGGAGCAGGAAAAGAAGTTCCTCGCCAACAACTAGGGGGGTGGATTTTGTGGTGGATGTTTATAAACTACTTGTGCTTGCAGGCCGAATGCACGATTGTCTTGTCCAAGACGCTAACCTTTAGCATCTCGCTGCGCTTCGGCGCATCTTACAAAGTTCACTGCGAGAAGGGAGTCTTGACCCTGCGGATGATTTGGAGGACTGAAATACCACTTTCATTTATTATTTATCCCGGCTGGCCGAGGGGAAGGCAAGCCGTGGCGCTGTCATACCTGACTGGCTAATGTAAGAAGTGGCCATCTCACTGCAACCCTGGGGAATCAAAGCCCATTACTGGTTTGAGAGATTGCCTAATGTCCACTGTGAACACACACCCAGGATCAAAACATTAGGATGAGAGGGAGATGCATACATACACACAAAGACACTCCATTCAAACAAGACCGTGCGCAGTGGTTGGCGATGAGCGGGGAGCATCATTCAGAGTCCTGGAAAACGAGAAGTAAACATTTATAATTCAGATCTGGCCTCGCAAGACTTCTTGTAACTCCGTTATAGCCGATTCATTATGATGCACTGTTTATTAGACTTTTTTTTCTACAGGTGGAAACAATGCACATAGCTTTTGTATAAGAGAGAAGCCCCAGGTCTTTTAATACTAAGAGATGAATTTAAGACAGCCCATATCAACAAATGTGAGGCATACTTAAAAATAAGGAATAAAGCGAGTTCAGCAACACCAGAAGGCCCCTAAGAACACAGACGACAGCTAAATTGGATGATTGCTGAATTATCAGTGAAGAAAAACTCTTTCCCAACATCTACCCAAGTCAAGTACGCTCTAAAGTAGGGTCGGCCTTTCGTCGTCTAGATTCAAGAGACGCCTTCATGAATGTAAATACGGAGGGTTTACCTCAAGATGCAAACCACAAGTAAGACCATTCTTCCAAAAGATATTCCCTCATTTGTTGTTTTGAGGTTGGTGGTCACACATCAGTCCAACATCTTGGTTGATAAGTGGATCCAAAGGATATGACGGACATATTTCCATTCTTATCAAACCATTCAGTGACCCCTTCATGCCCTAAGAATAAAAATATGTCATATATTTATGTGCGTGTGTGTAGGTTTGCAGTAACCCTCTTTAAGAGGACATAAACTACACCAATAAAGTACCACTCATCTGCCTATGTGAATAAAGTAAATTATTCACAGTCAGAAAGGTTGTTGGATGCTGATAACTCTTCCTTATTACAGAGACATGTCTAATGAGGAGGGACAACCTTTACACAGTTTAGCAGGTTGAAAAGTGCAGTGACCACTTCTTCTGCGTTCTTGTGTGTGCGCGTGTGGCTGTATCTGTGTTGGTGTGTGTGTGTGTGGTTGCCAAGATGGAGGCTTAATGACCCTTTGGATCTGCAGCCGAGGTGTAGCTAATGAAGCGTATGTGTATGAAGTACAGGCCTCTGCCTTTAATGGGAGATTCCTATCAATACCACAAATCAGATTAATATTTCAAAGTTAATGTTTTTGTTGAGGAATTTGCAAAACAAACACGAGACGAGGCTTCACAGTCGCTTGTGCAGGAAAATGCAATTTTCTCAGACTTAGCCGCTCATCTTTTTAATTACAGACTTAATAGCTTTATAGATTTTTCAAAGATGAATTCTTATTGGCATTTTTATAATTACTGGTCTTTATTGCTTTTTATGAAAATAATCGTCAAGGCTCATTTACCCCACAAACCCTGAGGCCAAGCAAATGTGTTTCAATGATGAGTGCAGATAACCTCCAAAACACTGGTTCTCATTTTTCAACTCTTGAATTCTTTACAAATATCAGCGCTTTTTTTTTATTTTTCACTTCATGTAAATAAGTGCTTCACACCCATAAAAGCAATTACTAAGCAAGAAGAACACTTTTTTTTTCCTCCCTCAGACAAGTAGTTTCAGTAGTGAATTTGTACAGACAGCAGTTTTATTGTTTAAAGATGTTGGCTGGACAGTGTGTTCAAACATACCGTGAACTCCAGAGGCTGCTAAAACCAGAACAATGCACACTGGCCTATGGGGGGATGTAGAGTTGGCCAGAATTTCACATGTCAACATACTATCAAATGTGCTGCTAAAATGAATGAACCTCTTCAGCATTAACACATGTACAGAGCAGAAGTGAGCCAAGACAGCTTTACAGCTCTGACTGAAGCGAAAATATACCTGGACACTTCAGCAAAAACATATTTAGAAAAGCTGGCCAAGGCTTCCTCCTGTAGTCTGCAAAGGCCTTTGAGTGCAGCAGCCTTAGACAAACAGTGGCTCTGAGCCATACCCTGCTAAAACTTAGACAATGAATTTGAGCAGGCAGTAGAAATTCAGCCCTATGAATTTGCGGGATAGCGAAGCAGGCAAATATCTTTTGTAAATTTTATACCCACCAATGCAAGAGGCTCCTCTAATAACTATTTAATTTAGGCTGAGATTCTGTGTGGAGGGAAGAGTGTACATTTGGCTAGACTTATCACCACTAAAAGGGAAATATGCATCGATTTAGCCTTGAACTCCCTGTTGAACTTGGCTGGCCCGCTTCACTGTGGTTTCCCAGTACATTCCCAATTCCTCCTCTCTTGTCCAGGACCCAGCGTGGATGCAGACAATAACCGGAAAGAGTATTTAGAAAATTTTGGAATGAAGTGGATGTAAATTTCAGCCCTTTACATTTGCCAGAAGCATCTGTTTTATCTATAAATACTAGGCTCCAAAGAGCCAAAGCTGTGGAATATTTCAACCCATGCTTTATTTAATTGGCTTGGAAGCATAAAAGGAAAGAAAGAAGAGTCAAACTATGACTCTTTTTCCCTTAGACCCCCTGCTAATAGGCAAGTCTGGCCCTTCTGGATAACTATCCCAATCTGAATTTTCTCATAATAGGGCCAGTGCCAGCTAAACATGTTCACAACACAAGATTGTAAGAACAAGCCATTTGCTTGAATATTGTATATAAATCAGTTGGCAAGTCCTATTAATGGCACCGGGATTAAAGCAAAAATCAGTTTAGCTTTTGGGGGGAAATTGGGTTTCTCATAGTGTGAATGAGTGTTGGCGTAGCTTGTCTGGCCTTGGCTGCGTCTGCTGAAACTCTATAAACAGTCTCTGTTTTGGTTCCAACGGTCTCTATGGCACTGGATCCCATGTAGTGTAAACTCAGTGTGGTCTGAAGAGTCTCTGTATGTCTGCTACACATGTGAATATGCTCGACAGATGTTAACTGGCTTCCAGGCAGACAGGCTCTCCTCCCCCTGGCCTTTTTGGCTCTGGTTGTGACATGGTGACACACAGTAGCATCTGGAGTTCAGACTGGGTCACCCAGGGCAAATATGATACAGAGCGGTACATCACTTGCTTAGACCTCCCACAACTTTGAAATGGCTGATTTTGACAGGGTTTTGGAAAAATACTGCCATTCCTGCCCACTGTACATACTGAGGCTGAGATATTTAGGACTGTTTTTACTTATTTGACCAGTTAATTCCACTCATATGTTGGCAATGCGAGCAAGTTTCTACTAAACTCAAGATGAGAAGAAGCAGCAACTGGTAAAGCTGAGGTTTTTTTTTGTTTTTACTCAAAGCTACCACCAAAAACATACTCCATTTATGGAATGGACCCAGAGGAGAAGAAATCAGCTGTCTGTTACTGATTGTACAACTACTGAAAGCAAGTCTTTGTAGTCTTACACATTTATAAGTGTGATGTACACAAGGAACACATTCAAAATATATTCATAGAGCTTATATTCAAAGCTGGACGCAACAACAAAAAGCAAAAAGCCAAAACTAAGTGAAAATCAGAAACAATAAAGTTGAGTGTCCTTTAAATGATATCATATGTAAATTAAAACCCTATAGCATCTTTAATACCAAAGGCAGCCAACTTCAATTCAGTGCATATATGCTGCTAAAGAGGGGGAGAAAAAAGAGAAAGAAACAATGAAGACGATGCCTGCTTGCGTTTTAAACCACAAGCGATGAGGAGGTTTTCGGGATTTCAAGTTATGCTAATTTGCTGTTTCACGTTGACCTATTTGACAGAATTTTGAACACTGCTCTTTCCTGAAGGCAGCTTATTGATAGCTATGACAAATATATAGGAGCTGTATATCTATTAAAGCAAGCAAACAAACAAACAAACAAAAAAAACAGCCTTTGTGTTAAACTTGATGTTGCACTATTTGTCTGCGTTTCCATTGTTAGCTGACAGTCAACCATGCTCGCAGACAGTGAAGCGTCAGCTCGCAGCTCATGAAACAAACATTTAGCAAGCACGTAACAGCAAAGCTGCCAGTTGACGTGCGCCCGTTCGAATCCATCCCGTCATGTAAATAACTTGTTTCAGTGTGCTTTCAATTAAAGCGGAGGACGAAGTGCCATTGCTGCCTTTGATGGATGAGTTTAGATATTGGAGTGTACCGTTGGATGACAAAACGTTCCCCCACTCCTCCTCAACTCCTCTTTCCTATTGATTCTCCTGGCGGTTATTCATCAGGGCGGTGGCCACTGTCAGATCAGCTGCTCCTTCTTCTCACAAAACACATTTTCCACAGTTATTGATAAAGCTATTTGACCTTTTATTCAAATGTGTGTGTGTGTGTGTGTGTCTAATGTGCACACATCTGTGTTTTCTTTCTCTCTGCTCTTGCCAGAGGCCTGCAGATCACTGCAGTTACATGAATAAAGTCAGGCTGTTTTGATTAACGCCAAATGAGTAGGTCTATTCTTTGCAGATGTGGGTTTTAGCAGTACTGAGCCTTGCTTTCACACAACAAAAATAAACCCAAAACCTGTTTTACAGTTTGGCGAGGGGAAGCACACATGTACAGTACAGAGAGGGTTTGCACATGCATGTGCCTGTTTTCATATACATCAGTGGTCTCTCGCATACTGTGACTTGCATACCTTCATGCATACTATTTCAGTGTTTTGAAAAATTCCTACCCTTTTTGTCAAGGTGAAGACAGGCTGTCTTGGCTGCAAGTACAATAGCAAATGTGCCCTAAGTTAGAAAAGCCAAATGTTGGGGGAAAAAAAAAAAAAGAAAAGAAAAAGCTTTGGTTGCAAAGAGGCTGATCCACAGAGAGGATAATGATTTTACAGTGGAGGTTATAAATTGTGGTCATATACCATATGACATCGGCACCATTCTGACAGCACTGACCAGATCCTGGAATACTGTTGGTTTTTTACTGGATAAATTAAAGAGTTCAAATTTATGCTTTTTTTTTTTTTTTTAACTTTTTAGCATTACATGGTGTCATAGCATCAAGTAAATTGCTGGCATGTAGAACTATGGTGACGATATGGCAATGATAGTGTTTCATGTGGTGGAAGCATGAAAGCAAAAAAAAAAAAAAGGGTAAATGGACGGGTATTTGTGCTTTGCTGGTCCTTTTCACCACTACTAAGTATTTTTTTAACACTACAAGCAAATTCATCCGTCTACACATGAAATCATGCATTGGTAGTATAGTAGCTTGCTCAAGGACCTTCCAACACATGGAACAGAGGAGCTAGGGATCAAACCACCGACCTGCTGATTAGTGGGGTGGCGCAGTCAACCTCTGAAACTGCTCAAAAAAAATCAAATTAAAAGAAAAGCTAAATTGGGACGCGGACAAGTCTAAAACAAAACAACAACAAAAAAAACAGCTGATATATGTACAATGAATGTACAGTCTGATGTAAATTAAACTGGTTACGTCTGTGCTTTTTTTTTTTCAGGACTCAGCGCTCAAGAAAAGTGGCTGAATTGTCGACGCGTGACCAAACAACTATGTGCAAGGTTAGGATTAATACAGTGTTTTGCAAAGTTCATAACCCTCTAGTATAGAAACCACACATTTATTTATCAATTACAAGAAAGTCTGCATTCACAATAAAGTCAAATGAGTCTTCACTTTGCTATGAAACAAACCCAAGACTTTTCCATCTCACCTACTACACTTGATTAACATATTAACAATGTGACACGCATATATCATTGGAAACGATGTATTTTTAATTTTAATGGTTGGTGGTCAAGGCGAGATATCATATGTCACCTTTGGATTTGGTTAATTATGTTAAACACTTTAAGTATTTCTGACACATTTTTATAGGGAAACAAACAACCGTTCATTGGGAAAATACTTCATTAGGAATGGAATAGTTAGTATAAACCCTTATGAACTGAGAGATTTACCCAAATGAGCATTTGCTCAACATCTGAGAGCCACATTTTGTTATTTTCAGTAAAGCCACAGATAGAGGAGGAGAGTAACATTTTACACACTCTAGTATGAAAGCCATTTTCTTGTCCTTCGTGGTGGCAAACTGTTCAATTACCATGTCATATAATTTCCCAACAGACTCCAGGTTTTTCACAATAAAGGACTCAATTTGATGTTTTAGCAAAAAAAAAAGTCTCTCCAGTCCAGATGTGTAGTGATCAGTTTTGATGTGGCCATTAGATTCTATTTTAACTTAGTGGCAATTAACACAGCTGGGGTTATTGTTGTTTTCCACAAAAAAATATCTTCATGAAACTATCAAAACATCTGTACTTCATTGTTTTGATTCCTTTTAAAATCGCTGTGTTTGAGTTTATTGCAGTTTATGTACTGTTTATGTAACACGAGTAAAGCATTTTAATGCATATTTGCACCCTAGATTAAGGTTAGGGAAACTGTAGGTCATGACTTGTGTTTGAAGTATAGTTAAACAACTAAATTCACTTGGTTAAAATGATTATGTCCATGTGCAGATTTGACATAGGTCACCTCACAGATTCTAAACTTCGGAATCCTGAAACTTAAAGAACGAATAGCACATTGAAAACAGATTCATTTGTTTTTGAATTGAAGACAGATTCTCCGTTGGTGTTTTTATTTATATGATGACTCGCCGCTGTGTTTATACGGTATATGATTTTAAACCCTGCCGAGATTGAAGCGCAACGTTTTTATCCTATGAAATTTTCGCTCATGTCTTTTCCTTGCTATCAATAATTAAGACTAGATCTTGGAATGAAAAAGTAATTTCCCTTGAAAGAACCGGATAGAATTGACATAAACCCTAGCCCCCAAAACACAGCCCGAGAGGTATCGAAAAGCTCAGTAGGTGCCAATAAAAGTGGAAAAACAGAAATCTTTCTAGCAAAACACAACAACAAGAACAAGTACAACCCATTGAAGTGGAGAAGTGAAAAACAAGAGAGACTTAAGGTGATTCTCATCTTCAACTCCAAAGCCTTGGTACTCCCAAAAAAAAGTGGGAATGTAATTTCCCAGACTAGGAACATAAGCCAGGAGTAATCTGGCCTGTAATACCTCCTAGTCCTTAAATAAAAGCCCTCCATTTTAAGTCTTCAACCTCGTTTTTTTCCCCCCCCTCCCTTCCCCACCTTTAATAGGATTTGGTAGAAAATGGCTTTGTGAATCGCTCCTCTCTGTCTTGCTCAAGGAAGAGCGGGCTATTCTCATTGAGAAGTGCTTAATTGTGTCAAATGACTGATGATATATCAAGGGAGAAGGGCCTTGAGCCAGGGGCCACATCCAAACACATCACAGATAGTGCTGCTGGACGATGGGAGGATGTGGACTTCAGTGTATATCTGTACATTTGTTTGCGAGCGATTATTGTAACAAAGATGAAATGCGGGGGACAGACACTTCTCCATAAGTCTTATAAGCGCGCATGCTGGGGATGGAACGTGCGTAAGCATGCTGCTCCCTGCATGCGTGTGTGTGTGTGTGTGTGTGTGTGTGTGAAAGAGGGTCGCCAGACAGTGTGCGTCCTATCGACACCCCAGTAACAGACTAAATTAAAGCTGTGATGAATTGTGGCTGTCATGGCAGGAGAGAGGGGAGACTCTGCACTGTATTCCACCTCTGATTAGGTAGAAATAGAAAGATACAGAATATCATTATCAATATGTAGCACTATATTTTCATTAGATTTTTCTCTCTGCAGTGGACAGCTTGATAGGATGATTTTTCATTTCAAGAAAAGATTAAACATCTTCATGATGTCAGTAAGGAGTTTGGTTAAAACAGTTTGTGGCGTTTCTCGTGTTAGGAACATGTATAATGATCTCAGTGGTGCCAAAATAGCTTTGATAAATGGGATTTTACTAGTTTCATGTTCATAAAACAATTTAAAAAGCCGGTGAAGGTGCAACATGTGCAATTAAAATGTAAAATGTAGAAAACCTAAAAGCTCTTTCATCATTGTAGGAAGCTCGTGGCCATTTAAGAGGCAGCAGCCTTGGGCTGTTTACTTAAAGAAGTAGAAAGTCACAGCAGTTCCACGGATTGAGGGGTATTGCATGTTTGTGTACTTTGTGCTTTGAAAGTGGCAACCTTTGGGTAGACCACAAGGTTTTTTTTCCCCCTGTCAACTGAAGTGATGTACCTGAGGAAGCAACATGATACGTGAAAACACAAATGTGTCTCAGAAACTTCTGCATGTGCACTGTAGTTTTCAGGACTAATGAGACAAAAGTAGTTCTTTGAGGTTCAAACCAATACATGGCACAGCTGATGTATTCCTGTGAAACCCACCAACTGTTAAAAAAAAAAGAACAAGACAAGCTGTGTGCAGGGTTAGCCTTTTTAAGTAAATTGAAGTTGTCAGGTATCTATCATGCTCTAAACATGAAATTGAAAATATATCTCACTGGAAATGATCACTAGTTTTTTAGAAGAATAGAGGATTGTAGCTGGTATTTACCTGATTCATGAATTTGCACATCTCCTGAGCTCGTGAACCTCCTTATTTTAGTCTATGGTGACTTAATCCAGTGTACTCATAGACTATCATCGGGTACAAGGCCCATTTGTGCCCATTTGTGCAGACTTATAAGAACTCTTGAGTTCTTTCTGCCATCCAGCCATGGCTGCTCTATGGTGGCACCAATCACATATATAGAAACAGAGAAAGATGGAGGTGCATTGGAATGTATTTGTGAGGACGACCAAACACTGCTACATTGATCACAGAGAAATAAAGGTTTGAGACTTTTATTTAATTTTTTTTTTTTTTAAAAAGCTTAGTTTATAGACATATGTATAGTGAAGGCCTTAGACATGTACCTTCATGCAGGTGTACATAGCAAGGAACCCTAATGCAGCAGATAAAAGTTATAGCTGCACTGCCACATCCTGCAGTAGGAATGAATACTCTGCAAAATTGGATCCTAATTAACAGTTCTCTCTCTCACACTCAAACTCACACACAGACACACACACACGCTTAAATCTGATAGTATTTTGTATGAATTTGTCTGTTTACTGAGTAAAAATGTTAATGTGCTTCCTGCTGCCGACATGGAGGTACTTGCTCAGTAAGAAGAAAGTTATGTCATCCCATTTCCTGCTTACACCCTCTTCTCATCCCTGTCATGCTTTCATAGTGTAGATGTCAGTAAAGCTGTGGGTGCAGTACTTCAGCAGAGAAGGGAGCATAGATGGAGGAACTTTGTTTAAAGTGGCAGGTAATTTGAAATGCAACTTTGTAAATGCCTCAACAAATATCAGCAAGCACACCAAGTGTTTCTGTGCACGTTGAATCACAATCTGTCTGCTAGCTAAATGTAGAGTTGCTGTATTTTTCCAGAGTTAAAAAAATATACAAATAATAATGTGTGAGACGAAAGAGCAGTAAGGAGAAGGAAATGAGAGGTTATTCTCAAAGGTAAGGACTGCTCAGCAAGTGACGTTTGAAAAACTGGAAAGTTTAATCTTACATGATTTTGTGGGTCATGCTGCATTTTTATTAGATATTGCAACCCAAACCATAATAATTTTGTGTTATTCAAAGGTTGGGTGAAAATACTAGGCAATTTAGCACAAAAACATCAGGCTAAACTTGTTAGTTTGCGGTAGTGTGGTGAAGGTCACAGTTAATAACCTATGCCGACATGGTGCCGAGCAGGCTGTGGTGTTCATGGTCAGTTTAAGGTTACATCAAGGGTAGCATACATCAATTTAAGTTTAAGCTGATGATAGTGGTTACATACTGTCACCTAATCGTGCCTTTTATACTAGCTTTATGTTGTCTAGGGGCTAGAAGTCAGTTATTATAACTTATGTAATATTTGCTTACGTATTCTTGAACTCAGTTGGCTAAATGCATGAAGAGTATTAAACCTCAGGGCAGTAGCAGCAACACAAGTCAGCTGATCACAGCATGTACACAAAGAAGCCTCTTATTGGTGCTCAAAATACAAATTATGTGTCTTATCTTATTTCTAAGTGATTTTTATCCCCACACCACACTGCTACACCTGATCTTAAGGTTGTCCCATCTGCCAAACCTCTGCCTATATAATGCTGAAAAGAAATGAAGGAAAGTAGTATTCAAGGTGAAAATCGTTACTGACACATATTCTTTGCTGTTATGTTGTGTAATTTGTTCACAACTAAATGATGTAATGGTGGGTAGTATAAATCAAAATCATCAATCCTTTTAGGGCTCGATTTAAAATCACACCCCCCAAAATAATCAAAGTTTAAAAAAAAACAAAAAAACAAAACAGTAAAACACCAAATTATATGAGCACAGTCTTTTAGGTTTGCATTTTTTTTTGTTTGTTTAACCAACAGAACCCTATTTTAATTTTTTTTAGGGTCATAGTAACTGATTATAACAGTAATAACTATATATTTTATATAATAAAAATATGATATGTATTACAATAGTCATCTAACTGAAAATGTCATGCCCTTGAAACCCCAACTATACAATTGCTGTTTTTCTAGTAATAACGCTAATATCTGTCCAGTGTGTGGCTTTTTAGGATAATACCACCAAATAAAATAGGACTAAACTCTAAAGGAAACTACATATAAAATCAGCCTAGCTGAACATGACTCGAAGGAAACTATTTTTGGTGACACGATCCCAGAAATTCAGTGGCAAGTGGAATTCACGTATATTCTCTCATGGTGGTAGGCTGTGTATGTGTATATACTGTTTTATCAGTGACCCGTATCCTGTTTACCTGATAGAGGCAAAAACTCAGTGTCGAAACTCCTTAAAAGTCAAAGCCAAAGGGGCGAGGGGGTGGAGGAGCGCATCCAAACGTATACCACATGTTATCACACACACACACACACACACACACACACACACACGCTTTCTGACATACAGAAACACACACACCCACGCCAACACACTCCACCAGCCGCAGGGCGCCATGGTTACCTTGGAACTTTAACGTGGACCAGCTGGTGTACTTGGGTTGTGAAATTGCATTGCACTCTCTCTCACACACACACACACACACACACACACACACACACACACACACACACACAAACACACACACACACACACACACACACACACACACACATTTGCAGAGGATCAAAGGGAGTTGGAGCCCTGCACAGCAGCCCTTCTGCTCCTGCCCTTGGCTAAATGGACGACCAAACATTCCAGGCTGTCCAGCCCAGTAATATCTGGCCGGCAGCCTAATGAAGACGGACTGTGTTTATAATTCTCATGTTTGCTCTGATCACTAACATAATCCTTTCTATACACACAACATGGAGATAGAAAATACTGTTTCTGTTTCTTCATATTAAGTCAAAGTGCAGGAGAAGCAAAGACAAATGAAAGAGGTACCTAAAGCTGAAATACAAACCCCTGTTTCAGTAGACTTTGTAGCTCTTTGCATTTTCACACAGGGCATCACATGATCTCAAACAAAAGAGAAGGCACCAAGGGATGTTTTTCTGCCTGCTTGAGACTTTGACACCTGCTTCGCCGCAGCAAATTGGAATGGCTCACTCTCAAATGAGATTTCTGCCTGCCGCATGAGGAGAGAAAAAAGGTCACCCATTACAACTATTCTACATGATTCACAGAGTTATCACATCTCTGCTCGCCTACCTTCCCTTTAATTAGCTTCAGGGACCTGGGCAAGGTGTATGCGCATGTTTCTGTGTGTGTGTGTGTGTTTGTGCGTGTCTCTGTCTGATAGATACAGAGGATCCTTTTTCTTTCTTGCTTTCTCTCCCTTCATCTGTGTTTGCGCCAAAATTAAAATCCCCATGTTGCTTTTCAGGGACATACCATATTTTTCTAACAACAAATGCATTGACCCATGAAATCTGCCCTATATTTAGCTTGCACTGTGAATCAGAGATTACTCTTATCACTAAGATGCATGCTACACTGAGTATGACTGTGGCAATGCGGTGCAGTTTAATGCTTATGCGAAGGTGGTCTTTTGATTTTTTTTGTGACTAAATAAATGACAAGTCGCCGTAGAGTTCTCCTTATCATTCAAGAGCTCCTACGCATGATAAATTCAAGGCGGCATTCTCTGTGTCTCACATATCCCTATAAACCATTCCCTTCTGAAATCCCTGTAAACAGAACATTTGGACAACTTGAAGGGGGGGGGGGGGGGGTGACAGAGTGATAATAAGTTTTTATGTTTAGATTTTTGAGACTCTATTTTACTTTGCAAAATATTGAACTTTACTGAAGTTTTATAGCAACACTTAAAAGATCCGTATCAGCACAGCTACTCATACTAGTGTAGTTATTGCGTAGTGAAGTATTGAAGATTGCAACTGAAGATTCAGAAATCTGCAGGAAGAAAATAAATTGGGACAAATGTAGGTGGACCAATGAAGGTCCTGTCATCAAAAGCTTGAACTATTTTTGTTGTTGGTTTGAAACAAAGTAACATTTATTTGGTGTTCGCTTTAAATTTTTTGATCAGTTACAAACGTGGTTTATTAGTAATTTATGAATTTTAATGCAGCAACATGGGTCTGAAATTGTCGTAAGTTATGTGAATTGCAGCTGAAATGATTGTTGACTACTAAAATAAATAAACAACTTATCTGCATGTTTTTTTTTTTTTTTCAAATCATGATTTAATGTAGTTTGTCTTTCTCTTAGTTTACAGTTAGGCTTACCTTAGGCACTAGAAATTTGTAATCAGCAGTTTTTAGATCTTGTATTACTTACATTTTATTAACAAATTGATTAATTAATGAATGTAGAAAATAAAGAATATTAATAAATAAACTATTATATATCTTTATATTGCACTGCAACTATTTATATAGGTACTCCTCTAACTCATATTGATAGTCCAGCTAATTTCCCTTCAACTTAATTCTCATTATACCTATTTTATTTATTTATTTTATTGGTTGCCTTGTGGTTTAAGCAAGTACTGTAATAAAACTGTATCTGCATTATTTCATCACTGTCTTTTACGGAGCAAAGCTCAAAAGCTAGTTCAAGCATGAAACTTGTAGCTTCATACACACTAACTTGCCTCACTCTCCCCAAACACATACCAAACACACTCTCCCAATATGGCTGTCTGTTTAAGCTACACAATATCCCATCTCTCCCTCTGACATCTCATCGTTGCTGCAGTCCTTCATTTCTGCTGCTGTTTCAGCTCCTTCACCGCCGCAGCATTTACCTGTGGACTCCAGGTGGATATTTACTCATCACTCCCCAGTTTGTGTGTGCATCATATTTGCAGGGAGTGACTCTGAAGCCGCTTACACACCGGAAGCGATTCGCTTGTCGCACGTTGCTTTGAAGCTGATGGCTGGTTGCTTGCGGACATTCCAGGCTCTGGTTGCCTAGGTAACCATGTAATGTATTTACTACCAGGTCATATGCCAGTCACCAGTATTCTTCTCTCTTATTGGTTCTCTCTTCGGTCATTTGCCAGGAAGTTGAGAAGAGTTTTTTTTTGTAGTCTCTTGAAGTCGCCAAATATCGTTCTTTCTGTGGTCTCTCATCACCACATCGCTGTGAATCACTTCAGTGTGTAATTGGCTTAAGTGTCGTCTGCTGCTATAATAAATCAGTCATTTCAAAGGTTGTCTGACTGAGCTTAAACTATTACTGCTTTATTGCTATAATAATTATGACAAAACAACTTGGCAGTCAAATTTTGGCCCGAGCCAATCAGCCAAATTCTACTTGAAATTCTGCTTTAGGAGTGACAGCTAATATATTGACTGGCTTAGCATTGATTGGGGAAGAGAAGAGTGAAGCGAACAGAGAGTATAATGAATATGACTTGACTTAAGGCAAGATAAATCCTGAGACTTAAGGCCCAGGTCTATGATCCTTCAGGAAGTTGTGGGATTCTGCAATTCCTTTAAAAATGAATGCATCCATGCATGAATGCATGTACACAAACAGTCTTTGGCGTCTCAACCATACACGTTTTGCCCCACACTCACGCTTTCACTCCCTCATAGGACCAGTTCATCAATACCATGGGGGTTTATTCAACTCTCGGAGGAAGACATCATTGCATTTAGAATCAAACCTATGGAATCAATACTTGTGTTACACTTAAAATGACAAAGTGCTTAGTTGCTGCTCATGCAGGCGCACAGCCCCAGGGTAAGTTTTGAATGTATAGATGGATTTGTGGATCGTTCATGGTTTTGATTTTTGTTGTGTGATAGATCACGGACAATCCCTCGAGTAGTTATTTTCACCAGTGGAATAGCTGAACTCCAGTAGATACAAATAGACTCTTTGTAAACAATTAAATCACCAATATCAGCTGTTTGTGCCTGCTGGATTTTAATGCCTTTACACTCTTTTATAAGACTGTGAACCTAAAAAGGTCAATGAATCACTGTTATACCACTAAACCTTATATAATTAGAGTAAGGCAAGTTTATCTGGGGCAGTAATGCTCACTTTACTATGTTTATGACATCAATCACAAAATCAAGCCACTCAAGACTAGTATGTTTTGGGTTTTTTTAGAACTAATTTTGAGGACGACTTTGATACCAATCGTGTAAACATATTGTATTACAGCAAAGCCTCGCTTATTTATCAACAAAGCTGCTGTCATAATTAACCCAAAGATATTAAGAATCTTCGAAATCCTCACTTTGAAACAAGTCTCTGCGTTTTTAATTGAAAAGAATTATACAAGTAAAGTGTTTTTCTTATACCTCGCTAATCTAATGAGGAACTTTTGGAATTTTAAAGGGTTTAAGTAGTGTGTTAGTATGACATCGGGGGACCTTCACTTTAAGCCAATATGTCAATATCAGCTTAAGTGAAGGGCTGGCTTGAAAGCTAACCACAGAATCAGACTAAGTGTGAATTTCCATTTCTCTCACATGGTTGGTAATTACAGCTGAGCTCTCTTATCCTCATTCTCTCAAACTGTCTTTGCCCACAGTGTGTGAGCAAGTATGTATGTGCGAGACAGAAAGGGGGAGGGGGGGGGTGCAAGAGAACGAGCCTTATATATTATTTCAGTCACGCTGGCCACATCTGAAAACATTTCACAGGCAGTGCAAAGGAAATGTAAATCTAAGTTTGCTGAATCTAACACACACACACACACACACACACACACACACACACACACACACACACACACACACACGTACCCACGCAGAGGAGAAAAAAAAGCCTCGTCTCCCCACTCTCCCTTATACACACATAATGCATTAAAATGGAAAACAGCTCACACTGGCCCCGGCATTGAAGGGGGGCCCTAATATTTGTTTTTCCCTCCCCTGTAGTGTCCTCATTGCCAATGACCAAATTTATAATAATCTCTAGCTCAGAGTCCAGTGCTGCTTTCAGAATCCATAATTACCTCTGCAAAGGTTTCTTCAGTGTGGCCATGGCCAGCTACAGACCCAGTTTCCTTTAGCTCTGCTTCAGTGATACTGCACTCGGCCCCAGCCCCTGCAATCCGCCTGTAGGTATAATTGGCTGTCTTTACAAGGACGACCCAACCTCAGTAAGGTATTGCATGCAGTCATCTGGCTTATCACTGAGTTTTACTCCTGTTACCCAATTAAAATCCATATGACAAAGAGGACTGTTTGCATACATGTGAGTGGTTAGTGTCCTTGCTTATGGCCATTTCGCCAACCGATTTGCTATGTTGTAAGCTCAGGACATAACCTTTCAGTGATGCTTGCAAACTACTGCTCACTGTTATGTAATTCAGAGCATAACATATGTGCAAGAGTACTAGGTTCAGAGATTCTTATGGGACAACATAGGCTATTAAAAAAGTAGTACAACTGCTCCTTTAAAAAAACAACTTCATAGGTTATTTTTGCAGGCCCGTTTCATGACCAAGACCTACATTTTAAAATAAAATTAAGCAACAGCTAGCGGTCGTACACGAAAGGGCGTGGGAATAACGTGTTTGGTTTTCTCCGGCAAATTCTGAAGAAATACATAAATATGGATTTTCTCATATTTCTGAAAAGCGTATGAGGACTAAATGGCATTAGATGCAACCGGAAAAGTTAAAACAATGACTAAGTACTGGTTCTTGGATAGCACTTTTCAACTATGCTTGAGCACTCAAAGCAGCAGTCCACATTCCTCATTCACACAAGCACTTCAGTATTTTCACACAGATACTTCAGCGTGCTGACTGGAACATCCTGGGATTGAACCAGCAACCTTCTAATTAATAGGTGACCTGCTCTACCTCCTGATCTACATCAACATTACACACTTATATGACGGTAATGACACATGAAGCCGCATGTAGGAGCGCTCATTTTGGAAACGCTCACATAGGTCGTTTTGGAACAAACGACTGATATTGTTGTTCAGACTGGAGGACGTGCTGCTTTCCAAAAATTTGAGAAGTGTCTTCTTATGTAAACATGTTTTGGGTGCAAAAAGGAAAAACACACAAAATAATTATATGCGTTAGTGGTCAGGATTTAAAAGTGGCTGTGGTGTGCTTTCAAGCTTTGTTATATTGCAGATTATGTGGTTCTAAAAAAAATTCTAAAAAATGTTAATATCTTCAATAATCTGTTGAAGTTTTAAAATCATTCAGAAACAGATTCCTCTTATGTTTTTATTTCTCACTGTTTCATTCAGACATTTATTTGTCATAATTTCAGAGGACTGGTTCAGCCTATGACCACCAGCACTGTCAGTGTCAACTCTGCTGATGTGCAATATTTTAACAGTTTATTACACGTAGTTGTTTCTGACATTGTCCCTAAGAGCGGTGTTTGTGTGAGTGTGTGTGCATGTGTGTGGGCATATTGGCCAGCCTGGTTTGTGTGCTGAAGCTGCCCTCATCCCTGAGCTAGATTATCCAAAGGGAATTCTGGGCACGTGCCCAGGGGCCTGTGCACAGTTGGGGGCCCATCCAAACGCCTAATTTAAAAAAAATAAATAAATTAATTAAAAAAAAAAATAAATATATATATATATATATTTTTTTTTTTTTTAAATATTTATATATATATATATAATGAGAATGGGTGAGTGTATAACTTGGAGAGAAGGAGTACTGGTCAGTACCCGGTCTCCTGGCAGTTTGTGAAATAGTCACGAAAAATGAATCTATGTTTTTTTTTATGTTCACGATCATGAATTGTTGCATTTTTTTCATGTCAGTGAACACAAATTTGTATCTAATGCATTTCAGTAGGAAAGCAGCCAGGTGTCACCATGGCAACTAGGAAAACAAAGTTTCAAAAGACATGGCAACAGTTTTTTTAATGCCTGACCCTACCTAACCAATTCGTTTTTAATGGCTAAACCTAAGGGACATATTTGCAGGCTAATTAATAACATATTAAAAAATCAAACTAATGATGTGTTAAAAACTGTGACATGTATGACTCAAGCTTAAGTCCCTGTTATGAAAGTAAGGATGACTTACTCCTCGACCACCCGTTCAAACAGAGACACCCCACCCTTTAATCAGTGCATATGATGAAGAATCGTGTTCAGGGACACAATCACACTGGGAAATTTGTGTTGAGGAACGCGGGAAAAAGAAGCGAAAATTGTCTAGCAACACAAATCGATAGATTAAAGGTCGTGACTATATGAAGAACTGCTGTGAGACTGAGTTGTGCTGGCAAGAGGTACTGAAAGTAGGACAAGGAGATTGTCAGGGAGACGACAGAGAGTGAGAGACAGGAGGGAGACAACAACAGGTGTGTGAGAGAGTATATTTAGTTAAACTTAGTTTTAGCCTTATAACAAAAAAAAAGAAAGGAAAAAATGCTTTCAGTTTTCCATTTAATATGTGATATTTTAAAGCTTTTACAAAGATGAATTGTGATAGTTACTTTTCATTGTTCAGTAAAGTGCAGTTCTCTCAATTTAGAACTATTCTGTGTACATATACAAAAAAAAGCCTGATCATCAAAACAAGTTGGCTACGACCCACCAAACATTCCTGCCTAAGGGTCTGTAAGTTGAAGCAGGTGGGTGGGAATCAGTTTGTTTTTTTTCCCCTCCAGTTATTCAGCCTTGCAGTGTTTGATATTTTTTTTGCCCAGTATTTTGTCAGAATTTTGTCCAAGAATGTGCCTTTGTTCAGTATATTTTAAAATGTAAGTTTTTTTTTTAATCTTTTAACTCAATGTGTGATTGTGAAAAGACATTTTTGAAATAACTGTTCTTTACTTGTAAAACTTGGCCTTGGGGGGGGGGGGGGGG
>JAVDPK010002851.1:104441-125303 GCA_034780415.1 Cichlasoma orientale
GTGCAAAGGAGGGGAAAGGAGGGAGACGGGGGGTGGGGGTGGGGGGGACGAGGGCATGTTGGCACTAAGAGGGGGCACGTGTTGCCGTAGGAGGAGGGGCGACGTGGGTGGGCGAGGTGCGGTGGGAGGTACAGGGAAACGGGGGTTACACGGGGGCGCGGCAGGGGGTGGCACTAAACACAGATGAGCGTCTAAGAAGGAGGAAGGATTTTCAGATTGCGGGGCCACCTGCAATAAGGAGGAATGTCATACCATTAAAACACAAAACACACAGCAATCGACCCTACGCACGCAGACACACACCTCTTATCAGATCTCAGGGGAATATGCCAGGGGGGGTGTGGCTGCCAAGCCTGTGACAAAGTGCTGTAACTTCAACATGAAATACCCATGTGTGCTCCCACAGACCTGCAGGGGTGCCAGAGATGCGCGTGTGTGTGTGTGTGTGCAGCCAAACATGCATACTCACAAATTTTTTTTTGCATACACAGATGAATTGGAAATCTCAGCCTTCACTGTGGATCTGGCACATAGCCAAGAATATACACGGTGTGTGCCACACATGTACTTACACATGGCCTTTGAAAGAACAGTTTTGATTCTTCTGTAAGATTTCACCCTCCTGCCTGTGATGTCTTATTGCATTATACACTAAACTGTGTTAGGAGAAGGAGATCTTGGATTTTCAGCCACCGTTGGAACCCATTATTAATGCATCGCAGTCTGCATGATGATGTGAAGAGATCACGCTAAATAAGCGTTAATATATATGCAACAGTTGCTTTTACAACTTGCGATTCATATGCTTTTTTTTGCATAAAAAATGATTTTGTTTAGTTCTTAACAATTATTGTGTAAAATGAAGGTTTTCTGTTTTAAATGTACTGTTATTTTTTTTCCCCCAGCTATTTTTTTCCCCCCAACTTTGTGCGATCAAGTTTCACTGAAAAACACAGATTGTTGTACGCCTGTTCCTTTTCCCATGTCTCTGTTGTCTTTTTGCTTTCCACAATTCCAGACTAGCTGAACTGTGATTCGCTTCTGTAGCTCGAGCTTGACCTTGGTGACAAAAACACCCGATCGGCTTGACTGCAGTCAGGAGTTCACGTTTGCCATGTTAAAGTCATCCAGTGGCAAGTCGATTTGATTATTTTCACATTCACTTCTAGTTTAAGAGCGATAGTAGTTTCACATGTCCTCCTTGAGATGCAAGCCTATAGCTTTTAGTCTCGCTAAGTGAATCATCAGTGGCACTATCAAATTACCCTCAACAGAGACCAAAGGTTACTTAAAGGCCTTTTAGTCATCCACGCTGGCATGCCAGCTAATTTACAGCAGACTCATTAGAGCGGCATTAAACACAATTTCCTGCCGACAAATTTCATTTGGTCGAAAAATCATTACCATGGCAATAATAAACAAGCCTATACAGTAGTGGCTAATGGCAATTTGAGTAACCTAATGTAGTTAGCAAACCCCAGAAATAGCAACAGTGGCTCGAACGGCTATGATCAAAGCTCTGCTTAAGATAGATGTTGACATGATGTGTGTTAATATTACTTTGGAGTTTTTATTTCTTTTTGTTTTCTTTCTCTTTTTCTTTCTTAAGCTTTGTCTCGGGCCTGGACAATGACAGTGGAAATATAATGTTTCATAACTGTCAGTGCACAGGGTTGTGTGTAGCCTGGGGTTACTGTGCTGAACAATAAACCATAATTTGATAGATGAGAAATTACAGCGGTCCATCTACTGTGCAGGCCCTCACCCCAGGCAACGCAATACCGCTTCAGATGATGTGTCACATTTCTCTGAGAAAGGGAGAAAAATGAAATTATTCTTTTATACTTTGTTAATAATGTCTGACTGCATTTTGACTGTAGCATCCTTGTTTGTTTTATGTAGATAAACTAATACAATAGATGGATGTGCGCTCTCTCAGTAACACTGCCAATTATTGAAGGCCCTCTGTCCTTTTAAAGCTCCATACATCGCAGTGTAAGAGGTGCTTGGAGGAATAATTCCTCTGAGTTTATATGGTGCATACTGTATATTTCAGAGTACGGCAACGATTTATATTTAACAGCCGCTAAAAACATACCACCTCCTCTCTCCCACATGTGGAGAATCACTGTTGATAGGAGATATGCATCACAGGTAGCCAGTCCACCTCTGTAAACCAGTGCATTTGCCATTAGCAAATGTATATCTCTTTGAGTGTAGCATGGATTTGCCATGTGAGCAGCTTGGAAATTATGTATTTTCTGTGACATTGTGGCTGAGAACTACTCAGACCAACCATTAGTACCCCTGGAGCATGCTCCAGTGCTGTATCATTTGTGTCAAGCGTACAGGACTGATTTGACTTGGTCCCGTGGTGAGTGCATGACAGCCATGCAAACATAATGGTTGTGATCCGACTGGAAACTTGCACTTGTAAGTGTAAATTAGTGGGCAGCGCTAATAGCATGCATAAGAGGGAATGTTTTAAGTGCAAGTATTTAACTGGAAGAGCACTGCAGTATAGTGAGGCGGGTTTGTGGGGCGATGAGCAGCTATTTATCATCCCTGTTGTGTAAGCTGTTGCTTTGTGATTTCACCACTAGGGTCACTGTGAGGCTTGCGTTAACTTTTACCATGCCCACATCTTCCAAGAAAGAAATCCATTCAAATCTGCCCCAAGCAGAGTCTTTGGCTGTCTGATCATATATATAAACTATGTACCAGGACAGTCGTGCTGTTAAATATATTATATTTTTATTGCATGCATCAAAAGCTCCAGCCAAAAGCAGGGAGGCTAATCCCACTCCTTTGTTCTGCTGTGTTGTATGTCTTGTCAGACAACAGCAGCAGTGAAGTCTATGAAGGAAACATTTTGTCCTTAGTTTGAAGCTGCTGAAGCTTACATCCTCTGAAGGTGGTGATGTCATGTGAAATGAATGGCTTTTATTCTTCAGTAATTTTACGATCTTGGCATGAAACCTTATATCCTACCCCATTCCTATTAAGGAACCCCCTACAACCCCCATTCTTTTTAACAAGAACGATCTGATAGATGTTCAGAAAGAAGTTTTTTTTTTTTTTTTCCCCTACCCCTTTGTTCTGGTCAGTGGGCTCATGCAATGTTTATTAGATTAAAAGTCAGTCACTGCAACAAGAGAAAAGGTGAAAAAAAAATGCAAAACACAAAAGGGAAGCCTATTGGAGGCACTGGCAGAGCTTTCTCTGCTGGTCTTTTTATTACAAATTGAGACCAAATCACTTTGGAAGGCACCAGCGAGCAGGGGGTGGGGGGGTGGGGGGGGGGTAGATTTGTCTGTGATTTAAAGCAGCAGTATGTAGTACAACATTTATGATCAGAACTGTGTCTGTGTCTGACAATTAACGTGACTCCAGTCAGTTTTATGGCCGGATTCAATCCAGGACTGCATTTCATAGTGATGATAGAAGACAGAGTGGACATAAATAAGAATATACATATGTGAAATCCATAAAGGCTTACAAAATGACTTCTATGGAAAGGGGAAGTTTGGGTGGAAGAGTTCATGCTCCACATCTGAATTGTCACAGCAGTTTTTATAATGTACAGCAGAGTGGGGGGTTGGCATGTTCTGGCGCTTCATATGTGCCTAGGTTGTTGAATATGACCAAAATGGCTCGTGCACACTGAAAGTCTATTTTTTTAATCCTTCTACACTGTTAGACTGGATGTATAAAATCAAAGAACCAAATATGTACTAATGGAAACTGTTTTTTTTATGACTGTATTAAAACAACTGACTGAGGGATTGTTTTATTGCTTTTGATAAGCTTAGGATGTCTGTTGCTGCTTTTTACCAATAAAGTGTGTAACTGTTTGATTGCAGTCTTTATTTATTTAAAAAAAGTTTAAATTAGCTTTCCCATTTGTCCTCTAAATATTTTTAATATGATTGTAAACAAGTAAGAATATACTTATTCTGAGTACTCATTAACTTGCTACGTGAATTTAATTGGCATACGAAGGTAAACAGAAGTGCAGCTCGTTAAACATTTCGGCTTAAGGTTCATCTTATTGTTTCCTTAATATTTCTTTACTTAGCTTGATATTTTTTGGAGGCTTGTAATGTAGCAGATGTGTTTATGATGTAGGTGTGGAGTAGCAGTGCAATTAATTATTGGAAAAGGTTTGAGAAAAAGTTAGTAAGAAGTTATGTCTTTGGCATTTCCTGTCACAGCTACACTGAAGTTACAGTGTATATTTAATACACTGCAACTTCAAAAAAAATCTTACATTTTCTTCAGTCGTAAGTCTGAAGTTATAAAAACGTGTTTCTTTTTGTGTTATGACTCATGAACATCATCTCTGTCTGGAAAGAAGAGCTTCCTTCCTCTTTGACTCTTAGCATCAAGTGCTATCAGAATCTGAATTGTGATATTTTGAACTGCAGGGACAAAGAACAATCAAGCAGTAGTTTTGATGCCACCTGCTAGCAGTGACGCATTTAAGAGTTAAGCATATGTTGTAATTTCTCAGGCGAATATTCATCCATTGACATCCATGGCGTAGCTTCACTTGTACAATAATGCAAATTGCTGCTGTGTGCAGTCAAGAATAAGTCAGCCAGATAAATGACGTTCAAGTGTAACACCATCATTTTTAAAGGCCCCTAAATCATATATAAAATATAAATTTCATCACTGTGATTGGAAAACGCTCATCTTAAATATCTAGTTATATGTTTTTCATGTAAAGTTTCACAGGGTGACTTGAAAAAACAAACAAATTTTTACATTTTTGAATAAATATATCTAATCCAAACCAAACGAAGTACGTATAATAGTCTGATAAGGGATTCAGAAAGATCTGGATTCAGTTAATGGATTTAGAAAGAAGACATAATGTGATAATACAGGTTTGTGAGAAACAGGAGATGCAACAACAATTCCCTTTTCTTGTATAAATCTGCATGACTTCTGACTGACCGTGAGAGTCAAAGGAACTGGTACAGTAGATAATATATTGAACAATCAACATCACAGATCTCTGCTTTTCTGTCCCTTCTTCTTTCTTTTCAGCCATCAGCTGCATCATCCACCTTTCATCAGGCCAGACCATTGATCCTCCACCCGGCAGGGGGTCCTTTCAGTATGCAGCCTAATGTTCTCATTATGTGTCCTGCATGGTCCCTTTGCTGATGACTGGCTGATTACCATCTCATTAAGAGACATGGCCAGGCAGGGGAGAGAAAGACCTGTCACAGTTTAAGGAGCTCATCAGAGCACAGAAATAATACATACTGGAGACTTGCTTCATGTCTAATGATACCTGAAGGAATATGATTTCTTTATTGGAGAAAATAGGAAGGAAGAACATTGACGGTAAAATATAAGCTGGATATGTTGTCTTTTTGTATACAAGCTGGCCACTGTAAATATTGTTTTAGATTGTTGGCTCACAAACTTGTTAATATTTGATTGCAGTTTTTTGACATTTTAAATTATTTTCTGTTTTATGCATTCACCTGAAAGATCTGCCGTCTAACAATTTTCTACCAGGAAGTTACTGCACTGTTTTATACCAGTTTCATTAGGCTATATGAACCAGTCAGTCACAACATGACCTCTCCTAATACTGCATATGCCAAATAGGCATCCTGCCATGACACGGAACGCTCAGGAATAGCTGAAGGAACACAACAAAAAGCCCAAGGCATTACCCTATCCTTCATACTCCTCAGATCCCAATCAAGTCTGATCCACTGAGGCTGCGCATCACAACCTCTCCAGCCCACAAAGGACCCAAAGGAATCCCTACCATTATTCCAATCCCAGATACGACAGTTCACCCTCAAAGGTCCCGTATTCATGCCCCAACAAGTCAGAGATATTTTGGCAGCATGAGGGGGGAACCACACAACATCAGGTTTTAATGTTTTGGCTGATTGGTGTATATGACGTGAAGTTCACACAATGTTTTCAAGTCCGG
This sequence comes from Cichlasoma orientale, assembly GCA_034780415.1. Lineage (NCBI taxonomy): Eukaryota > Metazoa > Chordata > Actinopteri > Cichliformes > Cichlidae > Cichlasoma > Cichlasoma orientale. Next base: position 110,407 of record JAVDPK010002851.1, read on the forward strand.
TAGATGAGAATAAACATTAAACATTCGGACTCGGACGTCTAATTCTGATGTGCAAACCGTGAAATTACCTAAAGCTTTTACCACAGAGCAAAATTCTAACAACGGTGTCTTGAATAATCAATGACGGTGCACATTTTAATAATATCTTTAGCTACCGTTACCAGTTGTAGGTCTGATTTTATTAGGAAATATGCTGCTTAATGATGCACTTGTTCAGCCAGCCTCCTTTTTTGAGTTGGATTTCCTTCGGCACTCGGGTGTTTGCGTGTGCCTGTGTGTGTTTGTGTGAGCGTATCTTTATTCCAGCATCCATGTGTGCTGGGGTAGGGGGATGACTGAAAATCCCAAGGTAATCTGAGACACAAAGGCAATGTCATTATAGACATGGGAGGACATTATTCTAAAATGGCAAGTGATGCAGTGCTGAGACAGTAGATAAGGTGAGGAGAAAATGTGAAGGAAAGAGGAGAGGAGAGAGTGAATGCTTAAATTTGTCAGATAAAAACAGGCCAGGCTGGAGGTTGTCACGATAGGGGTGTTGTTTTTTTCTTCCCCTTCTCTTTCTTTCTTTCTTCCTTCCATGCCTCCCTCTCTCTCTCTCCGACTATACCCTCCTCTCTCCTTTTCTGAGGTTTATCTGACATACAATGAATGCAGCAATTTTATCTGAATAGACAAAGCAGCGGTGACATGCAGCCTCACTCTGATGATTGACCTTGAAGGAGACGAAAGGAAGGAAAAAGGGAGAAGGGAAGAAAGAAAGAGGGGAATGGCCATGGCTGTTACTGCCTCTGCCTGTCTTCTGCAACTCTCTGGGCTATTTTAATATCGTCTTCCTAATGCTGCGTTTGTGGAGCCATTTTCTAAACCATCCCTGTCATTTAACGCGATAAAGCTCCACCGCTGCTTTGTTTTTTGGATGAATCCGGGACGAGATAAGGTTAAAAATAGAGCAGTAATTGTAAATACAGTAATGGAAAACTTAATCTTAAATCGGTTAAATAAACTAATGATGTAACTGGGCAAATCTGGGTTTGTTTTGTTACTTGGCGCTATGTTTTTCTTATTACTGCGCGAGCACCAGGGGCCGGGCGTGTGAGCGATGTGTGTGTGCAAAGGCCCATTCTCGCACATTAGCTGAGGTGAGAATGTACACACCCCACTCATACTTCAGACCATGTGTGGATGATGTTTGTTTTTTTTTCTTTCTTTGAGCAGGACAGGTCTGATATGGGGAGGTGGAGATGAAAAATAAGGTGATAGTTTTTAACTAAAAAAACCCCAAAACAGCCAATTTCACAGAACTTCCATTTCTTTATATGATTTCTTCCGCAGTTCACAGCAGCACACAAAAACTAATAGTCAAATGTACAATTTAACATTCATAATCTGTCTTGTAAGCAATTGTTTATGCATTCAATTGCATTAGGCCTCATATTTGTATTTTTTTTCCCCTTTTTTTTTGGAGGGTTGACTGTGGACGCTATAAACAGTTGCAGCCATGCATAACAGTCCTGGCTGCTGCTCAGGCATAGTTGCTGTATGTAGTCCCCTTGCTTCTTTTTTCTTCTCTTCAGAATTTTATCTGGCCCCTGATATCACAGCTGCAGCATTGTGATGCCACATTTTACAAAACAGTCCTGCAAACGTGCATGAAAGGCCTTCTTTGCTAAACAAAATAGTCAACATTTTTACCTGAAATGTGTAGTGGAGAAACCTCAGCAAGCTAAAGATTTTGCAGTAAACGCGCAAAGAAGATGTTGCACTGGGAAGTTAAGATTTACTCTTACTGACTTAAGGGAAAGGCCCTCTCTTGTTCATACCCCTATTGCTTGCACTACACCTACACGTTAAATCAACAACTGGATGCAACAAGTTCACACGTGTTCTCCGGAGTCTTAAACTCTCACTGCAAAATTTAAGCTGTCACAGTCTGATGTTGAGGTAGGCGAACCAGGTTATTGGATGACGGGCGTATCGAGAAGTAATTTACAAAATTTAATCTCAAAATAAAACGAAGAACTCAAAGTAATGAAATGCCACCTCCCGCTTTTCTCGCTCTCTTTTTTCCTTCTTTTTGGATATGTTCTTGAAATGTGTGGAATTTTTTGCTTCATTGGCAGAATCAGCTGGATCCATGTGATAACATTATTGATTCATCTTTTGTGAAATAAAAGCTGAAATAGTAAGGGAACACCAGCAGATTTAATAGAGTTTCATTTTGTCTAATGCAATCCTCAGCCCCTTGTGCTGCTGATAGGACTCTATGACTGTGTGTAACTGATGACATTTCTTTCCATTCGCATCTCTCATAGTTAGAGTAAAAGTATCTACTGCCAATATGCGCTAATTAATTAGTGAATTAGTGGCTCTGTGGCTCACCGCCATTATACATTATCACATGCAGACCACAGTACAACTGATACACAGCACGCTTGCAAATGCCACAGAAAATATTAGCAAGCAGGCTGCAGATACGCATTTCCTCCTTTGTTCTCTTTTGTAATTACATGTTATTCACTTGACTTTCTCCGTTATTGATAATGTCTGCAAGAACGCCGCGAAACTCAGAAGACTGAAGACAGATGAACACGCGCAGCATCGACCTTTACGACCTCCAAGGACTTTTAACCCAGGGTAGCAGCTGCCTGATGTCACCTGGAGTGTGTGTGTTGAGCTTAACGCACTTTGGCACACCTAAATTTTGTAGTCTAGGGCTGCACATTGGAGTGGAACAGGGTTATATGTGGCCCACAGCTGGCGTCTTCACTTGTGATGGGACATTACCTGCAGCACAAACACAGAGCTCTGACCAAGTCAATTAGCAGATGTGTTCTGACATTGCAGCATAAACATCAGGTTATGTCACGCTGAGAACATTGCGCAGGCGAATTGGTCTGAAATTTCTACAACTGCATGTTAGTAATTTTAAATGTCAGCAATTCCCCGTGTCGCCGAACACAATCGGAAACAGGAAAGGAGCCTTTTCTCTAATTGGGCAAAAGAGCTAATATTATTTCAATCGCAATACTGAATATGAAGCAAGGCGACCCGCAACACTGGAGGAAACATGCGGGATGAAAGAAAAACACGAGATTACACGCACGGAAATGAACATTTGACATTTTCATTACTTCAGCTCGGCTTCAACTTTTTTAAGGGACTTGAAGATAAAACATTTGCTTGACGGGAGGCTGCACATTCTAAATTGCATTGTCTTCAAAACTTTAAAAATGTTTTTAATTAATTAATTAAATTTCAGTTTTTAATTTCTTGTCAGTTTATTTCAGAAACTCGGAAGAAGACCAAGGATTCGGGGGAAAAGAGTCATTGAGCTTTTAGTGAACTTCAGAAGATTAGATGACAAAAAAGAAACAAAAGTTTATAAAGATATTGATCAGACTCAGTGGTGGGATTCATTATATTGGCGGGAACTAAAAGTACAAAAAGTTATTGTTTTGATTATTGTTCCAAGTTGGTGCAGCTATTATTGATATGTGATATTCTAATATTATATATAGATGTGCTATTTTAGGCGCTGCCTAAGTCATCAAACTCTGCAGCTTCTCTCTTAGTAAAGCGTTTCAATGTACCCTTTTCCTGGATCTCAGGTAAGACCATGTGGTTGCATTAACATATTGCATTGAGACTTTCAGACCTGCTCCTTACTGAACATCTGAAAATGCTGGTCATATTCTCTGTCTAAATTTCCTTTTCTATCAGACATTTCCAAAAAGAAATCACATATAACTATATTTTTATCTACAGATGCACCTCAGCGTGTTTAACATCTATATTTAGAGTTCGGTGTGAGTTTACATAGAACTGATCTCTAGAGGTGACCCTTGTTTTAGTCAAACAACATCCCGTGACATTAATTGACCAGTCAGATGTGATGTTAAAAATGCCACTAAGCCTCCTTTATAACAGGTGTGTAACTCTATCCAGACAGTGATCATTTAATCGGTTAATGTGAGGGAAAGAATAATCCCACATCTGGAAGTTTTACTACTCCGTAATTACAGATCTGTTTTGAACAGCCCCCTGAGCTTTGGAGAGAAAAAAGAATGACCCGCATTCAGCTCCCGACCAAGACAGACACGATAACATTTAGAGGGGATGAAATTTGTGTTAATTTCAGATGACTTGCCTTTTCCAAACCAATTTGCGTTTCACTCTGTTTGTTGACGTTGCTTCTAATGTGACGACTGTTACACGTATTTCCACAACAGATGGATTAATGTTTTTCTTTTTCCTCCATGTATTTTTTTTTTCTCCTCACTCTTTTTCATTCCCCTTTTCTCTGTCTCTCCCTCGCTCTGTTTCTCCTGCTTGCAGGATTTCATCTAGACAGGTGCTTCCTGTCCGGACTTTGACATAAAATTAAACACAAGTCCAGATGTGAAGTGTGTGTGTGTGTGTGTGTGTGTGTGTGTGTGTGTGTGTGTGTGTGTGTGTGTGTGTCTGCGAGCGTGTGCACGCGCGCACGTGTCTAAGACAGAGTTTCTAGTGTACGGCCTGGTCATTTCACTGCAGTTGAAAGAACAAAGAATGAAAAGAAATAAAACAAGACAGAGAGAAGAAGAGGTGGGGCAATAAAGAGAGGAGCCATGAAAAAAAAATTGTGACAAATGCAGTGAAGAAGTTAACTTTCCATGAACCGATCATTCTCAGACGGATTTAAACTGCTTACTTTGTGTTTCTGCTTCTTAAATTGACACCAAAGTTATGTCAGTTACAGATGGAAATGCTGACATTTAGAATTAAGGAGTTTAAATAGCTGTGGCGCTGTGCGACTTGTGTTTCTGTGTCCACATCACGCACACAAAAAGCTCCTGCCTTTTACTTACTTTCAGCTTCAAGCTGATTCCAGGTTAATGGCATCACAATGCAGCTTTGAAACGCCGATTAAATACAGTTGTCTAAAAGATCCGCTTTTCTTTTCTTCCTTTGCTTTTCTTGTCCTTGTCCTGAATGGTGAGACGGGGGAAGGAAAAGAGGGAGAGAAATGGAAAGGTCATGAGTGATGGATGCTTTGTGTGTGTCTGTCATTCCCAATTACTGAACTTTGCCTTTTAAATCGTCGCTCAGATGCATTTCTCATTTCTGCCTTTCTGACTGATGAAGAGCAGGCTCTGACTCGGGGCCACTGTGTGTTTTAAAAAACTGCCTCACTAGTCATTCAGTATTTACTTCAGATACAATACACTGCAGCGGCCGCTCCCGCTCTGCAGCGTTCCTCCACCGCAACTTTTCTTCATTTGTATTCATTCTCGTGTTCCGTTATCAAACGTATAGTTTCCCCCCGTGCTCAGGTCTGTTATGGCGCGATGCAAAGAAAAATTAGATTACATGTTTTGTATTTGGAAAGAAGAAGAATAAAAAGAGGGAGAGAAGAAACGTTCAAAGCTACAAAAATACATCACAGGGAAAAGACTCTTTGGAGGGAGGTTGCACTTTGATACTGAGCAGTGCAGATGAATCGAATACCCACACTCGGTGCATCCAGCCGGTCTCTTTTAAAGCTTATCGCTGTTATTAATTCCTGAGACAAATGCTTCCGAACAGACAAACTTTGAAACGCTCAGAAAAAATTGGACTTGGGTTTTGCTTGAAGCTGTAAACTTTTTTTTTTTTTTTGGGATAGCCTTTTACAAATAGCCAGTAAAAACAAAATCCCTAACAGGATATAGACTGCTAAACTTCATTTTTATGCGGTGTGCATTTATTTGGGATTTTTTTTTTTTGGGTAGAAAAACATTCCATACGCACCCAGTTCCCATGGATCTGCTCCTATCCTTATTTTTTGGTGTGCATTTTCCTTTTCAAACTATCTGCTTGATACAAATGTTTAAAGTGTTTCAAGCCCCTATAGCCAGCACAACATGGACTGTGCGGCCACCTTTTGTAGTCTTCTGTGTTATTTTTAACAGGAAAGAAAGCGAAGAGGGACAGGTGCTATGGCAGGCAGCTAGGTTAATCTCCTCTGTGCTCTGTCAGCCTCCTCGCAAAACTTTAAAAAGTGTCATGTTGGCTGGCTGTAATATTGTGACACTCTACAGACATAGGAAGAAGAGGTGGGAGAGAGGAAGGAGGGGAGGAAACAGAGACTGAAGACAGAAGAGGAGGAGGAATGGAGAAAGAGAGAACTGTTGGGAAAGAAAAATAAAACGACCCAAAAACAAATGTATACTGTAGCACACACAGAAACGACAGAATCCTCCAGTACCTTCCTCGTGTGTGATTTTTTTTTTTTTTTTTTTGGTCACCTACGGACTATATTAAAATCATTCCCTGTTAATACATCTATTTTCTGCTCGTGAAAACCTCCCTATGTGTCACAATAAAGGTGGAGGTGGTTTGTGAGGTCGGCCTGAGGAGAGCTTTACGAGACAAGCTGCACTGATATATGGCTCGCGGAGACTCCATTAAAACCCTGGACCTGCGCCATTTGGGAAAATGGAGGTCACTCATTCTAGGGTCACGTGACACCTATAAAATCAAACTTTTTCCTACTATCTGGTCATATATCACCCCCCCCACCCCCACCCCACTCTTTTTTTTTTTTTTTTTGCCTTTTTCCCCCCACTAATGCTTGAATCTTAAACAATAGGTCCAGGGTCGAAGATGATCGTTTTTCAAGAGGCAGAAGGGGAGGCTGCGGGGTGTGTGTTTTGTGTGTATGCATTGGAGTGTTGGCAAAGGGAACAGGGTGATGCTCAATTTTTGATAAATGTACCATATCAGATCTGCAGAAGAGCATAAGTAGAACAATCTGCAGTTGGTAATCCTGGGTAGATGAGAACAGGTGTGTGAAGGAATGGTTGGGAGTCCTTTTTTTCCTACGCTGTCATCTCTCCTTTCCTCTCCTCCATCACTTTTTTTTTTTTTTTTAGTGTTTTTTCTCCATGCTCAGCTTCTCAGTTTCTTCCCTCTCTGCAGGTTACCTAATTAAAGTGACTTCACGCTTTCTTCCTTACTCACCTATTATTGCCTCTGTCTCTTGCACTCTCTCTGACTTTCTGTTTTTCCCACTCACATTCTTTGTTAGAATCTTAAACTTGTCTTAAACTTATCCCTTTCCTTTTACTCCAGCTCCTGTCTCTCTTCATACTGTATACCCTCAAAACCCGAGAAACATGCCATTTGCTATCTCTCCCTCCCTCTTCCTCTCTGGTTCTCCTTTCCCTTATCTTCATGTCTCTTTAAGCCAGAGTGTGTGTCCTGTCTTTCTACGCGTGGCTCCCAGCTCCCTAGGGCAGCATTTCCAGGCTTCATTTGTTTGAGGGCTTTCTAATCTGGGGACTGGGACAACCTCAGTCCACCGTGCCCTCGTCAATCATCCTCGAAGAAGGAGCAGAGAAGAGGTGAAGAAGGAGTAGAGAGAAGGAAGAAGACTGGAGGTGATGGCATGATTAGTTATCTGTCCTCGGTCGTGCCCACCCGCCCCATCGCCAGCTTCTACAACTCCCTCCATCTTTCCCATCTCTCAATCTCACTCCTTCCACCTTTCCCTAGCTTTCCCTCGCTGTTTCTCAATCTGTCTTACCTTCTTATCTCGCTTTCCCTTCTCTTCTCTCCTGCATCCTGAGCGCCAGCGTGTAGCGCCAGCCATCGCTCTGTCCGTCGGTCTATTTATCTGTCTGTCTGATTGTCTGACCTCAGCCCTGACGGTGGTCCCTTTTGTATCTGTGGACAAATGAGGATGACCTTTTATTGTAAAACAGACACCTATGGGGAGGGATGAAAGTGCCAGTGTTTAAATTAACAACAGAAAGAAGAGCGGGAGAGGGAGGCCATCTCAAACTGAGAGGGAGTTGCAGAGATGGAGAGAGAGTGTAAAGTTTTTGAAGTTCTAATAATTATAGAACAGTGTTTGCGTCAAACTAGCATGGCCGCTGTTCAATAATAAAGTCCCCTACCTGGCTGGCAGCTATTGATGAACAGTGGTGGAACAGTGAGGAGCGGACCTCTTGAACGTGCCCCGGACCCATCAGTATGGGTGCATGAATTATAAATGGCATTGACAGTGGAGGCCATAAGAGTAGACAGAGTATTATTGCACATGAAGGTCCATTCTGATTTTGATTATTTTTATTCCAGGGGGCTCACAAAAGGCCAGGAGACCGTTGGTGAATATTCTAAAAGGGCACGGGGCTGAGATGGGCTTGATGGCAGGCTTTGATTTCTGGCTAATAGCCACTTCAAACAGGCCGGGATGGCTCTGAGACAGGGGAGGAAGATGACACCGGGGCTAAAGGACAGAAGGACACGGGACGCACACAAAGGAAGGCCACACGAACCGCACGCACACACACACAGAAGACACGCTGCATTTAACAGTTTCAACACTTAACTGGCATTCATACATATCGTTCAACTCGACAAATACAACAGGTCGCGAGCAGGTCGTAAACATGTGTTGCAGCCAAACGCACTTACGTAAAGTCATGAAATCTGAATCTACAGTGAAAGCAAGTGCTTTGGGCTTCAACAAAGAGGTATCGGTTTAATTCTGTTTTAGCATTCCATGAGTTTGTGTAGTACACACAGAGAGATCTTTTTTCACGGCAACATGATACCAAGCTGTACGCATTACTCGTGTGCGGCTGTATAAATGTGTCTGTTCCTCAAGTAGGCAGATTTCATTCATAAATTATACACGCGCCGAAATGGCTACAGGACAAGATGCAGTGGCTAAAACTGGGAACAAGCTTCCTTCGGGATCTTGCAAACCACATTTGCATGCATGCAAGTGTTCGGAATGACCCTTTATATGTTATATATATAATGCATTTCAAAGTTTACTTCTCCAGTCTTTAGAAATCGTTTTCTTTTCCCCTTTCTAAACACACAAACACACACACACACAAGATCACATCATGAATGTGGAATCGTCCGGTTGTCTGTGTGCTCTGTATGTCTAAAAAAAAAAAGGCTTTTGGGTAGTGAGACAAAGCCTGGACTATGGGCTGCATTCAATATAGCAAAATGAAGGTAATCCACTGCAACAAACACACAATATAAATCTTCCTTAAGGTCCAGCTCCACCCATCTTCATCATAACTGCTTCTTATTCATTAAGCACACAGAAACACACCGATTTCTACACTTAGCACACGCATATACACACCTACTGGGGTTGCCACACGACAGAGAGCTTCCACGCCACAGTCACACTCTCTCTTTTTTTAATTGCAAAGAATGGGCCTGGGTAGGTCACACAAAACAAATCAATACCTCTAAAAGAAATATTCAAATGTGACCTAGAAAACAGAGCTCGTGCTCCCATTTTATCATTGATTTTTGATGCAAGGCGATTTAGTTTTGTGAGATTATTTTTTTTATTATTATTATTTTGCTTTTTTCCCCCCCTCCCCTCTTTGCTTTGTGCCAAACGGCACATAAATATTTACTCCAAAGATAAAGCACAAGTGCGGGAGAATGAATATTGAATTTGGAGGTAAGCATGTGTGTATGATCCAATATCCATCCAAAGAGAGGCTGTACATTGTCTCAGTCAGAAAGGCAATATAAATATAAGCATATTTGTTAGAGCCAGGGTCAATACCATAAGGTGGATATGGTTTGTGCCTCTGAGGCTGCTTAGTGAGATAGTTTGAAATCAATGGTGTGTCTGGCATCCAGCTCATTGTCTGATTACTGTTTTGTTTCTCACAGCTACCAGATTAATGTATTTTTTCTGATTCAATCAAGGCAGAATCTCACGTCTTACGTTTTGTAGACTCTATTGCGGCAATCTTCTTAATACTTCATCTTCAACAATAAAAATGTATAAATGGAGGTTTGCGATGTCTGCGCACTGTTTTTCACATAGCGTGCTGCTTTACAGACGAGCCGTCACACATTTTCACCTGCGAGCCGCCCAGTAAAATCTTCATTGGGGGCAAGTTCCCTGGGAGCAACTGGGAATTGAGAACTCACCTGGGGTTAAAACTAACAGCTTACCAGTTGCCTGGTTCTTCAACCTTTACATTTATTCATTTAAGGCATTACGCCGATCCGTGATGGGTTTTGGAATGTTCTGGAGTAGGCATACAGATTACTTTCTCCATGCTGGCAAAGCTGCAAACTCAGCAGTTTGTGATGGGTTTTAGTCTTACCTGGTCTTTCCAGGTCTCTTTCCTCATATGTTCTGGCCTCATCTTTATGTGTGTGCGTGTGTGTGTGTGTTGGGTTAAGTCCAGGTATGTGTGCACATTTTTTTTTGTGAGTTAGGAGATGAAGAGGATATAAGCCCGGATTAAGTTCAGAGGATGATTTTTATCCTCGTAGGGGGTCTCTAAACGCTAAGAGATGGATGCAAGGTGACCCCGTCTGGACACATACACATGCACACATATGGGCCATGAAAAGAAACATGCAATCATCATGCACGTACCAGCGGACTCGCACATGCGCAAGCACATAAACTCGTACTTGCAAGGGCGGGAGTCTAAGAGGCAACATGCAATCATCACATGCACGCGCACCGAAGACACACGCACGAGCATACAGGTGTGTCATGATCCACAAATAGGGATTATATAGTGCTGATGTTAGAAGTGAAAGAAAGAAAAGAAGGCTCTGCCAAAGCTTACTCTCCATTGTCACGGCGATAACACTAACAGTATTGACAGCGGATAGAATCACACCTTCAATAACTTCTACTTCCTTTTTTTTTTTTTATCCTTTTTTGTATTTTCTATTTGAGCCTCTGGCTTTTATATATCTATTTAAGTTGCACTGAATGTGAGTGAATGACTTACTGTGTGCTCAGCACAGAATAAACATGGAGGCTCAATTAATTCAGTTCACTTGCACTTCCAGCAGTGCAAGATTCTTTTTTCTTTTTTTTTTCCACCTTTGCCCTTACGTTCAGAAGCAAAGGGAAGGGGGAGCAGAAGAAACAAAAGAATATATATGAATCTGTCATTTTATCGTTTCATTTCCCAAACAAGTGTGAAGGGTGTTTCATAGAAAGCAGATCGTGATGGGATTTCTCTTTGTTCGCAGTCATTAGAGGTTAAGATAAGCAGCAAACATGCAAACTGGATCTGTCTCATTTATATCTCCTCGTCCGCCTCCTTCTCTGTGACTTCCTCCTCTTTTTCCAGCTCTGTGTCCACATCTGAAGCGCTGATCAGATTTGGCCGTTGGAAATGAGATTTCAAGGACTGAGCGTGACCTTTGCCTACTCTCTGTCTTTCCCCGTCGTTCTGTCTGTCTTGTGACATTTCTACCGTGCGCACAAACAGGTGCAGACACCCATGTTCACATGCACCCAGCGTGTTCCTTTGTGATGCATCAGCACACTTTATTAAGAATGAAAACAACGTAGGAACGGAACAAGAAAAGCAACAAAGATGACAGAATGTGGATAAAACAGGCAACATAGTGCAAACTGGGTGTTTGCCTTTGCGAGGCTGGGGCCTTTGGGTCTTGACTTGGTCTTTGAGGTGAACGTGTGGGTGTTAGCTCTGATCTAAAGAGCAGGTAAATGCCTTGTTTATGTACTGTGCTTACATATATCGTAATACGGCACGCTCTGTGGGAACTATGTCACGTCTTTAGTGAAAAGATAAACTCAGCTCAGTGTGAGGCTGTGGATAGTTTTGTGTTTAGGGTATGGTGGTAATGGTGAGCACCTGCGCGGCCTTTGCGTTGAAACTCTGTCTTCTCCTATAGGCCAACGGTCCATGTGATTCTAAACTGGCCATAGGTGTGGGTGCACGCTTTATAAACCAACCATGCTTAGAATACAGTACTGTGTGAAATGAGTGAATGGGGCCTGTAGTGTAAAGCGCTTCAAGTGGAAAGAACCAATCGAAAGGCAGTACATAAATGCCGGTCCACTCAGTAGCAAAGTTCCTTAAAACGATCCTGTTTTCCTTCTGCTTCGGCCTCCATCTTCTGTGTGATTTAACGCCTTGTCTTTAGACTCTGGTTGCAATAAATATGACCCACCATGACCGTCTTTATAATGGTCTTTGGAATAAACCCACATATGATGCAATGATCTGCCACTTAATAAGAATGTGATACAGGGGCATTAAGTGAGGAGGGCAGGGGAAGGCGATGGCTTGCCCCCTATTTCTTTACCAGCAGCATGTAAGGAAATTTAATAATTAATTCACTGTTTTCTGTGGCCACTTGCCCTTTTGCCTCCATGCCACATTGCGTTTAGCTTTTTTCCCCCTTACCTGTCCCTTTCTGTTATTTTATCTGTTTAGCTGTAAACATGAAATAATCTGTATCCCACTCCAGCTGTGCCACTTCACCTTGTAGAAGAACACCCCTCTTCCCTACACAGATCATTCCAAACAAGTATTTCATTCAGGGATGGTAATCAGACGGCCAGTCACGCACACACACGCGCACACACACAGTAATGGCAGTAAGTGATTAGGTTCACAGATGAGGGATCATTTTTGTCCATTTTCTGGGAAACAGTGATTGCTCCCAGCATTCATTAACAAATCGCGGAGGTCAAATGATTCGGAGGCGGCGCTCGCTCTTTTAAAAGCACCTTACACAGTCCAAGATGAATAAAATGACACAGCAAATTAACAGACATACCACTAAACTAGCGCTGCGGATGAAAAGGACACAGCGTTATTGCGTCCTTAATGTCACTCGGTACTTTGTGGAATTATGCAAAGCGGCAAAACTGCATGTCATTGTTGATTATCAACATGAAACTTTCATTAAAAAAAAAACAAACCCTGAAACAATGCATCTGTTTGTTGTGCTGGAGGAGCAGAGAATATGTAGCACAAAAGGCTATTTGAATGGCACTGTGTGTGAATGTATCATTGAAATGTGTAATCCCTGAGCAGCTGGGGAGCTGTGTGTGATGGAGAGAGCTGGGCTTCATCATAGCCTCCACGGGAGGCTAGAGGAGTCCAGAGTGAGAGAGGCAGACAGAGATGGAGCGGGAGGAGGAGGGAGGAGGAGAGACACCATACTGACAGTATGAATGATACATCATATGATTGTCTTGGACAGAGCTGTTCTCTCTGAGTGCCTATACTGCACTCTCCAACTGTCCTCCATTTCACAAGCCCTGTTGCACTGATTTATTACACTCAACAAAACTGCTATAGACTAGACTCTGTGTTACTGCCCATAAGTTTTCAAACTTTCTCACAGGGAAATATTCCCAGAATGTTTGTTTTTTTTTTGTCGTGCTATAATGCTGTTTTTGTCTTGCTTGTGGTGAAGGATAATCAGCCATAAGTAAGCACATTAAGTTTTTAATATAGTCAGATTTAAAGTAGCTACAGGGAGTTTGTTTATTAAGCAAAAGTTTTACCCTCCTTTGACTCCTTTCCTTGCAAATATATCGATCACCGGGGGAACGTTCACGGGTGTTATTTAAGCACTTTTGACTTTGTGATTGAACTCAATAGAGAAATCAAAAATAGATGGCAAATTAATTTTGGTTTCGTCTGCTATCGAAATGTCAATAACACTCAATAGTCTCTGAGTAGAGGAGTCTCTCCCTTCCTTTTCTGGCACCGCTGAACAAGCAAGGGGGGCCGGGACAAACACGTGTCATCATTGGGATAACAGGAACGGTGTGTTTGCGGGATGTAGGTTACATTTCCGAAGTTTGAAAGGCCAGCGAAAGCTACCATCTGTGAATTATTGAAGAGGTAAGGGACAGGAAGGAGAATATGAGTGAGTAGCATTTAGAGTTCAGAAGAGAGAGAGAGGGGCGGCCAGCTTGCATCGCAGTTCTGTGTATGACTACGATGGGAAATCCATACAGCCTAACCTTTCTTTGTCTGTAGTTTTATTGAAATTGAGCGGTCAGGGGGACAGTTCCACCCGAACAATATGGCGCGAATTCACCCACTTCTGATTCCCAGCCTTTTCCATTCTTCCGCTTACAAACTCTCCTATATATGTGGATGATGCAGCCTTATAACAGGTGAGATTCTACTTCCCGGTTCTGCCTGTAACTCACGCACAGCCTCGTTTATAGTTGATAGAGATCCGGTCTCCCTTTAATGAGTGTTTTTGTGTAACTATTCTACCAGCATGCAAGGCTTTTATTACATTTTAACTTTAACAAAATGTTTTTTGTTGGCTTTCTGATGATATTTTTAAACTTAACACAGTCTGCATATTAAAATATTGCACAGTATGACCGTAAGCTCTCAGAAAACCTATGGGATTACATTTTTTTTAGACAAAAAGATATGAATTTTCACTGCCGTTTCGCACCCATTTTCTAAATTTGCCAATTTGCCATAAATACAGACAACCATCAGAAATGACAACATATAGAATTGCAAAAAGGATTAGGTATAAGCATCTCCCATATCTCCACTGGCCACCCCGTTGAGGGAGGGCAGGTTGGCAAATAGGTTTTTCACATTTCAGACACCACAATGTCACTCCATCTCATTGCGGCATCCATTACGTGCTACCTTGGGAATGGGGAGAGGTCCACGCTGAGAATCGGGGCAGAAAATGGCCGCCCGCTAGGTGGGGTAAAATGGCCAGCGTTATTATTCTGACTCCCCCCAGGGGGAATTGGCCTGAATATAGATATGCAACATTATAAAACCAGGTTATTATCTGGGTGCACAGTAACGGCCTCTTGCCTATCTCTCCCCATTGACACACACACTCCCGTGCGCACGCTGGCAAACACACATGCGCACATAGCCTGCACACATATTATGAAATCCATGAAATGTAGCATACTGCGATGATTGTAGCCTCTCCGGGTGATTGAGGGATGTTTACCATTCCTGTTGTTGACATATTTTTTTTTCTTCCTGTTTTTCATCATGTGTCATTGTTTCTGCCGTTATTTTCTTTCTTCTTTCATTTGCAGAAAAATTAGCATCAAGCCCGCTCTGTTTTCTCTGGGGGGGGGGGGG
>JAVDPK010002851.1:134153-154085 GCA_034780415.1 Cichlasoma orientale
CACACACACACACACACACACACACACACACACACACACACACACACACACACACACACACACACACACAGTTTCCTAAAATACATTAAAACGGTTTACAGTGTAAAACATTAATCACTTCAAAAACTGAACAAAACTTTGGGACTCAGCTCAGCTTTCCAAGTTCAGAGTACAAAATGTTCCTAAAGTCAAAATTAATGCATTCAGATTTTTAGGAGTGTTACGCCTTGATATATTAGATCCCAGTAACTCATCTTTTCCTTTACTGCAGCCTTTGTTCACTCTCTTTCTGATCTTTAATTGAAAAAGCATTCCATTTTTATTTTTCTCCTCTATCCAAAGGCTAAATCCAAAACACCAGCCAAGAGGTTAGCCTGGTCACCTGGCACCCACAGGCACTCTCTCTCTCTCTCTCACTCTCACTCCCTCTCTCTTTTTCTATTTCACACACATGGACATGCCTGTGTGTGTATACACACACACACACACACACACACACACACACACACGCACACACACCTGACTGCTGTGCTTCAATAAACTGTAAATTCCTCCTCTGCGCCCACCGTACCCAGGCTAACCCTTTAAAAGTCACCCGCCTCCACCTTGTAATGCATGGACACACACCCACAGACACGAACATACATACTTACCCACAGTTACACACAACAGACAAGTCCAAACACACAAAAAAACAATGTGGCTTAGTGGATGGTATCAAATTTAGTGGCCACGGGGATCTGACTGGGGTCATAAATCTATATCTAACATGTGAGAAAATCTCTACATGAATATCTGGAGACACAGAGGGAGAGGGAGATGGAGAGTCAGACAACGGGATACAGATGGAGAGAGACAAAGGGGGGAAAAAAAGCAGAAAGCAAAGTAAGAGTCTTGTAGAGAGAAGGAGAGCCACAGACAAACAGCATCAGTAGGAGACAGGAGGCTGAGCGAGGTATAGAAGGAAATAAACAAACACATGCAAGACGATGGAAAAACTGAGTGGGAGAGTGGGCGACAAAGCACGGTAGAGGAGAGAAGGAATAAGTAAGGGAGATAAAGATAAACTGGCAGAGGTAGAAATAGAAAGATAGACGGAGCAAGAGAGTCACAGATGGAGACTGTGACAGTGAGAGATATATGGGCGGAGAGACAAAGCGAGCAAGAGAAGGAGGGCAGAGTGAGAAAGCTCGAGACAGACAGACAGACAGAGAGCGAGAGAGATACATGACCCCTCTCTCTCTAACAATGGCTCTTCATGTGGTGCCCAGCTTAGCAGGCGAGCCGTTGGAATCAGGAATGTGGAATGTGGGATTTCAGGCTTGGAAGTGATAGCTACTGTCTGTGTGCAATATTTAGGGCCGACACAGGGAGCCTCTGGCATGCCATGAAACACATGGACGGTGCTGCTTTTTCTGCTGCAAGTCAATTTATGTCTCTTGCGTGTGCATTTATGGAGAAAAGTATTGAAACACACTCATTTAGATGTATGTACAGTATGCAAAATATGTTACATGCTTTTAAAAAATTACTCTGCTTTTCTTATACTTGAATATCTTCACCTTTATTGTATTTCTGTCAATTTGATAATACTTCCCGGGACTTTTGATAGAAAAATATCTATAACTCAAGTAAAAGTTGCAGTGCCAAAATCTAAAAATAACAGTAAACCGCTGCTTTCAATTCGCCTCGAGAAAAGATTTACAGTATTTATATTAAAGGTGCTAAAAATATAAAAATAAATAAATATGCAGACTGGCCCATTTAAGCATGTTAAATGCTATATAAATGTACCATAGTTGTAATATTACATTAAAATTACTGATGAGTTTTTGTATAATGCATTTAAATGTAACCAATTTATTTAATATAGTAGTAAATATTTAAGTCTATACCAGTGCATCTACCAATATATTTGTTGATCATAAATTTTTTAAAATAATAATTTGCAGCATGAAAAATTTGTAGTGGGCTGAATTATGCAATTATCATAATGGATTCGAAGTATAAAGCTGGACGTGATGCACAAAACTAAAAGTAAACTACTTGAATAAACTTGTGCAGTTACTTTCTGCTGCACTGTACTGCGATGCCGCACTGTGATGTGCATGATTACGGTTTACAGTGTCCACACACATTGTTCCACAATTCAAAAAAAAAAAAGAAAGAAAGAAATTGTGCAAACCAAATTCAGGTGAGTTTAATCTCCGTGATCCCACTGCATAAACAGAAAGTTTTAATGTACACACACAGCTTCTGTATATTGACACTCTTTGTCTCTCCTTCTCCATCTCTCTTTTTCTTTTTCTCTCTCTCTCTCACGGAGCTAACGTACACACTGCTGCTAACACAGGAGACAGTTGTTGCTGGCCGCCCCAGTGCCTGTCATGGCTGTCAGGCCAAATCCCACGAATTATGGCTGTTCCAGATGTAAGAGATTTCTAAGCTGCCTCCAACGGCCTGCGGTCTGTGGTGAGAGAGAGAGAGAGAGAGAGAGAGAGAGAGAGAGAGAGTGAGAGAGGAAAACAGAGAGAGAAAGAGAGGGAGAGAGAGAGAGAGACAGAGATTTGGGTTTAT
This sequence comes from Cichlasoma orientale, assembly GCA_034780415.1. NCBI lineage: Eukaryota > Metazoa > Chordata > Actinopteri > Cichliformes > Cichlidae > Cichlasoma > Cichlasoma orientale. The sequence goes on from JAVDPK010002851.1 coordinate 136,731, forward strand.
GCAGTGTCATCCAGAAATCCATCTTCCTTTCACAATCTCTCATCTTTATTATCTTTTCCTTTTCTATCAGTAGAAAAAAAAATACTGTCATTACTTAAATAACTTTTGGACAAGAATATTATTTTATATATCGCACATTTTGAAATTTCTTAAGAATATGTGACTTACATCTGCAAGAAAGACCGACTGCCTAGCATGCTCATATTTTTAAGAGGCAGCTAGAAAACTGATACTTTTGCAGGAATATATATTTTTTTTCTTTCCAGCGGAGTGTTTGTGAAGTGAAATTGGGACATATTCTACATTTATATGTTTCTATTTATTACGTGCTGGTACAACTGCATGTAAAAACACATCGTATTACCAGTGGCATTTGCATTAGCATTAATCAAGACATAAAATATTCAGCAGTCATCATTATTTTCTTGAAAAAAACAAACAAACTATCAGTTGCTGCAAGATTATTGACACATTGATCATTCTGTCTGACCAGTACATTAGTTGAACTTCCCCGTATGCACGTCAACACTTAAAATTCAACCCCCATCGTTCTCTTACTTCTTTTAGTCTACTCTCACTCTTTCTCTCATTAGTACTTCGTAACCAGACAGTTTATTTGAAATTATGAAAGCATTACACTCTCTGATGTAGCAGTTTAAAAATCAATAGCTGAAACCCTAGCTGCCTCACTTAAGCCCTCTCCTATGGCAAAGGGGATGTCTCTTTCTCCCTCTCTCTTAAATGGTAATTTCATTTGCAGTCACTAAGACCTCACCGATAATTACCAATGCCCTGTGAGAGAAAGAGGTAGTGAAAGAGAGAGCGGAGGGATGGGAGACAGGAGAGGGAAAGAGGAGAGATGGATTAAGAAAGGAGAGTGAATGCCAGTCATTAGAAAAGCTTTCCTCTCTCCCTGCTTTGATCAGAGTTAAGAACACATTGCCTTCACTCTATCGCTCCCTGACACCAACCTCTGAAAAGAAAAGATGGAGCACGGGAGTATAGGGGAGGAGGGTGAATGAGGAGGAGACCGACAAAAAAAAAAAAAAAAAAAAGGATCCCTGAAGTCTTAAATAGCAAGCCTTAATTTTGACATTGAACCCGCTCTGTTCTTGGGTTACACAAGGGCCGTCCATTTTCAGAGCACCGCCATCCACCCCCCACCCCCCCCCCCCCCCCACCAGGCCTTCTGCATCTCTCAAATGAACTAATCAGAAAGAGGAATATGAAGTGTCCTGCAGGATCCATTTCTCTAGAAGCATATGGCAATGATTGATGGGGGACAACTTTGACTTTCCCAGGTCATCCTGCTTGCACACATCTGGGAGCATGCAATAATTCTCTTAATTTTAGACTTCGCCTCTCTCAAAACTTCAATTTCACTTTGGCCAGAAAAGATCCTCCTCTCAGTCTATGCACTGTCTTTCCCTCTCACTTTCTCAAGGCTAACACAAGCAGTCATTTTGGCTGAAATAAAGGTACTGTAGTGGTTACCAGATGCTTATACAGACCGTTTGGGCAATCCCCTTGTTTTTTTATGGCTCCCAAGATTTTTCTTTCCTGCCTGAAAAAAAAAAAAGCCTTAAGAACCACTTATGTCATATAATTACGCTAGTTGGATTTACCATATGTGCAATAGCTAGTTAATATTTCATCATAATAAATACTGTAAAAGACATAAGGAACATAAGTTACCTGTGTTTATTGCTTTTGAATGGACTTCAGGCTGTTTTTTTTTTCCCCTCTGTTTTGTTTAGTTACATTTATTCTAATAAAATGCAGCGATTAAAAAAAGAATAACAACGTGATTATATGATGATGATAATAACATTCAAAACCATTTGTAATTTCAACAATCTAACTTTTCCAGTGTGTTAGAGAGAGGGAGAGACAACCGTCTCGAACCTCCCCGACAGCAACTGGGCCTTGTTAGCTGTGCATTGAAATCATCTTTGACTCTGGGTTTACAATAACAGAGAAGAACTTAGACCACTAAATGCTTTCGGGAAACCCGCCCGTCCTCCTTCTGCCATGTGATGATCCCACCTCTGAAATATTCAGCACCATTAACATTCCGATGGGTATCATCCCCTTTCAGACACAATTCTCTCTGCTCCTCAGACCTGTGGGCAAGGCAGGGAGAGGCCGGGAGCAGATGTTATCTGTTCTCATTCTTCAAAAGACCTCTCCGCCTCCAAACGCACACTATAAGTGTTATGTGTGGTGTAGAGGAAATGGTGCACAGAGGAAATGGTGATCGCCGATAATCACTACTGACGGAATCTCTCTTTTAATGTTTTTTTGTTTGTTTTTTAAATTTAAAAAAAAAAAAGAAGAAAAATATTTGCAATAGAAAACAACATTCTAATGGTAGCTGTAGAAATGTTTTAATTGAATTAATAGCATTGGTGAGGAGATCTGTTGCTAATTCCATTTCTAATCACATAAATTGAATTTAATGTAGATTTAATTGTGTATTTTACGCCGGCTCGTTTCAGTCATTCGAAGCTGCCTCATTTGTTATCTTAAAATTCTGCGCCATCAAGTCTTCCGTCGGCTTTATTGGCCAATAAAGCTTAAATGTGTTTGATCTTAATTGCTAATGATGTGAACATGTGGGCAAATTGTTTTGCCAATCAGACTGTGTTCTCTCCTATACTTACAGCTGCTTTCATGATGTCAAGGCTCACAGCTGTACGGCCCACAATTAGCAAGTTGTGTTTCTCTGTCTCCGTGTTTTTGTGCTGTCACTAATAATGTGTGATCAGACAGAGCGCTACACTTTGAGCACAATTAGCCGGGCATTTAGGCGTCTTAACTGGTGACATTCGATCTCAGGCGCTCGTTGATGAACCACTTAGTAGCAGACTTATGGATTAGCAACCGGCAAAGCGCTCTCTTCTCAGATGTAACTAACAGGTCAGGAATTAGTGCTCTTAACACTGCCTTACAAATGAAGACAGTTGTATTGACTAGCGCTGAGAACTGCTTTCTCCTCCAGTTTCCTTTGCTAAATTTAGTCTCCTCTTGAAGTCCTACTCCTGTCCTCTCTTCTTATCATCTCATGTCATGTGTTTTCTCTTCTTATCAGCTGAAACAAGCTTTTGTTTAAAAATTTGCTTTGTTCACTCCTGGACAGTCTCAACCACGACGTTGGCTGTGGGCCACTCACATTTGGCCTCGACAGTATTTAGTGTTTTGTTGTCATGGCGCTGAAGCCGTCTCAGTTGTCTGGGCAACATGTGCCGGGGCTCACGGGAGCCTCATAAATGTCATGTATCGACGGAACTGCTCGGAAGAGCAGGAAGTCCTTGCCAAAAAGAAGATAGATAGAGCGCCACTGGTGTTGGGGATGCCATGTTGCATTAAATCAATTTTGCAGCGTGCATACAAATACAGTGACACTTGCCAACACTCATATGTGTACAAGCAGCTTTGCATGCAGAGATGGCCAACAAAAATAAACAGATATTACAGATGTGCAGTTCTATTCTTTTCTTCGTCCTCTCCCCTTTTAAACTAACCCCTGTTCAAGGAGCCGATTCAGCAGCCCCCTCATCCTGCCCTCTGTAGGTGTGTCACATTTTTGCTACACTTTCCCCTCCCCAGGTCACTGTCATGTGCCTGGACCTACTGAGCAGAGGGGCCTTTAAACAGGAGAGACAGCACTTGTCCGTTAGATTAGCATGTCCCCAACGTCACATGCCTTTGCCTGCACACGTCACCACTTGTCTGGAGGTGCCTGTCGGGGTTCATTAGAAAATGGCCAGATTTAAAGAACGGGGAAATTTTTTTTTCAAAAGGTAGACAAAAAATGTCTGTGATGCATGTAATGTGTTTCCACTGAACACGGGAACTTCTATTTGATTTGATGCTTTATGTTGTGTGAATGTGGGGGTATGAAAACAGGACACCTTCATCAATAAAATTAATTTTAGAATTTTTTTCTTTCTCAGATCAAAAATAAATATGCCTGACACCAGGTCATTATTATTCAACACAAAACACATATTCTAACCAACAAAGCAACTCCAGTCTGAGGCGAGGGCCAGTCGGCATTTCAAACGCCCCTGAGATTCCAGATATTCTAATACCGTGGGACCTTCTCTCATATTTATTGTGGGAATCAGAATTTATGATGAGTAAATTGGGCTTCTTCATCTGTGTGCCGGGGGGGGTTGCAACATGCGGCCGAGATGGCTTGACTTATTGATTACAGGGAGCAGTATGCCCCATTTCAAAGGGAAGGAGAGCCCCCGCCACGCAACTTCAGAGAATTAATTTGCCCGGCATGGGCCTTCATGAGAAACACATGTCCGTACGCACACAAATGCAAGCACAGACACAAACAAGCACACAGAACCAAAGCCTGCAGGTAAAAGAATCACACTCCCCCCCAAAAATAAAATAAATAAATAAATAAATACACCTACACAGGCAGGCAGCCCCCTCTGCCCCCACCAGTGCGCACACACACACGCGCACACACACATGCACACAGAACCAATTTTTGCAGTGCTCCAGGTATTGTTGTAACCAAAGACTGATTGTGCTTGCTGGCACGGGGATAAACTCAGAAGCATCTCAACATTCTCCCACTATCTGACAAAAAAATTAGACTGAGAAAGTTTCTTTTTTTATTTTTGGTAACATTTATTATTTTTTTTTTTTTAAGTGGCATTCACTTTAAAAGTGCATGCTGGTGTTGTTTCTTTATTTCAAATAAATGCTCTTTTTTTTATGAACTGCAAATAAAATGAATAAAAGAAGAAGTAAAACCTGCGTTTCTGAAGAACATTTAAATAATCTGACAATCTCTCGCATAAAGTCCCGTCCGGTGTCGCCGCGGCTTTACTGGGAGCAAATACAAACCCAGCACGGTCCCAGTCGAAGTGTTTCTCCAGACCGAATCACAGCTGAACTATCAGTGGTTCATCCCTGGCATTGTCCACTGGATTGCCCTCTACATTCAGACACCGGCTCCTATTTCACCAGCAGCACCCGCGCTAATTTATCATCATGGTCATGACAGACAACACATCCGTGTGTGAATGGATTAAGTGAGGAAAGAGAGAAGGGAAGGAGGGACAAAAGTGAGAGCAGGAGGGGCAGAAACAGGGAAGAGTAGGAGGAAATGTGGTAGCAATGAGGATACTGGTCGCACATTCGAGGCTTTTTAAGGGTCATATTTTATTTGAAGGGCCCCATCCTACCCTTCACTCGACCTCTCACTATCCCTCCTACCTCCACCTTCATAACACGCTGTCAGCTAACCCCCTCAGCAACTGGACAGCTCATTGTCTCGGCTTGTCTTATATTACGGCCCATACACTGCAAGTGTGAAATGGAAAAGAATTAAAGCGCTTAGGGAGTGAATTGAGAATGTAAACCTGAAGAAGTTTATATTGCCACATGAAACAGGAGCCATGCAGGCTATGAAAGGGCACATCCGTGACGACCAGCTTGTCGATGACGGTCCTGTATGACACGTTTTGTTTTTTTTTTTTAATATTTATCGGTTGAATGACACCGCTGTGTTTGTCAGCGTGGAGAAGCTGCGCGGGTCTTCCAGTCGCGAGATTGATGGGCAGATGTGTTGAAATACGGATGGACGACAGATGAGGAGACACACTCCTCTTGTGTTCGCATGTCCTGCGCTCATATTAATGCTGTACTTGTGTGTGGTTGTGCGTACATGCATGCATACGTGTCCAGACAGCAGGTGTGCATATACAAGCGTCTTCATGTGTGTGTTCAAGCAAGCATATCTGTTTACTTTTGCTCTCCAAAACCCACTCACATTTGAATGCAGGAGACAGGACACATCTCTCTGCTCTGTGAGCCGCTAGACAGCAGAGTCAGAATATTTTAGAGTCCACACACATAGTGCATCCCTGTACCCACACACACACACACACACACACACACACACACACACACGCCTCCCTGGGGTACCCCATATGTGGCGCCTGGGGAGTGCAAAATGGAACTTTTTAAAAGCCAAAAACACTTCTCCCGAACAAACTAGTCTCACTTAATAATACCACACTCATGTTTCTCTCTTCTCTCCCGCGACAGGCCATCATTATCTACAAGGGGTGGGTGTTTCGGCTGCATTTTAGGGAAAGGTCGTGGTTGTTGTTTTGGTATCTGAAAGCCTTGCTACATGACAGATGGCAAATAGACTATTTGGAATCTATGCATCAACAAATACATTTTGGTATGGAAATGAAAAAAGGAAGGAGTCTGGGAATTGCGGATTTAGCGTGAAGAAGCAGCAACTCGCAAACTCCTGAGACATTCGATTGACTGAATTGCTTATTTGGGACCCGCGGTACATGCTGCAATATTTTGATGTGCATTACATGGAGGAATCAAGCAAAATCTATGTTGTTGAGCTCTTTTTTTTTTCTTTCTTTCTTTCTTTTTCGTACAGCATGAGAGCAGCAAGGGTCTTTTTTTTTTTTTTCTTCTGGTGAGGTAAATGAACTTATGTACACACAGACACACAAAAAACAAACACACACACACACACACACACACACAGAGTCCAGGCGCACAACCAGTATGTATACAGACAAACACACATGCACCTTCTGCTCTTATGAAGATAAATATGGCAAGGGGTAGATTTTCACCTGCACCCACTGAAAGGGACACACGCATTCATCTTTGGGGTGTATGTGTGTGTGCGCCCCCCCCTGTATGTATGTATGTATGGGGTGGGGGGGGGCATATTGGGGATACAGATGCAAGGGTGTGTGCACCTCACTGCCTTTTCAATGTATGGAAATGTATGTGCATTTTTTAAAGTAGGGGGGCTAAATTTATTTCTCTTTCCCCTGTGTACCCTTCGCCCCTTCCTCTCTCTCTCTCCCCACCTCATTCCCGAAACTGATAGACCTATGGATGCATGATAGATGGAGAGAGAGAGAGAGAGGCAGAAAGAGAGGGATGGGGGGGAGTCTCTGCATGGATGCATACATGCATGCATGGATGTATATACACCCCACTCTCCCTTTCCTCTCAAACACACGCTATAAAGTCACGAACACACACACATGCATACTTCAGGATTCATGCACATACCCGACGTAATCCACAGTTTTACATAATAGGGAGGTGGAGAAAGGGGAAGCAAGTCGACTCCTGTAGCAGGGTGATAAAGATAATATAAATCATCTGACTCTTTCTTTTTCTCGCTCTATGTATACACATTCACCCAGGGAAATGCTGATATGCTATAGGGGAATATAATGAGATATGTAGAAGGGTCCCCCTGATCGTCAAGAACACATGTGGGTCATATGTGGGCTTTATGCAATTTTCACAATGTATCAGGATTATGGTTGATGCTATGCAGAGATTTAAGGAAATTGGTCCAAGTGCAGGTCACATGTGTGCAGAATGGCGACCCCCATTGCGCTCTTCACGCAGCCGAGTGCTCGTTTTGATATGCAAGGGGTGGGTTTTTTACACATTTGAGGAGTGGCACAGAGTTTGTTTGCTGCTAAAAATTAATTAAGCAAAAAGTATGCAACGCACTCTACATACAAACAAAAAAAAAAGATTCACTGTTAATTATTCAGAGAAAGTTAATTTTTCTGGAATATAATTAAAGGCATTTAACCATCAGGGACAGAGTGAGATCAAAGATGTACATTTGATGTCATGCAGATAGCATTTTTAAATTAGCAAACCCTCTTAACTTTTATAATTATCTTTGGTGGGAGAACTGAGGCAGGAAGTTCTTTTGTGTTAATTCTGGGACTGAAATAGTCTCCTAAGAATTAGATGAAATTAATTAGAAATAATTGCAGATAGACATGCAGATTGCATTTCCAATGCAAATAAATCTTATCAGAGCAGAACTAAAGTTTCTTTTTTGTTAGTATTATTCTAAGAGAGAGAGAGAGACTCGTATAAATTAACTTTAAATGTAATTCCGAGGTATTATTTAGGATTTCGAAATGAGTTGCAGCCGGAAGTGGGTGTCTGTTTAAATGAAACAAGTGATTGATTTATACTTTAAAATGTAATATTATAACATTTCATTGCACAACGCGATAGTGGTTAACATTACTTCTTTCGGGAAAGGTGTTGTTTTTTTCCCTACATCCCAATCTTTCTGCTGAAGCTAACATATATATATACACACACACACACACACACACACACACACACACACACACACACACACACACACACAGAGTAATGTCCTAACATATAAAAAAGGAGAAATAGACAATGGGCGTGGTATATGTGTATGTCTGTGTGTGGGTGCGCAAGTCAGAGAGAGAAAGAGAGAGAGAGAGCTTGAATTTTATCTCCCAGTGTCAGTAGCGTCACAGGGGAAAAAAAAATTGAATTGTTTCCTCCATATTAGGAATCAAAGCTAAGCCCAGTGTTATTGTGTCCACCATTTTGACTGCAGTCAACAGACCTTGAGGTAGCAGGTGCATCAGGATGAGTGTGTAGGTGTCAGTATGTTTTATTTATTTTTCTCATTTTTTTTTATTTTTGTGGGTCAAAATGCATGCTTCTGTAAAGCAGCATTCATTTTCTCCTCCATCATTAAATCTATCTATCTATCTATCTATCTATCTATCTATCTATCTATCTATCTATCTATCTATCTATCTATCTATCTATCTATCTTAATGGTTTATAAATATATATATACACATCTTTTCATGTGGTGAATATGAGTGAGAGTGTCCACATGTCCACGCTTACATGTACACGCGTATGCCTGCAGGTGTCCGTACCGTCAGCATTTATAGTCCCAGGGAACTGTTGACCTCGTCTGCTGCTCCCCCGCCACCACCACCACCCTGTGTGTTTCTAGGGGGAACCTTGAACTTGACCATGGAGGGAGAGGGGTGATGGGACTGAAGCTGAGACTTGAAACAAACCACTCTGATGGACAACAAAGACAACTATGAGGGAGGGGGTGGCTCGGGCTGGGGGTGGGGGGGGGGGGGTGCATAAAGGTTGAGATTCCGGGGGAAGGTCCCCAGGGTTAATGTGTGTTTGGGTTGGTGTGTCTTTATATACTAGCTTATCAGGTCTTTGAAATTGCCATAATAAAACTGCACAGTGGTTATAAAGCTAGTTCCCAACATGTGTGTGCCAGGATAAGACATTATGGTCAAATGTCTTTATAAATTATTGCACATGTTTACACTGTGTTATATTATCTATGCATTTAATTCCACATGGCTGCACATATATGTAGATGTTAGCTTGTGGAACATTAGTGGTTCATAAATGTTATGTAGAAAAGACAACAAAAAATCAACTCTAACTTAATTCATGAATATGGACAATCTTTGCTTTTTCTCATAAACTGAGCAAATAGTCCTAAACAAAACAAAACAACTAATGTTTCCAAAACAGTTCAGTTCTCTGAAAAGAGAAATGTGAGAGAGGCTAAAATTCAAAAAAAAGAGGATGTTGTAAAGATTGGTTTAAGTAAGAAGCTGCAGGAGAAGATGAAAGGAGTCAGGCAAATGGATTCAGGCAGAGATAGTAGTTTGTGGATGAAGATGACAGAAGAGGACGAAGAGAGGAGAAAGTGAATGAAAAGGAGGGAAAGACGAAGAGGAAAAAGAGGTGGGAGTTACAGAAGTGGAGGATTAAATGGAGTGAAAGGGGAGAGGAGAAGTATATGTTTGGGAGGAGGGAAAGAAGAAGAGGCTGGAAGGAGAACTGGTGGAGGAGGAAGGGGATTGAAAGAGGTCAAGGAGCATAGTATCTTTTGGCAAGGAAAATGAAGGGGCATGTGTGTGCGCATGTGTGTGTGTCTTCCTAATTGTGAGTAGAAGGTGAGGGGTGAGGTCTAGGCACGCTTCTGAAAAAAAAAAAATAGCAGATAGAGATGGACAGTCAGAGGCAGCGCTGCACTGTGTGTGTGTGTGCAAACGTGTGGACACGTGTATGTATGTGTGTGCGCGATTGCTCTGCGTGTGTGAGTGTGTGCGCGTGCACCTACGAGTGTGTGTTTTAATAGCCACAGTCAGAGAGCCTCTGTCAGACGGTCAGCTAATTGGCCATCTTACAAGTACAGAGGAGGCTGCTCGCAAATTGGCAAAAAGGGCAACCGGCTTCAATCTGATACCAAACTCCTTTCTGTCACGATGCTGTCCATTAGACAACAGCTTAAGTCAGGGAAATGGAACAAAAATAAAGAAAAACAGAATACAAAACAGGGGGAAAATAGTGGCGTAATTGTGCTTTGGAGACTCGTGTTGTTGCGCTCGACCCGTGTGTAGCGAGACAATGGGGATCATGCCAGACTTAGCGTAAATAAAAATTTGGGGAAATGTTGCCAACTCATCGGGCTGGTGTGCTTTTAGATTTGTGTGTGTGTGTGTGTGTGTGTGTGTGTGTTTTCCTGTTGCAGAAGCCTCATGTATTTTAATCCATGTAAAGTCCCAACTGGGTTCCAATTAGGAACAGGTTTCCTAACGCCCTGTGGGGGAACTGATAATTATGCTGTTGACTGTGGTTGTAACTTACAGTGTTTGCGTATTTGTGTGTGTGTGTGCGTGTGTGTGTGTGTGTGTGTGTTGGGGGGGGGGGGGTGCAAGGGGACTTAACACAGCCTATGATATTCTTTTTCATCTTTCTGTCATGTTTACAATGCTGACGTTGTTAGCTGTATCAAATGATCCTTCATAATTAGACACAATACAAAAATTCAAATCCTCTTATCTCAGTTGTTTATCATAAGTAGTGAGTATAACACACATGCAAGCACACACACTCGAATAATATATTTATACACTAAATCGAAGCTTGAAGGTACAAGAGGCTAATGTGGCTGAGTGTAGCTGCTTCTGAACATTTTGGGGTCTTGACTATTAAGCATATGTTCAAGCGCTTGCGTGCAGCTTGGCATGACTGTACAGAGAGCAGAGCCTGTTCTTTTCATCTTTCTGTAGTCTTTACACCGCTGATGATCTTAGCTGTACGAACTGAAAATGATGTAGAGATACTAATCCTTATCTGATTTGCTTACACACTGCTTTAGGTTTGAACGTAAGCATAAAGGAGCAATAATGCAGCGCTGAAAACGCTGATTTACATTATCTGGGCAATGATTTTCTTATGTTTGCAGCCACGTTTCTGGTACTATTTTGAGCGTGACAGGTAGCTACGCCCTAATGCTCTTCCGCTGTAACTCGGCGGCTCCCGTCTAACCTTGAAAAAACTGGAGTGACACTGATATAGTGGACAGTGCACCTCTCACATCTAAAACTAAATGCTGAAAAATGTCCCCTCAGATAAAATGGATGACCCAGCTGTAGAATCTACTGGAATAAATACATTGTTTTGCAAGGCTGAGCTAACAAGAAAGCAAGAAAATGTTGAATTTTCTCTGGGTGGTTTTCTGCAATTTGAAAAGCTTGCCATAGCGGCAGAAAAAGAAAAAAAAAAGCAGCCCTGTATTTATTTTCAGCACTGCAGTGTTTTGGAGATGTAAAGGCCCTCCTCACTGTGTATTCATGAACTCTTATTGTTGTTTCCCCTATTTCCATGCCGTGTCGACGCTAAAAAAAAAAAAAAAAAAAACGCCCCACAGAGGGGAATTGAATGTGAAATATTTACAGCATTTTTCTTAATCCGTACAGATGGCCATGCTGGGGTATGTACATATCACTGTTGTAGACTTATTCATATCACATGAGATTCTGGGAGGGGGGGGGGTATGGGGTTAAAATCCAACTCCAATTTACAAATCTGAGATAATTTTCATACTCCCCTCTGAAGATTTTTTACATAGAAATGAAGCCAGTGGAGGGTTTAGAAGGGCACAAGGAGTCTTTTGAGACTGCAAAACAGCATAATTGTTTTGCTATCCAATCGGGTGTTATACTACACATAATATATGGTTATTTCATACAGCCTCCAGACTGCCAAGATGTTTTCAATTTGGTACGGCCCTGCGATCATGATATCACAGAGAAAAGAGAGAGAGAGAGAGAGCTTCCAGTCTGGGATGGCCAGAGCAGTGAGAGGGCGATCATTTCGCCAAACTCAAAGGCTTTTTTCCCTCCTCTCTCTCTCTCTCTCTCTCTCTCTCTCTCTCTGGGACGAATAATTCCACAGTTGCTGAGGCACTGAAAAAGCAATCTGCGGAATACCCCAGGGTCATGTCTGTGGCCGGATGATTTGTGTGAAATGTCATACATTAAATATAAGTTTAACATTCAGCCCGGTGCACTGTAAAACTGCCCTGTCGTTGCCACAGTCCGCCATTTCCCTCTGTGCAGGGAGGGTTCGAGTTCAGGAAAGCGGTCACAAAGGAGTTGGACACACAAATACACACAGAGACATGGGCACACACACACACACACACCACCCCCTGTGTCTGCCCAATCTTAGAGGGAGTAGAAGGACAGGGGGGGGGGGGGGTGCAGACAGCGGGAAGTTGTGAGGCCATTCGATCTACAGCTGCCTTTCATTTATGAATGTGAGAACACTAACTTTTTTCTTGAAAAATATTGTGCTATACATATATATATGTGTGTGTGTGTGTATTCTTTTTTTCAATTTCATCTTGTATTTTTCCCAAGGAGCTTTTGGCCCAGACAGGAATTGAGAAAAAGAGGGAGTGGGGGTAAAAAGGGAGGGAGGGGAGAGGTAGGCAGACAGATGGACACAGAGACGGACAGTCAGTCTCGAGGCAGGTGTTGAATTCGCGTCCAGCTCGAGATGAAAAAGTACGAGAAGAGGTGAGGAAGGAAAAAAGGGTTGTAACTAATTCATAAAGTTTCGGGAAAATGGCAGCCACTGAGAGGAAGAGAGCGAGCGCGCGAGAGAAGAGAAGCGAAAGACAGAGGGAAAAAGGTGTCTCCGGGGACTTCAGTGAAGCAGTCATCCCAGAGAGGGAGAGGAGATTCTGTCCATCCTAGCAGATGAGAAAGAAATGACAGAGGGGGTACAAAGGATGTCATCTGCCAGATGGACAACTGATGAGTTTCCTCCCTTTTCTCTTTGTCTTTCTTTTTCCCCCCTCATGGCTTGTTTGTTTGTGTGCAGTCTTTGCCTCTAGAAACTTTCTGTCTGAATGACTACAATAAGATCATGTGTTTGATATGTAAAGGGGAAATGTGGATATTTCAGAAATGTGAAATCCACTGAAGAAGGCCAACTTTGGTGATGATCAAAGGGCGAACACTGGATGGTTTGAGTACAGAAAGTATAAAACACTATATCAGCCCTGATTAAGCTGTGCCAGACTCAGGTGGATATTGTTCATGAATGTAATTATATACCTCTGTGCTTTTTCAATATATTCTTATCTACTTGGCACAGTTCAATTTAGTTTTCGCCTGCTGGTGTTTGACAACATTTGCATCTAAAAAATCCATGCAACCCTTTCTACAAATTCTGCTTATTATTGCCATGAAAGAGCTTACCACCAGATTTATCAATTTCACCTTGAAGGTGTTGTACTTGCTAGTGCATTTGTAAGCAAGCCTGGACTCTTTGAAGACAAACACAGTATCGTACAATCTGTAGCCCCCCCTTTCCCACCCTTCTCCTCCCTTCCCACTCCCTACTTCAAAGCAGAAAGGCTGAGATGAAGGTTTGGAAAGAAATGGAAAACAAATTGTTCATTTGTATCTGGGAGGAGACCAGACACTTGAGCAAATGCTCTCTGCATTCTCTCTTTACACGCGCTGCGGTAAAGTTATCTTAAGGTGGGGCGCGGGAGAGCCGGTGAGAGGCGAGGCCCCGGCAGTTGCTGTTTTAAAGTCTCAGCCAGACAATCAAATGTGTAAATGAGAGTGAAGCTAGTCAATGACCACCTTCGGGACAAATCTGCTGGGATGCTTGATGCGTACAACTCCAAGAGAATTTTCTGCATAGTTCCGTAGAAGGAATGCTGCAATAGCTGAGGGAATACATAATAATGAAGATCTTTACAGTGTTTCGTTTTTATGAGTCATATTCACATGAAAATCCACATTTGACATGTTTTACACAAAAAAATATGTGCGCACAAAAGCATGACAACTATTACAGGCTGTCATACTTTTGTCATAGGGTTATATTTAAAAAAAAATGTACCCAAATGGGTTCATATTTATTACAAAGAAAGCGTAGACTAAAGCATTAGCTTGTAACATTTACCTATATACATGTAAAAATAAAAAACAGAGTATGCACTCTTAACACTTCTGAAAGACCAATTTTCATTCAGTGTATTATAGAAAAAGCCCCTGTAGCTTTGATCATGAAGGATAAAATTAAGCTCTTTCATTGACAAAATAAAAGAGGCTTTTTGATGTCAAAGTGCATGCTTGACTTCACTAAAAGAGACCATGCAGTGTTAAATAGATGGCTTGTGTTTAAAAAAAAATCTGAGGAGCTTTCAGATAATATGCATATCATTCTGCTTTCCTCTCAAAGGTGGTGCTGGATAATCTAAAAGACACTTTAAGTCGCCTCTGTGCCAATTTATTGCATCAGTGTTTGAACTCAAGGCCCAACAAAGATGCATGTGCCACTTTTTTCTATTACCAACCTCTATTCAGACACCATTGCAGGATATCTGGGGAATTAGCACCTATATGCCTAAGTCACTGCAATGCTACAAGATGATGTATGCTTTGTATGAAAGTATCTATACATACTATAAGGCCGAGGATGAGGAACTGCAAGCCATAAGGATATATCACATAATATTATATATGTTTTGAGCTTCAGACTGATGATAAGGATAAATGGGTTGATGGGAGAAGGCCAGACTGTGGTTCCTTGGCCATTATCCACAGGCAGGCAAATCAAGCCAGCAAATCAGGAACAATGGAGCCCTCAAAGAGCAGAGTGGGGATCAAAGCAGCGCTAACTGGCCATTGCAATCCAATTGAAATGTTCACTTTGCATCTCTCCAAAGGTAATGGATGTGGAGAGTGGGAGGTGAAAAGAAAGGGCTGCCTGCTCACATTTGTCGTAAAATTATGGAAGCTAAGGAGAGAAAGAAAGGAGAAAAATGCACGTGACAAGCCTGGCCTTCTCAACTCATCTGCTGTAGAAGCTTCATAATGTCCCTTGGTTATTTTGACTTTGAATTTGTGAAGATTCCTTTTTTTTTTTTTCCCCCCACTCCCTTTTTTAGCTTCCTTTGAACCTTCCAGTGGTAACATTATGATGATATATGAGATGCTATACTATGGCCCTTGTGCATGTGGAGTAGAATTGAGGCAAGCTATTTCTTAAAGTATCCTCTCACTTTCTCTCGTTTCCTCCGTGTCTCTCCCCCTCTTCCTGTCTTTGTCTCCCCAATCACTTCCTCTCTCCATTGCTCCATCTCTCCATTTGAATGTGTTGATCACCTGGGGAGATGCTGCATTAATGCTGACGACCAGTAAAAAGCAGAATCTCCTCTTTATTTATCTGCACTAAAATTCCTCCCAATCTTTCCAGCACATTTCACTCAATCACGCAACTCAGGCCATTCCATTAGCCACACAGGGGCGTTTTACCCCATTGAGCACAACACGCCCCGCACTTCTATGAATATAGATTCCCCTAAATTATGTATAATGGGAGTGCTCGGATTTTAGCATTTTTACTAAGAGGGTTTGAGGGTGTATGAGTTGTTTCTGCTGTTTTTTAAGTGCATCTTGAAATTCACAGAGTATGAGAGACTGGAGATGGTGTTTGCATCCCTTGAGTTTGTAGATTGTAAATGGAATGCGGGTATGGCTGATATTTTAAAGTTGTCAGTAGGTCAGAGAGGATATATATATATATATATATATATATATATATATATATATATACATTACAGTTACAAACAGCTATGTTATTACTTGCATTACACAAGTTTTTCACTTATTTGCATGATGGGCAGAGAGATAAAAATGCCTATTTTTCCAGCAGATTTGCTATAATTAGCTGGCCCCAGTTTGTGTGCAGTGAGAAGGAAAATGGCAGCGCTGTCTGTAACGTTTGAGGAACGGTTTTATTGACTTTACTTTTCTTTTCAATGCATCAAAGGACAAGAATGTGACGGTAGAGTCTGCACTCTTACAACTGCACTGCATCCACTTATTGCAAACAGCTACAAAACAGCATGCTAACTAACACAAAGCTAGGAGATTATAACCCCGGACAAAGAGTGATGTCAACGCTGAATGTAGCAAAGGCAGTCAGGCTTGTAGCATCGTGGCCTTCGTTTCTTCGCATACCTCTTTCTACCCGTAGAATCTCTGTATCAATTGCTGTTTAGTGTGGACTGGTTTTCAACTTTGCTGTCCACTTTGTGTTAATACTTAAACACTATACTCAAGACAGTGCTCGCAACACTCAACACAAAGATATTGCGTACGTCCTCGTTAGGATAGGGATTTGAGTCGGTGTGCAGGACTGCAGCCTAATGATTATATTGCTAACTTATTATGTGACATTTCAAGACATGTTACGGAGTAGTGTAAAAGCAATGTAACGAGTACTAAAATGAACTGCTTTGTTCAGGGAGTTGTTAAGTACCACGATGCATTGCATTTCAAAAAGGTAGTGGCTAATATGCAATACATTACCTGTGATGAATCCAATATTGTGGCTATACGAATATCTGAGGTGCGATCACACATTTTTAAACCTTCACGATCGTTCTCTCCTACACCTCTGGACCTTTTTTCAACACTTCTGCTTTTTTGCACTTTTGCTTTTGCGATAAGCGCGGGGTCTTCTCCACCGTTAAAATTTTAAGCCTTAAAATTGATTGGTTTATTTTGTCTCTGTAAGCCAGCACGAGATGCCATGCTGGCCACAGTTCCAAACATTCTGCTGAATATTCTCCCTCAGAGACCATCGGACATTACAGCAGAACTCGCTGCTGACATTCCTCAACCTGTGGGACCAAATCACAGTGCACAACCTGATGAATGTCGTTCCCTATTCTCATGCTGTACGCGATTTTGCTCTCTTGGGGCTTGGAAAGTGTGGACTCCTCCACTAAAAACTGTTGAAAACTTCTCAATCGTAGTCCAAGACCCGGCCATCATTACCAGCAGTGATCTTTTAATCAAAATTCGGGTCAGTTTGAAGCAGAAGTTGATTTTTGCTCTCTACGTGAGTTTGTGGCCTGTGGTGAGTGCACAGTGTGAGTGGTCAGAACAGGACTTCTAGGGAGCGATCTCAAAATAATGGTTACTCTGGAATCTGTCTGGACATGCCCGAGAAGATAGCCTTGAACAGGAAATTGGCCACATTTAAATCAGGTTCGATTTCTGTTCTCAGGACTTTTTTGATCACACCTCATACGTGTGTGTGTGTGTGTGTGTGTGTGTGTGTGTGTGTGTGTGTGTGTGTGTGTGTGTGTGTGTGTGTGTG
>JAVDPK010002851.1:154185-185718 GCA_034780415.1 Cichlasoma orientale
TGTGTGTGTGTGTGTGTGTGTGTGTGTGTGTGTGTGTGTGTGTGTGTGTGTGTGAGTGTGTGTGTGTGTGTGTGTGTTTGATAACAGTTAATTACATGTCAGTTAATTCATTCTACCATGTGAAAAATCTGAACAACTGTCAGCTGTAGCAGTGATTTGATTGTATATTACTGTTGCTTTTATTAGTATACCTCAAGTTGGACCTATCTCATAAGTAACTAATGGCTTAGTCTAGAGGTCTGGATTTGATCTCTTGTCGTGCTGAACATTTTCCGCTCCAAGTGTGAGTAGTATGACTAATTGGATGGTAAGTAACTTTAATTCACATGTTGGCAGTTGGTGTCCATGTAGCTCAGCAGGAGGGAGGGCCACAGCTGAGCTATATCAACAAACAGACCAGCAATTCTATAATCAGAACAAAATCAACATCCTCATTACTGACTCCAAGCTGCTGCCTACATCAAAAAGGGCTTCAAAACTCTCCGTTCTTGTTTTCCGGGAGTGATTATGTTTAGTGTCAGCCCAGACATATCAACATTTTTTTTTCTTTTTCGCACTGAGACGTGCTCACCAGAATGCTAACAACCTAATGGGAGGGAGGGGGATTGGGGGGGGTTAAAGTTAAAGATATTTTAATCGGTTTCCCATTATGGTGGTTTATTTTATGTAGTGCTGTAATAATGTCACAACATCTCAGTGAAGTAAGACGTGCCAATTAAAAATATTTTTACAGTCGTGCGTGTACATATACAAAGTTGTTATTGATTATTGCTCAAAGGTGCATTTTAGGTGTTGAAGTTACAAATTTCTCTTTCTTGGACATGCTTGTTTTAAACTTCCCAAGAGTCTGAGGTGAGTAATTGACATTGTTAATCTGGTGACTAACAGTAACCACATTATTTGTCTGCTTCTTCTGTGACGGCCTGAACACGATTTGACTTTGTCCACATTTCCTGGAGCCTGCACTTTGTTATCTTTATGTTTGTGGTGGGTTTTTTTGTTTTTTTTTTTTGGACTAACTGTGATCATATACATGAGTAGCGATGCTAATTATGTAGCATTCCATGTGCCTTATGACCTCACGCTGTTTGTGTTGAGCTGCACTGTTTATGGAGCCTTAGTGTGTCTGTACCTGTGGTCTGCGGTTAGCCTACCTCTACCAGCTTCAATATTTCTGTCAGCAAAAAAAACCCCATCAACACTGAGTGAAAAATATGTCCACATGTGCATTTTTTCACTGTGTTTTGCTGCTCTTTTACACTATAAATTTAAACCACCACAAGTGTACAAAATGCATGCAAATAAAAATATATTAAGAATTCTCATCCAGCGTTTCCTCCATTGCTGCAAATGCATCGACACTGCCAGACGCAGGCGCCTATCAGATCTGAGATGGACCAGAGCCGGAGCTTTTGGTTATTTGGCAAACTGCAGCTTGGCTGCCCTAGCACCACTCACTCAGCTGTCTTATTTGATCACAGCCTAATGTCTTATAATACATTCTATATTATCACATGACTGTGCATTTGATTTGCCTGCAGCTATGCTTGGCAGAAACCAGCACAAAGTAAAGGCCAATAGGTTGAAGGTTGTTTCATGAATATTGACACGTTCCGAAATTATGCTGTGGAAATTCAAACATATGTTGAAATCTTTTTTTCTTTTTTTTTTAACATGATTCTTGGTGATACAGCAACTGTGGTAGTATGGAGATGAGTGCCAGAGAAACTGTCAGTGCCTGTCTCAGGCTGAACTAGGCCTGGACGCTGGCTGTCTCTGCTGTTAGAACGTAATGGACATGTCACCCTTGAGGAAAAGCTGCTGGCTGCTTGGGTCACCATGCCCTTCAGCACATGACACTCACGTTGCCGGCGTGACAGGAACATGCAAAAAGCGTACGGACGCCATGGCAACTGAGTCCGTATGCGCGTGTGCGTGCGCTCGCAGCTGTGTGTTTATGTGCGCGTATTGATCCAATGTGTTGTCTAAACTGTATTATTGACCTAAATGTTGTTTCTAACATCTAATCTGTTCTAGCTCAGATGTAATTTTATAAAGATTTTAGAAACACTTGTTACATTCACTTAAGCAATTGTCGGCTGATGGGAATTTATTGTGCCGATTCAGATGGATTGCTTTCATAAAATCTGATGTTGCATTGAGGGAGCCAAATATAGAAAGTGTTTCGGTAACCGTAGGACGCCTCAACACACACGCATGCACACCCACACCCACACCTACCTACCTACACACACACAAATAAACATACGACAAACACTCTAACATATACGGACACAAACGCACACTTGTTATCGATCTACAGCTTAGCTCATGCCAGCAGGTAGTCCAACTCACTGGTTATTCTGAGGAATTGCTTTCAGTGGCTCTATCCACACACACACACACACACTCACACACACACTACAGGATTGTTTCCAGTGGCTAAATCTACACAATTTGTACACAGCCAACTCTTAAGACACCATCACCTCCTCTTCACAGATCAAGGGCTGAGTTTGTCGATACCACACGCACACACACACACACACACACACACACTCTTGCAGCCTTATAACTGAACCGTGTTAAATGCCGTGAGAGAATCAAGTTGAATACTGTTGCATAGTTAGTTTGTTATCCTGTTCTCTCGTCTGTCCCTTCCTCCTCTAAATATTGTTCTTCCTCCTCCTCTGTCATAGTCATGCCTTTTGAATTCTCTTTCCAGATGATAACACACTCCGGGGTGTAAAGGACAAGGGATTAGAGCTTTGTGTGTGAGCATATGAATGACTTAGGCCCGTTTAGGTGGATGTGCATGTCATGTTTATTGTGATCCCAAACAGCCAAGCCCTGCCTCTACCACTCTTTCCCTTTTTTTTTTTTTTTTTTTTAAATCTAATTTGAAAATAAGTAAGGGAAGCACAAAGTTCATTTTGCAAAACCAACATTTGGTACAATAGAATGTTTCTTATTAAAGTCAATCAACCAGTCGACAACAAAAGAATCTTTCACTGAAGAATATGAAGTGAAAATAAAAAACAGGGCCCTGCAATAGCTGGCACTGCTCTCCTCGTAATATGTGCACAGCCTCCTCCTCTCCCGAAATTCGGCCTCTCCCCTTTGAAACGGATCAAATTAAGATGTTCCAAGGATTTTCTTGCTCCTTCCCACTCTCCTGAAAGGTCATAAGTCTAATGCAATTATGGCACATAACTGTGGTAAGGGAAACACATGCCAAGAGATGATATGAACATACAAGCTGTAAACTGCAACTTTCTCTTCACTAAGCAGAATGTTGCTTTTTACGACTGAATCAATATCTTTAACTAAGCCTTGTAAAGCAGCCCAGTTAGAGACTTTATTTAGACTTACCTCTGTTTGACCTCCTCATGCTCTGCCTTGACTTTCCCCTGCATGAGAACAGCAGGAAGCCTTGCATAAGAACCAGGTGGCACTGAAATTGCGCCAGTGTGTCAGATTTTTTCAAAAGGCATTTATTACATTTCTTGTGATGTACACACTGTTTCTTGATGTGACTGAGCTCCAAATTAGGCTGAAATTGTTGCCCTTTTCCACTTTTGCAAGCTTTACATGTAACTTAAAACATTAAACCTACATACACATGTTGGGCATTTAAGATTTATTAAATGTTGGCATTCGATTCAATTTAATATTAACAGATTAAAATCCAAGCAGATAGATATTCATTTTAAGTAATCAAATCAGTTTCAAGGCAATTTTGTCGTCTTAGTTAATAGATGTGACTATTGGACAAAACCTACTGGCTAAGTAAAGAAACATGACGCTGCAGATCAGTTTTACGTAGCAAAAAGATTGAAAATGAAGGGAAAAAGCGAGAGAGAAAATGCCAGTTGTAGATTGTTGGAGAAGGTTCTCGTTTGACAAAATTCAGCCACTTCTAATCTAGATTATTCCATTCAAATGGCCCAAATCAAAGTGTTCTTCTGCCTCTCTGTTTGAAACTGGATTGGCAACTGTGGCACGCAAGGTGAGAGTCATGTGACTGTAGGGGTAGCCAATCAGTGCAGCTTGATATTGCTGCCAAAAAGAGCTTATAGACTTATGTTTTATGTTATAGCATTCTTTCTTGATTACTTTCTAGGCTAGTTTACGGTTGCAAACTACCTACCAGTGCCTTTGTCTGGATTTGTCCATCATGTGTCTCATACTTCTCAGGGTTTAAAGTGTGTGTGTGTGTGTGTGTGTAGGTGTGTGTGTATGTGAGCGAGAGAGAGATTAAAAGACAGAAAGAGCAAGAAAAATTCCAAGAAATTAATCAGACTAATTTAAATTTAAGCAGTGTATTTCATACAAACACACCAACAACTTTTTTTTTTTTGTATAAACACCCCTAAATTTTTCCAATATTTGACTGTAGTGTTACCTGCTTAATTAAACAATTTTTTTTTCACCATTTTGATCTTCTGTGCCCGCTAAAGTCTTAATCCAGTCGAGACAAATATAATGAGCAAAACTGGTGGGAAAAAGAGAAGGAAAGCAAAACTTATAACAATTATAATAATCAGCACTAACTAAAAAAAAAAAAAAAGTAAAAAATGCTTTTGTGTATGTGTCAAGCTCTATGTAAGTATGTGTGTGCATGTGAGTGTGTGTGTGTAGGAGGAGGATGGAGGTGGCAGTGCGAGCATGCTCTTTCTACTGTTTGCTCGACTGGTAATCAGCCAAACAAGCTACAAGTCTCTTGCTATGATTTGCCCCCCAGTGTGTCTCCAGTCTGAACGCCTGTGAGTAAATCAGTGTTTTTCTATGCAGACATTCCTATGTATTTATATAGTATCCAGTCTATACATTACATATAGTATGTCTGCTTCTGTCACTGTGTTTGCATGGGACTACGACTGCGCCCGAGTGTGCCGTATGGCCATATGTTTCTGTGTGTCTGTTTCAGAATATATATTTGTTTCCTGTGCCTTCCCCCCCTGCTGAGAGCTATACGCTGACTGAGGTTTACAGGTTGTGGGTGTGTGTGTGTGTGTGTGTGTGTGCGTGTGCGTGCAGTCTTACATGCTCACAGATGTGTGTATTTACCGGATGGGAATACAACTCCTAGGACATTTAATCTAGGGGGAATTTCACGCTAGTTACTACTTGTCATCAAACGTTTCTAGCGTAAAATACTGCAGCAATCTTTTATTGGCGGATGTTCAGGACGAATTCACTGTCAGACCCGAGTGCCCCGCTGCCCTCCAGATAGACTGAAAGTGTCCACAAGAGTGTGTTTGAGAACAGAAGGAAAGAAAACCAACGGCACAAATAGCAGGCAAAGTTTTCCGTCTCAGTTTTGATGCTTTTCAGCTGAGACAAATGAATCTGAACTTTGAATGTCTAAGTGTATATGGGTGGGGTGGGGGGGAGTTAAGTTCTAACTTAACTTTATAATGGAAATATACAGAGACATGGAGCCTCCCTCCACACACAGCCTCTCTCTCGCTCCCTCTTTCTCTCACACACGCTCACAGATCTGAACTCAAGCTTAGGGGAAGACCGATCCAGTGTATCTACAGCCGTATGTGTTCACTTAGTAAGCCACAGCTGCTAGCACCATTATTATGATTTCCTGTGTGTGTATGTCTCTCTGTCTATCTGCTCCCTCAGCACGCACACACACACACACACACATCTAAGAGTCCTATACAAATGGAGTTTAGCAGGACCCATATTTTATACCCGCCTGAGTCACTCTGATGTTCAGGTGTTTCACTGTAAAATGTAACCCAGGTTGTCTTCTAATGCATGCCACAGCCAGAAATATAAATATATCCCCCCACCCCCCACCCCTCTAAAAATGAAAGGAACTCATAACTTTAACTTTAAAAAGTCTGAACAAAAGAAGCACTAATCCCTTTTTTGTGTCTCCATGTTAAAAGCTCTCTGTATTTACGCGGGCAGTTAAAAACAAAGGACACATTTGTTTAATAGAATATTCCTCCTTGTATTTAAGATGACTCCAAAGCTTTCAAATTTGATCCTTAATGTTTCGACAAGCTGTTCAATCAGTTGTTTTTTGAGGACATTGCAAATGGCAGGCTGTCTCTGAAATACGTTTGCTTGTTTTACCTGACCCACTTTTCCCTTCACTGTGTCTGTGTGTTTGTGTGTGCGCGCGCGCGGGCGTGTGTGCTTTCGCTCTGTCCCTCTTTGCTCAGAAGGTTGTAAATGTAATCTTAGACACATGTTACTTCGGCTGATGTTTTTCAGATTGATGTCAGTTGCGATTAGCATATCTCCTGCCAAGACACAGGAGTGCTCTTTAGAGTCTGGCCTCATGCGCACTCACTCGCACACACATGTATGCAAACCGTTGGGTAAACATAGCTCAGCTGCCATTTTGAATGATTGCACAATGATTATTTGATGCAGTGATTTATTTTGAACGCAGCCTGTAAGTAAACTGAAGCAAGAAAAGATGAAAAATCTGACTGACAAGCTCCAAAACAAAATTCTACCCCAAGACAGTCTCCTGACACCCCTTTTCCAGAAACATATTATTACATGCTGGCCCCCCAAACACATTTTAACACTCCCCGGCCTCCAACTTTAATGTCACCGTGTCTGTTTCTTAAAATGCCGTCTGTAGAATGCCGCCATGTAAAGGCAGCTGTGACCAACACATCCCACGCCGAAACTGTTTCATTTGCATTCATCTTCTGCTTGGGAATGGAGAATTCCTCCTCCAGTGTAAGACAGCGGGGAAACTGTGCAAAATGAATTTCTCGACCATCTCTGGAGAGCAAACGATATAGGGATTCAGAACACACCCTTCAGACAATGGAAGAGGTGGGGGGCTTATTTTCTCTTCTCTCTCCCCTCTTTCCCCTGTCTGTCTCCACACCTCCGTGACCCTGCATCCCCTCAACCTGCCCAGCAGAGTGAGAGAATAAGTGTAGTGCCAACAGGGGGTGAGGGAATTGGAGAGAGACTGAGAGAAAGTCAGATAAAAGTAGTTAAAAGAAGGAGAAATGGAGAGAGGAGGGGTACGGAAACAACAGGAGAGCGACTGACCAAATACTCAGCGACAGAATGAGAGAGGAAGACAGATGCAGAGAGGGAAAGGGGGGGGGGGGGGGATGAGAATATATATGCGGTGGCCAGTGTTGTGAGACAAGGCAGGTTGCTGTCACTTTAAAAATGACTGTAATAAAAGTGACCGCCGGAAGATGGATCTGGTGATTTTGGCTTGCTAATCAGTCATCTGTGAAGAGGACCACAGCCCAGATTCAGCGGCCGCCTGACACCTTTTGATTGATGCCTGTGCCCGATAAAAAAGGCCCATTAACTGTCCTCCTATTAAACTGGGTGAAATGGCAAAAAATGCTCCTCTATCCCACTCGGCTCTTCTGATCTCTCTTTCATTTAAACTCTCTTTCCTTTTATACGCTCTGCCCACTTCTTATCAGCTCTTTCCCAACTGTTAACGTATCCTGTTCCTCTTGGAGCTATTACTGAAACAGTGGGGCAGATAGGAATAATGTTAATCACCAAGGCCTGCTTGTGTTTGCATGTGTTCACGTGTGCACTGAATGTCGCGTACTGTATTTAAGTTCGGTCCTCCCACTCAAATCAATAGATCACTAGGAGGCCTAAATGCATTAGTCAACGCATCAGCCGGTACCTGCATCAACAGTTCTTGTTATGTATGCAAATGAGCCTGCATAATCAGTGATGTCACAGACTGTGTGACTTCAAACCTTATTTTTTTTTGCCACATGACATTTGTCAGAAAAATAATAATAATAATGACCCCGCAGCTGAATCTCATATCTCCTCACATCTCTCTTCTCTCTCACAAACACAAACACACACACAAAGATTGCCTGCAATAATAATAACCCTACAGACAACAGCTTCGCCCCCCCCCTCCTTCCCATCCCCACATCCCCACCTCAACCCCTCCACCACCACCATCACCACCACCACATACAATCAAACAAAGCCTCTCTCTTACCTTGCGCATGACCAATCCTTCCATCTCTCCCTCTTTTTTTTTTCACTCCACCATTCTATCTATGCATGCTCTTCCCCTCTCTGTAAACCCAACCACACCTAACAGCAACACCTTGCACTCTCCCGACCATCCCACAGCCTACAGCGCGGCACTCACACCCCCAATAAATACAACCCTGGTCTGCCGTTTTCCTATCTGTCCCTTTTTCTCTGCCCCAGTCTCTTTCCCCCTCTCTCTCCCTCTCTCTCTCTCCCTTTCTCGCTCCCTCTGTCTTTCCCTCTCCCCTCGCTCCTGGCTGGTGCTGGTGAAATATCAGGGCAAACGGATTCCAGCTTTTTTCTCTGGCTCAGAGGGGTTGTTCTGTGCGATTTGGCCCTGGGGTGCATTTCAGCACTTCTGATGTGAGAGAGGGGCGAGAGAGAGAGAGAGAGAAAGAGAGAGGCAGAATGAGAGAGAGAGAGAGAGAGAGGGCAACGGAGAGAAAGAAAAAGGAAGTGTGTGTCTGTGTGTGTGAGCGAGAGAGGAGGAGAGTGAGCCAGAAAGGAGACATAGCTTGGGTTTATTCTTTCTTTCTGTGGGGCAGTCAGTGGGTTTAAAATGACAGGCTTTTGACCAGCATCAAACCTGCGACTGGAGGTGTGTGCGCTCTTGGTAGCTTACAAAGGCCTTGAGGTGATCTCCATACATAATCAGGACAATCCACCTCCATGACAGGTGCGCGGCCATCTTGGAATCTCTCTGTGTCAGTGGACTTCAGCACAGTGTCTGTCTGCGGGGGTATAAATAGGACAGACGAACAACTGCAGCAACATTTTTATATCTTTATGCTCACCGCGCAGATATATTTAACATACAAAGAATATGCCAACTGTAGTCCGGAGACCCCAAGATTCAACTGCTGCAAACAAAATATAAACTGATCAGATATGTAATTAGTAAACAACAGACTACATTTAAAAATATATGCATATTATGTTAAATATATGCATTTCTGCAATGCAAATTGCACCTTTTATCTCAAATGCAATCCACAGTACTAATTGATAATAGTTACAAATTATGGTTATTAATTATTAATTAGTATTAATATTCTGTAATTTCAAGAAAACATTATTTGTCATATTTGTACCATTAATTCAGCCGAGGCCGTTGCGACCCCCCCGTGTTTAATACTGCGATCAATTTAAACTTCATTTGAATTTGATTTGCCTTTTCAATGCAACAAGAAAAAGTCTTCTCATTTATATTTTTAAATGTGTGCCTAATGATGGAATGCTGCTCGGGGTAATTCAGCGCACCACACGCTACAGGCAGTTGTGGCGAAATCTGTGCCTGCTGCATCTGAGCCTGTCTCCTCCAGAATGACTGACAAAGTGGATACCCCCGCCAGCCCCCATCCCAGTTTGCTCTATTAAAACGGCATAGGCAGAAGTGGGCGCATTTGACTTGGGTTCAGTACAGTGGCATTTTTAAAAACACTCTAATAAGAACATATACACAAATCAGTGGTATGAAGTCGTTAGGAACAATCGTTGGCAAAGTGATGCAAAATTGGAATGACAGAATAAGATAGGTTATGAAAACCGTATAGCAGGTACACCAAAATAAATGATTAAATTAGCAAGCCAACCACTTTTTTTTTCTCCAGTGAACAATATGTAAATTTTCATTAGCAAATAAGATCGTCCAGCATTTTAATGTCATTTCCATCTGAGCTGCTACTGCCCATCTACAGATATCATGCCACATGCTTAAAAAAATATCAATTTAAGTCTCTAAAAATAAAGATTTGTTGCGCTAGAAAATGGCAAAACAACCTAAACAGTGTTTTAGAATTACTTACTCAAAATGTATCCACTTGGCAATAAGGTGGATGTATGCCTGATGTTTCAGTTTTCAGGTCAGTCCTTTTTTCAGAATATTTTTAAAGCACATAATCTTCTATTAGAATTCATTTTGGAAAATTCTACAGCTGATTGTGTTTTACCTTTCTCGTTCATGTGTGGCGCAGGTGTGTAGCTGCATGACTTCATGGGCTGGTGTGTATGTGCGCATATGTGTATATGTGTGCGTGTTTATGTTTCATAATCTCACATCTCACTGTGGGGCGTTCTAAAAGGATTTGTCACTCTCAGTTCAGATGGGCTGATTGTGAATTAAATGTATTTTTAGGCACCTTTTTTCTGTCCCTTTGTGAACCCAGTTAGAATTGAGGTCAGGACACACAAACAGAGACACACACACACACACACACACACACACATACAAATGCACACGCCATCTCAGAGAAAGACACATAGCTTTCAGAACAAATCACTGTTGAACTACCCTATGTGGAATGATTCTGACATTTTGTTTGGGAGAAATAGCATTTAATTGAAGGGAGGGGCGATACGGATGGCAGTTATGGAACCAAGGGAAAATGTCTACATTTCAACCCAAATTGAAAACATAACAGAGTTTGTGTTTGTGTGTTCCTGCGTGTGTCTGTTGCGGGGTTGCTTGCACCATTTCAGTGGTATCCACAGTTTGCTTGCTTGTTTGTGGATGATTAAGTTTAAGGTATGATGTTTAGTCCGTTAAAAAAACAAAAAAAAACAAAAAAAAAAAACAGCATTAACTTTGCATTATAGTACAAAATATCTCTTTAAAATCTAAAAATTGACCCTGCTTGGACTAAAGTTGCAGGTTTGAAATTTACATATATGGTGAGGAACATCTCCACATATTCCCTTTGCTCTTTAATTTGTAATTTAAATAAATTTCATTCTGTACAAATTGTCTTTTTAAAGACTTAATGGGCAGTTAATGGTGGGAATTACAGATGTTTTCATGCATTTTTTATATCCATGAACAGAACCAGTTCTATCATATTAATTAAGTAACGTTTCACATTCCCTGAAATAATTAGTGACTGCTGTTAAACTGATGTTTCTGTTATAATAACATTTTAAAGCCTGCGTATCGCTACAGAGGAACCCTGTTTCTTTTACCCCCCAACACGGTAGGGTCAGAGGTCAGAGTCACCTCCAGAACAGGCGTCGGGAGCTGGGAGTGTTTTGCTCGCTGAAACTTCGGTATGGTAGGTGCTTGCAGAAATGGCTGCTTGAACTCAGGTCATCGGGTTTAATGATGGTCACTTGGAAAGAAGGTTGAAGAGCCCTTGTAAGGAGTCTTCTAATGTAGTGATGAAGCCAACAAGCATCTTTCAGGGTCACTGCACACCTCAAAAAATGACGCCTCTCTCTCTCTCTCTCTCTCTCTCTCTCTCTCTCTTCTCTCTCTCTCTCTCTCTGCATTTCTAGTTCTTTATTCAGTCTTTCCCTTCAAGCGTTGCCAATTTGTCTGGGCCGCATTCCCTAATCCGTGCGCATTTACGCAGTGGTCATTGCGCCTCCGGTTGACTTGATTGGCTTGTTAGACGATGGCGTCCGGGCAGGAGACTGACTGACTGTACAAGCCCACAGCTGACAGCAGCGTTAGGTGGTTACTCTTTGTTTTATAACGTGCTGCACCATAAATAACAAATTGTGAAACGAATATGGTCAGTGTTTTTATTATCATTACTATTGTTATTCATTTATTAAAACAATTAATTGCAAAAGGGTATTCATTTATTTTTAATCAAGCCAATGGAGTTCATAGCATAGCCTGTTTTTTTTAAGTAAAACATTTTAAAAATATAAATCGAAATACGTTGAAATTGTTAAAAGATCCCCCTAATGTGCAACATTACCCTTTATTGAGAGGTGAAATATGTTGCTTTTTTTTTTCCTTTTCTTTTTTTTTTAAATAACACGTGACGCTCTTTCCCTCAGCAAGCCGAAATGTCAATCTGACCATAGAACTGACTTCCCAGGACTGACCGGTTATTTGCCGTGTTGGGGTGGCCCACTGAGCTTCAGAGGAAAGGCGGGGTGTTGGGGTGCGGGAGCATGGATGGATGGATGATGGGGTGGGAAGGTGGAGGGGTGACAGTCCCCAAGAGAGGGAGAGTGGGTGTGGGGTGGGGGTTCCTGGAGCTCTAAAAAGGACCTCTCGGACCACTAAATTGACATGTTCAAGCCATGGGTTGTCATGAAGAAAGCACTTTAATAAGCCATGTGATAACACACAGTATAGCGGTCTTGCTTTCATTAGGCCATTAAATGCCAGGCCTTGCGTTGGAATCCAAACTGTATTATTATTATTATTATTATTATTATTATTATTATTATTATTATTATTATTACAGAGCAGTAAAATTCTAATATGGCTGATTCTGTAACATTTTTCAAATAAAAAACGATCAGTGTTGCATAGTTAAATTCATTTTCATGTATTCCTGCAGTAGAATATGCAGAATATTTAAATAGAAATTATAAATTGCACCTATCGGGAGTCATTCCAGTTATTGTGTTTCATATTGTGAATGCTGTCTTTTTTTTTTATTTTTTTTTTTATTTTGTTGTTGGTTGTTGTTTTTTGGTTTGTTTTGTTTTGTTTTTAATGTAGCATACAGGTGCTATTGTTCCCATCCACGGCAGCTTTACCGGAGTAAGTGCACGTGGATCTGAGTGATAATCAATAGAATGAGGAGAGCAGTTGTGTTTTGGGGCGTCACGATAAGGCCGTTTTGCAGGGGGGTTTGCCCCCCCCCCACCCCCACCCTACCCCCGGCCGTATGGAGGACACTCACTGGACGCGTGTCTATTAAACAGGGTTCAACAATGAAAAAGATCGGAGGACCAAAGGGCCAAGTGGGAGGAGGGCAGCAGGGCGAGGTGAGACTGAATGGAAACAGCAGTGATGTTGGTTGTGTGTGTTGTGTGAGAGGGTAGCACGCGGGGAGCGGGGAGGGCGTGTGTGTTTCTGAGGGTGTGCAGGCACTTATAGTGTTGCTTTCCTCTCGTGAGCGACCCGAAATGCGAGCGGCGACGTCTGCCAAGTCACCCTTCTCCCTCTCTCTCTCTCTCTCTCTCTCTCTTCTTTCAGTTCTTCTGCTGCTTCTCCTTCCTCTTTGCCTCAACACTTCTTCTTCTTCGGGAGCAGTATCACAGCAGCCTTTGCCCCGCCTGCATCTGGGTAAAGACTTTACAGTCAAGGGCCATCGATTGCGCTTATCAAATAAACAGAGTGGCACCGGCGAACCCACCACCCCACACCTTCACCCCCTTTCTTCTCCCTCTGTCTCCTAATCTCAAAACCAACCCCTCCCCAATTGCACCCCACCTCTTTCCCTGCCCGAGAGCCCCAACAGCTGTGGTCCCATGTAAATTTTACATGATTGGCACCTCCTTATTTTACCCCTCCGCCTGTCCTAATTCCCCTGTTTCTTACCCCACACACCCCCATATCACGTTGCATATTAATGCACAGTTTATGCAATAGCTCATCTGAGAGTGGGCACTCGCTGTCATGTCCGTACCTTTTCTTATGGCATTTGCATATGTGATTATAGTGCATGAAGTGCTTGATTGTTGGTGGGTTTAGGTTATGTGATGCTGAAATGTGATATTTGGCATACAGAGTGGGTTTTGTGTGTGTGTGTGTGTGGGGGGGGGGGGCTGAAACAGTTCCCCTTGACCCTTGAAATTCACCGTAATACCGTGTGGCCACGTTTGATTAGGGCATTTTTTCTAATTGTTGTCATCAGGACTCGCACTATCATTGTGCATCTGGAAGCACTTTGACATCTAAGTCAGTGGTCCTCAAAAAGTCTGGTTCAAGAATCCTCAAAGGCAATGGCAGGGGTCCCCCGGGGTAATGCGGAGAATTGTTTAATTTCACTGTGATTTCATTAAGCTAGAATTATTCCAATTAGAAAACACATGTCCGAACAAAGGTTTCACTTGTGTCACCGGTAGCACTTAAAACAGGTTTGCAACGCGATTTTAAATCAATAACAACAACAACAAAAGCAAACTATATTAGGCACCCCAGGGACAAAATCCAATTAAAGGAGGACCCTTTGTACAAGGTGTGTCCATTTGGGGGTCCTTGACATAAAAATGTTGGAGAAGCCCTCATCTAAGTGACTGAGGCAAAGGGCTGCTTTGACAGTCTTTGTTTTTAGCTCAGGCGCTACAAGCTCTCCTTTTCTTCTCTTTTTTCCTTCTCTGCTTTTTTCATCTCTCTCTCTCTCTCCCTCTCTCTCTCTCTCTCTCTCCCCCTCTCTCTCTCTCTTTAAAAGAGAGCGGAAGAATGGGCTGATACCGGTCTCATGTTGCGTATGGATTTTCGTTTATATAATCGATTGAAATGACCCAATACATTGATTTTGGGTTCAGTGTTTTACAAACAAGCGTTTATGGGTCTCGATTTTATGTTAGGGATGATGGCAGTGTGACACCGAAGCGCAGAGAAGTCGGAGTTGTTGATTTTTAAATAAATGATCTAAATAGAAACAAATAAATATCTATTGTTTCATGTATAAAAAAATATAAAAACTGACTCGGGTGTGGTGGGGGTGTGTGTGTGGGGGCAAATAAAAAGGGAAGGGGAGACAGAGGGGAAAAAGACAATATTGTGCTGCCTCTCTCCTTAATCAAATAAAGTGGTGTAAAAAAAAAACACACACACACACACACACACAACACACACACGCGTGCACGCACAAAAGCATTTCCTTCCCTCTGAATTTCTCCTTGAATTATATGCCATCACTAGTGTGTGTGATTGCGGAATATTAAATTAAAGTGGGATAAGTCCGCACCGAGGCGGGCTGCGTCCAATCCGCAACTCATTTCCCCTGTTGTAGCACCGCATCACTGCGCTCCTCTCTTTTCAATGACAATGTGCCAAATCTGGGCATTTTGAAAACACTTTCCATATGCTATTATCGGATCGCTACTGAGCAAGAGAACGACAGAAAAGAAGGAAAACGGAATGCTTTATACCAAAGGTACCAAGAGTCTACATTTTTATGTATCTTCTTTTTTCAATGGCTTATTTTACTTTATGCGTTTTTGTGGGAATTTAAAGGAGGTAAGATGAGGTAAATTTGAAGTTTTTATACCGATTGCATATTTATGGACCGTTGCCGGGTGGCTTTGGGGCTGACTGTGAAAACGTCGAGAGAGTTTGTTTTGAGCATCTGTGGACAAAAACTTAATTTGTTTTACTGTTTTTTTCCACGTTTTCCTCTTTTATCACTAAACGGGGAAATGTTTTGCCCACTTTCCTGTGAAGTGTCTTGTCAGTAAAGTAACTGAAGTGAGATTTTCAGAAGCATTCATTTCGATTAAATAATTATCTTTTTTTTTAAATTTATTTACAAGTTGACTGATTTTGCAACTCTTCTCCTTGAATTTTATATAGGCGATGACTTGCAAATGGCTTTACTTTTAGAGGATTTCTGTGTGTCACATCTATTTTTTATTGTGATTAAAATGTAGTTTTGACTGCACACATTTTGAAAGAACAGTTTTCAGTTTCCTCTTTTTTTTCCTTTTTCTTTTTTTTTTTTCTTTTGTTTGTTTACTATTTTGGAGACAGTGGCAATAACTCAGATTGTTGTCAAGCGTTGAAAGAGTTACAATGAACTTCTTATTGTCTGTTTTATGGGCCCTTTATGAAGCTTGTTTGTGTATGTGTTTGCTGGACGAGAGTTGGCCAGTGGGTCAGTGTGGCAGGTTGCGGATCAGAGCTATGGGCTTTTGCGTGCTTTTTGTGTGTCCTGATGAGGCAGAGGGGTCAGCCCTGCAACCCCATGAGGGCGCCGACGCATAGGACAAACAAGGTGGACGTCTGATTGCACATCCAGAAAAAAAATGACCAGGCGTTTGCAGTAAACATGAGAGGCCGGTTTTAAAAATAATAATACAAAAAAATTATTTAAAAGAATAATAACTTAAAAATCAAGCTGAACATCAACAGAGATTTCCAGTCTGTCTTCAGGGAATATTGATGAACCAGCAGTCCCTAAGCATATCCCAGTGTGGTTAGCCAATATGGCAATTTCTCCGGACATTCAAAGTTATTGACGTACTGAAGTGACAGAAGACCACTATGGCTGTTTAATGCTGCCTTTCATATATATCAATGGATGCATTAAAATGAAACAAACTCGATTCATTTAACGTTCGATAATTACTCTATAACTCACAGTTTAATTTCAGTCTACCTGGTGTGTGCAGCTGGTGCTGCCAGTAAGACATTTCTCAGTAATTTATTTTCTTTACACACAAATACTCACATACTCGTGCACACACACACGCACGGAGACTAACATAAGCACACACACACACACACACACACACACACACACACACACACACACACACACACACACACACACACGCACACACACACACACGCACACACACACACACACACCAAGACGGAGTTTACAGATAAAAATCTGCAATTAATTGAGGATGCTGCTGATGTGAAAATGGGGCGAAATATTAGTTAACGTGGTCTATTGTCAAGCGGTCCTCCGGAGAAAGAGCATCGTCTGCAGGGACAGAGGGAGGGTGGAGACCGGGGTGGGGGGATTTACAAAACGCAGGAGGTTAAGATAAGCGGTAGCCTGTTTCAGGTCTCCAAATCCGCTTTGTACTTTCTCGTTTTCTCGTCGAAAACGAATAAAATAACAAACGCAACTCCGCTGAAAATGTCAGAGGCGCGCGCAGATGTAAGCACACGTGTAAAATAAGTACATCCTTTCACAGAGATGGAGACGCTCGTAGAGAAAAATAAAACAAATGAGGCTGGTTTATATCTACAAAAGTCCTCCGTTTGGGCGAATAAAGTCACAAATAGCACATAGGTCCACTCCATATTGCTTTTGGAAGATCAGCGCACGGCACCGGTTGACTTTTTTTGCGCGTCCGCTGCAGGAGCGGGTAAAACCGACTCTCCAAACCGTCTGTGAGCGACGCCTCCCAGGGCTGACAGGCTAGAAAACCCCCCTGTAGGACAGGGAGGCAGCTGCAGCAGTAGCGCAGCAGCAGGAGCCTTGGATCCGGGTGAAAAGTGACGCCTCTGTTCATCACCTCGACCCACCCACCCCCTTTGTTGGAGACCTCTCTAAACCCAGAATAAACAGCCTCGGGTCGGGTCGGGCTCGGATCTTATGGCTTCTTAAGGATCCAGTTGGTATGGGTGCAGTCCAGTCAATGTGGCTGCAAAGTAGACCAAGTACTTCACTTTCCAGCAGCAGCCTTATCATCACATCCCAAGCCCCGGCTCATGCAGTTCAATTCACCCCCAGCTTCGATTTTTTCCATGAAGGCGAACAAGATCTCTTGATTTTCTCCCCGATTGAGACTGTGTAAAGTCTTCCTCTTGCCCAAAAGCCTCTATTAAGAAGCCGATGGGGAAACACAGTGAACTGTTTGCACTGAAATGATATAGGGCTAAAAGAAACGTTGCACTTTGTAAGGACAGTAAACGTAAAAGCCAGTGAATTGAGCTTTGAATAGACATGGTGATTTTTGTGTGACCCTGTATCGGATTTTGCAGTTTGATTTTACTGAACCCACACGGGGCCTCAGTAGTCCAGAAAGGGCAGAGATGACTTTCCAACATGTGGTGGATTACTGTGATGCTTTGTGGCTTTGATTTTTTATTTTTTTTTTTTAAAGCTCGATATGTACCATATATGCAACAGACCGCATGGACAATCATCACTTTCAGTTATCAACGAGAATAATTTTTTTTTACAAAAACAAAACAATAAAAAAGCAAAACTATGAATCCACGTCTAGCACAAATTACTCACGTGTATGAATGCGTTTTGTGTTTTTGTACATAATGTTTCCTATAAAGGTAGGCCTGATAAACAGGTCCGTTTTGATGCGCAGCAAAAAGGCGGTTCTGTGATTTTGAATCTCCTTTCAGGTGTTTTTTTCTTTATGTTTTGATGCACATTATTGATCAAAAGTGTTACTCGCAAATAGCAGTTGCCTTTTTAAAATCATATAAACATTATTTTTAATATTCTTCCATTTCTCGGGATCTGCAAAGACAGCTCATTCTAAGCTTTTTAGGAAAAACAATAATTTAACTGTAGTGTCATAATCAATAAAAAGAAACAAGTTGGTGTAATGCACATGGATAGAACAAAAAAATATGAATCCTATCTTTGTTAAATCATATCTGCAAGACATTTTTTTGTCGGAGCATTGTGCGCTGCATCGTAGAAATATTCATCTGCAAAACTTATTTATTATTATTATTATTATTATTATTATTATTATTATTATTATGGGAAAAGATGAGTTATAAGTACTTGTAAGTAATTCTAAGTCCAGCCTTTTTTTGGTGTGGCGGAAGCGGTTGTCCATTGTTCTACATGTGATTTGGCCCTTAGAGAGAAACCATACAAAAGGATTCTCTGCGCGCATAGACCTCTGCGGCCGCCAGGGCTCCGTGTGCGCGTCATTTGCAATGTGGAGACTGTTGATCAACTCACTAATTACACTTCTCTCCTCTCTCTCCCTCCCTCTCCGTCTCTCCTTTGCTCCCTCCCTCCCTATCTCTCTCTCTCTCTCATTCGTCCTCTCTCTCTCTGTCTCTCTACCCATTCCCAGAGTGCATATCGGGAAATAGACACACAAAGACATGCGCACTCAACTTAATCAGCCATTTTTTTAAACAGGGCTAAAACGATAATAATTAGCAGAATAAAGACATATCGGATTTTCATTTCCTTTCCTCCGTTTCCCGACCCCCGTCCACAAGAGAAACTGCGAGGCAGCCCGTCGACACGTCTTTTCACCGCCACCGGAACCAAAAATAAGGGATAGCTCTCTAAATGCTTGACATTTGTGATTTTACCCCCTTTTCCCATTATAAAGTTGGAGGATTATTGTAATTTTCCCTGTTTTTCCATGTTTTTACTGTCTAATTACGCAAGACGCTGGATGTGACTGTTTTATAAACCCAAGAGCAAAGAGAGAAGCGGAGGTGACGGTTTTGGAGGGGGAAGAAAGTAAGTTTTTCATTTCCACCTCTCCCTTTAACTTTTATTGAGTAGTTCGGGGTGTGTGTGTTAAATTTAGGGGTCGGGTATCGATTATCTATCTCGCTGGTGGATCTTGGACATCGGGGTTGTTTGGATAACAGGTGCTGGGTGTTTTTAGTCCAGAATAAAGGCGGATATCGTGATGTTAGTGCAACTCCGGCTGCTTTGGCTACAATAAAACAAGCGACTGACAGGCTTGGAGGCGTTCTTACGCATGAGTCCGTGGCAGTACAGCACGATACCACGTCCGGACCTGCCTTTTGCAAAGTTTATACTAATGTGCAGATTGTGTGGTGGACACATGCGAAGGTTGTTCCGCGCTTGATACGACGGGACAGGACGAGCGCTTCCTCTGCTTTTGTGGCTTTGCAGTGCGGATATGGTGTTGCCTTTCCAGGAGTCCGATCCCACGGACATGTCCGCTTTGAGCTTGTGTCTAGTCGAGGTGTCCGGCTTGCTGTTTCCCACACTTCTTGACTCCTTATTTCAGTCTCCAACCATAAGATATTTCATCTGAAATCATATTTTTGGGTGCACTGCAGCGTTTAAAGCCAGTCTTTAACACGTCGGGAATCATGCACCTTCCAGGCATTCACGGCCGAAGTGACACGATCAGTCTCCCGACACGATCCCCTCTCGCCGGAATAAGTGCATATCTTTCAAACTGCCGAAGTAAGGCTTTTATGAGACGATCGTTACAGAAGCAACGTAAATTCGCCAGTGATAGTCCATGCACCTTTACCTGCTGCGCTTAAAAAGTAGTCTCACTTTACCGAGGTGTGGATAGCTGCGTCGCCCAGGAGAGAGACCGATCGCTGGGCTACTGATAGCACGGAGAGTCCCTTTCAGAGCCAGCCAACTCCGGTGTCCCCAGTTTTTCCTCAGCATCGGCATGTTAAGCATCAGCTCTCAAAAAACATACAGTATTTTACATTTTATTGATATTAACATATATATTTTTTAAAAATCTCGCCCCCCAAAGTCTGTAAATTCCATTTCCACTCACGGTCCCTTATACGCGTCAGTGGGCTTAGGCATTAATTTCCTCATAAATTGTCATGTTATTTCCCAGAGATGCTGGTTGCAAGATCTTCTTTAAGTGGTATATTTGTGTTAGTTTAGAGTAGCTAGATTGCCGAGGTGGGGATTATCAGATGTTTTTTGCATCTTGATTTAAAAAAAAAATGTTTATTTATTTTTATTTTTAGGTAGGTAGATTGCTAAGTTTGGCTCGGATTAGGACGCGATTGGGGGGAGTGGGGGTGGGGGTGGGGGCATCGATCGTACGGGAAGAAAAAAAAAACAAAAAACATAAGGCTAAGGGGCCACTCTTTCTCCAACCCGGGTACGTAACGGTGTAGTGTGTGTGTGTGTGTGTGTGTGTGAAGATTGTATATGCTCTAAGAGAACGATGCGCCGATATAGGATAGGCGACCGTTTTAGGCGATTGTCTCTATTTATACACGGCTTTCATTGCTGTTTTGGGGGGGTTCTGTATAGGGTTCAGAGCGTATTTATTACCCAAAATAGAGGCTTTTTTTATTCAGTCTTTACAAAGCAGTTATACTTTTAAATTTGTTTGGATTATTAAACGAGTACATGTTTGTAGAACGTACATCTGCATTTTAATCCAAACAGGCCCATTAGATTTTCTGTAGAATCTCAGAGAGGAAAAATATAACCACTCTTACAGCTTTAATCATATACATTTATTATTATCGTTATTATTATTATTATTATTATCGTTATTATTATTATTATTATTATTATTGTTATTATGAAAAACACAAAATTCCATTAAAAATATATATCTAAGATCGTTTTTCAGGTTCAACTACGAACACTAATGTTTTTTTTTTCTTCTTCTTTTTGTTAGACAGGAAAGACCCTCTGTCTTGTCAAACGATTTCATTGCATCTGCATAAAATTATATATTTCAAAACAAAAACATGCTGCCTAGGCCCATAAATTAAAAAAAAAACATTAAAAAGTGAAATTATGAGACATGATGATCCTGTCTAATTGCAGTGAATTTCGTCAGTTAATGATGGTATTGTCTCACTCTAAAATAACAAAATCTCTCTGTTATTTTTCTAGCCCTGCAAATGAGATTTTTTTTTTTTAGGCTTATGTTTGCAGAAGCCCAGGCCTCCTTGTTTTTTTATTTTATTTTTCTGTGCTTGGTGTCTTAGCACTATCAAAGATTGGTTGTGTGTAACTGTTCGTGTTAGTTAAGCTGCTTGCAACGTTCATTTTACCCTTAGCAGGAAAGAGGATGGATACAAAAAAAAAAATACATATAGTGTGAAATATGGGCAGACAGCCCTGGGAGGACAATAGCTGTTGGCTTGAAAATGCTGCTTGATTATTAAAAGCTAATGCATTTTTAGTATTGCAGCCTTCATTAAGAGTGTGGGTGGAGGGGTGGGGGTAGGGGGGTGGAGGGGTGAGAGGCTACTGGGAGGAGGAGAGGATGGGAGACAGAGAGAGAGAGGGAGACAGGGGCTGAGTCTGTCCTATAACTCCTGGGTCTAAGACACATGCAGCTAGAAGATTGGCTCGGGCCTCTCCTAGGGGTCGACAATGTGTCATTTCCACCCGGCTAGATTGCCCTCTGCCTATCTGATATTAATGTGCAAATCAATATTTCAGGGATTAAATTTCCCTTCTTCATTTTTTATGGTTTCTACCTCAATAAGTCTCCCGTCTAATAGAGGAGGCTGGATGATTTAGAAGCCTTTGCTGCAGAAAGAGAGAAAGAAATAGAGAGGAGCTTTGCAACAAGGCTATCGCTGCATTTTAATGTTCTTCTTCGTGGATCCCCCCATAGGCCCTTAGTAAGGAGGGCTATATCGCTGCGTTACAGTGTAAAGACAGCCAATTTGGCTAAAAAGGCAGAAAGGGAAAATATGGGTCCGGTTGAATACTTAAGACGCTGTGGTAATCCGAGTAGCAGGTATTAGCGGAGGGGAGCTCCCCCCCTCAAAGAGACACGCACACGCACACACACACAGAGCTACATCCAAACCTGCATTACCAGCCGTCATGCTTGAGCGAGCAGTATAGCTTACTGCACTCTGGACTGCTATAACAATATATTTTTTCTTCTTTTTCTCTTCCATTTTTCACATTTTTTGCATAGAAGCCCACTGACATCCATAGGGGAGATTTACTCTCCTGTGTAACAACATCTGGCGTGTGTGTGTGTGTGTGATAGAAATGAATCACTCTGACACAATGACCTGTGTATGATTATTGGGGAAGGGAGGAGCGTATTACCATAGGCATAATGCTGCATCTCATTGAGAGTCAACTAAATGAGCTTGGACCCTCTGACTCCCAATAGACATTCATTAAGGGACAGTGCACACAGAGGCGTCCGTCTGCCAATAGGTGTGTGTCTGTGCATGTGTGTTTATTTAATCCCCCTTCCTGTACCATCTGGTGCACGTGTGCATGCGTGTGTACGTGCGTGTCCAGCAGCAGCACAGTATGAATTTCCCTCCACTCAGTCCACCCTCGGCCCCCGAACCACCACCACCACCACCCCCATTCAGCTTTTGCAGCAGCAGCAGCATTGTAGACTGTTTTAACATACCCTTGATAGGTAGAGTGTCAGCAATTGAAAACAAGAAAAGAAAGGGAGAAAGACACAGAGGAAGAGGCACAAAAGAACTCTAATTGTAGCACGATCGCTTGGCTTCCTCCCTGATTCACGGCCATTATGATGTGAAAAGCACAACCGCCTGTCCTCCATTATCAAAACGGCAGGCCTACACACACTCACATCCATACACGCACTGGAGGGAATCGTGTAAATTTTGTTGTCTCTCATCTATGACTCAAATAACTCTGCCATTCCAGTCACCTGCTTCCTGTGGATTCAGTGCTGAACATATCCGGCATTTCTTCACATGAATGATGAACGGTTGAATTACTAAAGTAACAGAAATATTGTTTATATTTAAGGTAAATATTTAGAATCCCATCTAAAGACAGCTTTTGTATGAATTTGACTCTCCCGGACCAAGTTGCCTCTTTTTAGACTCACTCCACTGCACTCTTTGATTTTTCATAGATTGTCTTTTTATGCAACTTCTGTTATGCAACAGTTTAAAAGCTTGCCATTTTTGATGCAAAGAGCTATTTACCAACTGCACATGTGTGTGTGTGTGTGTGTGTCAGAGTGGTGATGGTCTGCAAGTAGTAGCCAGGGTCTCCTGGCTCAGGGAGGCTTGCGTGGAGGGGCTGCGTGTATGTGTGTGTGTGTGTGTGTGTGGAGGGGGGGGGGGGGGCTAAGAAGTTCACTGCAGCTCAGCATTATGTCTCAAAGACCGGGGCTTCCTGTGTCAGCCCTGGGGCACCACCACTAACACACAATTTCTCTCTATCACACACACTGCGCGAGACGCGGAGGAGGGTTAAAGACTTGGAACGAGATCAAGCCTCTCCGTGGCTCCCGGGGAGGGTGCTTG
Organism: Cichlasoma orientale; assembly: GCA_034780415.1. Taxonomy (NCBI): domain Eukaryota; kingdom Metazoa; phylum Chordata; class Actinopteri; order Cichliformes; family Cichlidae; genus Cichlasoma; species Cichlasoma orientale. Next base: position 177,599 of record JAVDPK010002851.1, read on the forward strand.
TGAATATGCGAGTTTTAGTGTAATTAGCACTTAATTATATTAACATATGCAAATTGTCAGGCGGAGAGCTTGTACTGCCGGTGGGTATCGGCTGAGATACAAGTGAGTCTATTGTACCACCACGGCATAAAAAAAAAAAAAAGGAGAATAATGGGTGTGTGTAAGGCAACCAGCCAGAAGCCAGAAGCCAGCCAGCCCCCTGTGCTAGCACGTAACCAGCTAGCTCATTTAAGTCTCCGGCTGGCCGCTTTGCCAAATTTCATTAGTCGCCATGACGACCTTGCTAATTGTGCTGACTAATGTCGCTTGTCCCTGACCTGTCTTAGTTGGGATGGTTGTACACCCCCCCCCCCCCCACACACACACACACACTTCCAAAAAAAAGTAACATGAGAGGGTTAGAAAAGAGAGACAGAAAGAGAGAGGTCCGACTTTCCAGATTAAACCAGCATACAATGACTCCTATTTACACACGTTCCGCTTGTATATGAGAATTTGCATATTCAAAAATACTCTGCCATCTTTCCTTGTCTGCTCAGTGTGCGTGTTTGCATGGCAAGGTTGCGCACATGTGGAAGCAATGTGTCTGAGGGGGGAACAACAAGGTTTCATTTGTGTGTCATTCTGTGTGTGTCACATGTTTTAACACACACACACACAACATTGTGAAGCGAGACTGGAACTGTGGAGCCTCGTATGTCCCTGTGTAGCAACATTGCTGAATTTGTTTTTGATTATTGTACATGACTGAGATTCAGGAAAAGAAAAGCCTGCGCCAAAATATCCCGGACGAGGAGTTGTGCCTCTCAAACTTTCGACCCTTCTTTTCATTTCTTCCAAATATCTAATTTCAACACATTTATAGCCCCCACCACACACCCACACACCCACCAAGGCAACAGGGCTTTTTTTTTTTTTTTTTTTTTTTTTTTTAGGGGGTAGGATGGACAAGTATTTAATGCGCTGTACTTCCCGATAGCCAAAGGTGGATAGTGATTGGGCCTAGTTGGTGCTACTAGTACTTGCATGCTAATCCTGTTTTTTGACAGGAACGTAAACTGATATAATTGCTTTTCAGAGGCAGGAACGGCGGTTTATACAAGTGTGAAAGCACGGGAAAGGGGATTAGCATTATTTTGCATAATGCTGGGCAGGCGCTGAATGGGGCATTGAACGCTTGACTGGATGACAGAGATGAAAGAGAGATGAAATGCTCTATCCCTCTCTCCCTCCCTCACTACCCTCTCTCTCGCTCAGTCTCAGGCCGCTACCGGTGGAGAACTCTGTTTGCTGGAGAGGACCCCCGGAAACACCAGGCCAGTGTTTTAGGGCGTTTGTTCAGATGCCAGCAGATGGAAGTGGTCATGTGAAGCAATATGTATGATAGCAGAGTAACTGTGGAGATGGGTAAACTCTTAAAGCCTCCACGTATATACTAAACTGCATCCCTAAAGCACTGGAGTGTACAATTATGTAGTGGATGGATGTGGCTCAGGTAGCATTTACATGGACGGAAGGGAGCGGCTTTTGTGGATCAAATGAAACTGCACTGCTCTTACATTTTCCTTTATTGAGATGTTTGCTAAGGATTTGATCGGATACCATCTGGGCTGAGGAAACTGTGAAATCTTGAGGCAGGTGTGTTTCATGTGAACGCCTGTATGTGTATGTGTGTGTTTGTGTGTGTGTGAGTTCTGGTGGTAGGCGTAAGAAGTAGCAAGAGGGTGGGGACGGGGCTTAAAATTGCCAGAGTGGCTTCCATATGACCAAATTCAACTTTTTAAAAGTAATTTATGATCAACCGTCATCGTTGCTATTGCATCTGGCGTATGGAAATGATCCGGGGCTGAGGGAGGGGCGTGAGGTTGGGTGGTGGAAAACATGAACGGCACAAAAGCCGGTGTGGCCTGTTTTTGTTGTCTCTCATTGGACAGGATCCTCTTTCTTTGACCTTTTGCACGCCTTCCCTCGCCTTTCATATGGTAATTCTGGCCAGACCCGAGGAGGAAACGTTGCTGGAGCTGAGTGGAGGAGGACAAAGACTCCCTCTCTTTTTCTCTGCCTCCTTTCCACGCTATATCTCCTCTTTTCTTGCCTCTTCCCCTCTCAAGCAACTTGACAGACTTTGGCATGAAAGGAAGTGAGTGCTTAGTGGTTGAGAAAGGTGGGGATGGCATTCTCGCTGTGACCCGCACCACCTGTGAGGATCAAGTGTGCTGCAGTGATCCTTGGCTATGTGTGTGTGGAGTTTTATTTTGAGTGGCCCTTGTAATGTGTATTGCGGATCAGTAATCGTTCGAGCCACGCCGCTGGTGGTGTCACAGCGCACGGCCGAGTCGGGCAAAGAGTGATCCGTTGCGTTTCCAGTGCAGCTCGCCGAGTTGTCATAGTGTCTATATTTCTACCTTTCTTTCTCAGCTCTGCCAACTCTGTCGTCTAACAACCAGTAAAAGTGCTGTCTCTGGCGGGGTAAAAGGATACTAATATAGTTACTACAACCCTCCCCTAACATAATACTCCACTGCACCACTGTTGAGCATGACGTGGTTTCAAGGCTCCTTTGGCTCTGTTATGGGAAGGGGGCATGTTATCTGTAGGAAATGTAATTTTTGTCCTCATTGAAATCGTTCATTATTGAGCGCGGTTATCTAAATGTTTTTGTTGCTATTGGTCCAGCGCCAGTGAGGATTGCTTTACCCTCTCTCACTCTCTCTCTCTCTCTCACGTCCCTATGTCTGTCTCTCCCCCTCTCATCTCGCCAAGCCTTCATCAGTCTCTTAAGGGAAAATAGAAAGAGGGGGATTTTTCTCTTCCCTCTGTGCGCCGTCCCGTTCTCAGGCTCTCCTGCCTATTTTGCATCAGCCATTTCATACAGGATATTAGCCGTGGACAAACATAGTTCTGGGTATTTCATTTAGAATAATATGTTTACTCTTTTCATTTCAAAGTGGAAGTAGGGAGAGCTCATAGGGTGTGGAAGGAACAATCGGGGCCATATGTTTAAGAACTCTCTCTGTTTGAACTGAAGTCCTACGGGCCCCGGGGGTGGCTGAGATTCTCAGGTCTCGGTCAAATAAAATGTGCTGATGAAAAAGACAAGGCCTCTCCTTTGCTCTTGTGTTGTACCTCACTCATTGCTTTCTCTGTGTTGGTGTCTCAGTCTCATGTTTCCGGCTGTTTTGTCTCATCTGTCATTTGCACCGCTCCGTGTCCTGTTCCCTTATTGCGGTACATTTCTGATAGTACTCATTTTATTTCTGCACATCAGTGTAGATTTGAAGCTGCAGTTACCTTTCAGGGCTGTGACTTTTGTTTGTCCTCTATACTCCTTGATGCAGTCACTGTGAAGGACACTTGCTCAGCCCTTCAGGTCCGAGTGAGTGCCTTACAGTCCTCATCTTACATATTCAACAGAGCATTCAGCAGCCTTTTATTTTAGAAAGGTCTGTCCCTCTTGTACGTAGCACAAAAAAAAAATAATGTAGAGCACAAAAGGTTATATGCCACATTTTATTGATTGCTCTCAAAAGTATTTTCAGAGCTGTAAAAGCTGGCAAGATAAAAGAAATAAAAAAACAAACAAACAAAACCACAAATACTGCTTCCAAATAGAAGTTAAACAAGAAGCTCTGGGTTAAGAGAGGGGGAAAAAAAAAAGTTGATGAATGACTAAGTTTCTCCAGGTTTGAGAAAAGACACACCACAATAGCACAAGACGTCTCATGACAAATGATACATTCTCTTCCTTGTCGGCCAAAGACAAAGGCAAGGATTGAAAAGCCGGGGAGTGCAGTCACAAGATATGTGCACATTAATAGAGCTTAAGGAAAGATACGTACATAATAAGCGAGCTATACTGTATCCAGTGAAATAATCAAATGCGCTTTACGCGAGTATATACGCACTGCAACGCTTTTTCTTTCTTCACAGTATTACCTACACAGTTGGTATGTGTGTCGACATCCTCATGTGCCTGTGGATTCATGTACGTCGCAGGTATGTGACATCTCGTGCTCCTGAAGGCAACAGGATGCGGATATCAAGGGCATTGGCAAGGCCTGTCGGGGAATAAGTGGCTGATTAATTATGCATGATTTGTGGTCTTAAACAAACAGTGTAATAAGAGATTAAACGACTTTACCAGAAGAGTTTGACTCGGAGTTGCAGGGAGACTATGATTATTACTATTAAAAGTTTGTGCGCGATACGTTAAAAAGTCAGTTGGACTGCATACGGGTATAAAAATGCCTGCAAATATTTCTAGAATTAAGAGAAACATAAATGTATATAATTTTTTTCTGTGCCGGAATACTCAGCCGTCTCGTTTTGTAACTGCGGGATTATATTGAAAGTAGCTTAAACAATCAGAATGGAGATCTTTCCGTTTTCTAGGGTAGATCTCAGTCTCATCTAATACAGGCAAGCGAGCATGTGTCCCTGCAACTCCCTGGTAGGACTCCAGCCAACATTATCCCCTCTCAAACCCTGCTTCTTCTTCTTTTTTTTCTCTTTTTTTTTTTCTGGCCTGGCACCAGCTGTGGAATAATCTTTAATTATTTGCTTTTAAAAAGAAAAAAAATAGTAAAAACCCCCCTTTTCTGTGACAGTAAAGAAGAAGAGCAGAGCAGGCACTGGAATGTTCTTGTATATGAAATTGTAGGTAACAGGGGTAGTTTTGTCAGCGGTTTCACTGATGTATCAGCTCTCTGCACCTAGACTAAATAGTAGGGGGGAGTTTTGCCTTGTTTCATCCCAGCTTAGATGAGCAGATATAGCAATGCTTTTGGAGGAACCCTTAAAAAAGCAAAGTATGCTGAAGAATGGACCTCTTCCTAAACACAATACCTAAACACGTGTCACGATGTGGTGATGGATGGTTCAGCGGTCTGTTGAGCTTGTTGGAGACACTCACCCTTTTTTTTTTTTTTTTTTTGTAAAATGAAAGGCAGAAATTTTCTTAAATGCTATAGCACTGGGCGACGTCCTGCGCTTTGTTGGATGTGTTGCATGTGATTTTACAATAAGATACATGTGTTTAGATGTGGCTTTGCTCTGCAGTAAGCACAATATCTCTGTGTGTTTAAGAGACTGGGAAATAGATAATGCTGACTGTGGTTTCAGCTGTCTTGTCACTGACCTCCATCGTCCCCCCCGTTTGTGACATAAAGAGCAATCCACACACACACACAGACACACATATATAGACATGAACAGACACGTGCTACCGCAAGTGAGATTTAAATATGATATTGTGCGCGTTACATCTAATAGTAGTTATTTCCTAAAGCGAACAGTAAGGTAATGGGTCCATTTTACCTCGGTTCCCTCTCAGCGGGCTGGCCCTAGATTTGTGTGACATTGTGTTTATTTGATAAAGGAATATTGCTGCGTTAATCTAAAACCATGCTAATTACATCTGACAGTTGTTTGTTTGTAGTAAAATCCAATTAAAATGTACACTTTTCAACTCCATTGCTCATTTTTTTCCTCCTCCTTCTCCTCCCCCATTCTCTTTCTTCCCTCCTACAGCAACCAGAAAAAAGAGCCTATGATGGCATAAATAACAACTGTGCTTTCCTTGTGGTTTTTGTGAGAAGAGGGCAAACTCACAACAGCTGTCAGAAAAAGGGGGTTTGTTTAAAAAGCAAATGGCTTTGGTCTAAAGTTCATTTGAAGACCTCTCTAATTAAATAGAGAGCCGAAAGCTTAAGTTAATTAGTAATTCCCTGGGTCCAGAAATTAGACCTGTCACGAGCATTCAAGTTCTTGGAAAGCCAAAAGGTATGCGTGTATTGTGTTTTTCTCCCCCCCCCCCCCCTCCAATCCCCTCTGCCTGCTCCCATATCTGTACACAAGGGTGCCTAAATGTGTATTCATTTGGGCTTTTCCGAATGCAAAGCATTTCTCCGGTTGGAATACTCAGCACATTAATGGGCTTTTTGTGGCGTGTCAGAGAAGTGCTCAAGAGATGTTTAAGTGAGGGGCACATAGCTTGTGGCGTCAGTCAGGATACCTGCCCTATGATTATGTTTATGAAGATAATAACAGGGCTAGGGTCCCGCCGAGTACTGTCTTTAGAAAACAGTAGGGGGTTGAACTTTAAACTTTACTGTTACCCCTGGAAAAGAGCTGGAGATGTGGTCGCTGTGACTGAGAAACATCTATACAGTTAGGAAGGTGTCTCTGTAGCTTTACTCTTAACTGCAAAAACAGATTCTTCTCTTCTCTTCTCTTCTCTTCTCTTCTCTTCTCTTCTCTTCTCTCCTCTCCTCTTGTAATTGGGCAGATAAAAACAGGACAAGCAAACATAAATCAGCTGACTTTGACACGCTGGAGAAACAAGATGTCCCTACCTGTTGTGTCGTAATAGAGTAATAACTAAAAGCAGCAGGCGGACATGCAGCTATGTTAACCTATATTTAGGTTACCATATATTTATGCGCCATCCTGTAACTAACTGCGCTGCCTGCATGCTTTTGATCACTTGATCCTGATAGACATCTTTTACCAAATAGGGCCACATTTGTGACATTTTTCCTTTCCTAACAAGGAATACATTTTTGGCAACAAGTAGCCAAAGTTGGGGCATTAGCTTGTAAAGTTTAATAATAGCTTTCAGCAGGATCTAGTGCCGTTTCAAAGCAGAATTCGGTGTTAGAAAAGGGCCTTTTTTTTCCAGTTCTAAACTGCTGTGCCAAGGATTTACATAACTTAAATAATGTCATAATAGTTGTACTATTTTGAGTCTTAAAATAAGTTGCGCATATTAGTCGTTAAACATGTTTTGCACTTGTCATAGCATAAAATAAGCAGAGAATCAGAGGCTCATGGTAGTTGATACAGTATAACCAGTCGTTTATATTTGCCAGGTGGATATGAAATGCCTGCGTCAGAGACTGCTCTCTGTGTCTGTCTGTGAGTGTGTGCTATCCTTGACTGACGTGGACAGTGTTTGCTTAACCTCTTCTGCGCTGCACTGCCACGGCCTTGTCAATTTAAGTGTATTTGTGTGTGTGTGTGTGTGTGAGGGAGAGGGAGTCCAGCAATGGCAGCTTTCATTTTTCATGTTCCCAGCAGTATTTTTTCTAAACAAACCTGCTGAGCAGCAGAGTGAGAGATAGAGGGGTTTGAATCAACACAAATGAGTGATATTTGTAATTTTTTCCCCCCCGGACTGGCATATAATTTTGTGTGTGTCCACACACACGCACACACACCCTAAGAGAAAACATGCATTTGAGAGATTTTTTCTTTTTTTTCAGGATTTGTATTTAGCGGGATTATTAATTTCACTTGGCAAATAATCCCACCCTGCCACCCCCTTTAATTTACAGTGTCACTGCAGAGAGGAGGTGTGTGTATGGCCCCATGCTTTTGCCTCATCCAAAAGAGAAGGCTGTGATTTATGTAACAGCTAAGCCCTTTCATATTGTGTATGTTGTACCTTACAAGAGCATGATGAGCAGGCTAGATTAATATTTATTTAGCACAGGCAAATCAAGGATTAAGCAGTCATCATTTTAGCTCTAATCCACGTCTCTGGTGAGATGCAGAGACAAAGAGAGGCAGATTACTAAACTCATAACGGCGCAGAACAACAATTAGTTGGCGACTTGCTCTCCTCGGTCGTGTAGAAAAAGCGGTTGACAGTAGATTTGCAAACATGTGCAGAAACAAAGACACACACACAAAAGTTGTGTTTTGCCCTGTCATCGCTTGGTTCCTTGATCTATTGTTGTGTGCCTCTTCCTGACTTTTAACTTCTCATTTTCACCCTCCCTCTGTCTTCAAAAGAATCCCTCATTGAAATTAGCAGTGGTTTGTCTGATTCACTCATCTGACGTAAATGTGTCTCATGATCTTTCCACTGTCCGAACACAGATGCACACACACACACACTCACACGCTCTCAGATACACACACACACACACACACACACACACACATAGACTGACACACATGCATGAGCAATGAATACTTCTTTCTTAGCTCCAACCACGTGGGAGAGTGACAGTTTGCGCAAACTGTGTAAGTGTGTGTCTCTGTGTGTGTGTGTGTCTCTGTGTGTGTGTGTGTGTGTGTGTGTGTGTGTGTGTGTGTGTGTGTGTGTGTGTGTGTGT
>JAVDPK010002852.1:0-16087 GCA_034780415.1 Cichlasoma orientale
CACCCTTTTCCGGCTGAGGACCATGGCCTCAGACTTAGAGGTGCTGATTCTCATGCCAGCCTCTTCACACTCGGCTGCGAGCTGGACGCCACCACCTGATGAAGCCAACAGGACGGCATCATCCGCAAAAAGCAGAGACGAGACTCTGAGGCCACCAAGAAAGAAGCCTTCCACCACATGGCTACGCATAGAAACAAAGGGCAGCCCTGGTGGAGTCCAACACCCACAGGAAACGAGTCCGACTTATTACCGGTTATATAGACCAAGCTCTCACTGGAGTTGTACAGGGACTGAATGGCCCACAACAATGAGCCAGGCACACCATACTCCTGCAGGACCTCCCACAGGATAACCTGAGGGACACGGTCGAATGCCTTCTCCAAGTCCACAAAGCACATGTAGAGTGGTTGGGCAAACTCCTACGCACACTCAAATTTCCTTGAGAGGATAAAGAGCTGGTCCAGCGTTCCATGACCAGGATGAAAACCACATTGTTCCTCCTGAATCCGAGGAGTATGAGTGGAGCACTGCTTTCCCCTCCTGAGTTGCCTGACGGCTTGCCAGAATCGCTTTGATGTGCCATCCAAAAGTCTTTTTCCATAACCTCACCGAACTCCTCACACACCTGAGTTTTTGCTTTGGCCACTGTCGTTCGGCGCATAAATGCAGTCAGGACCCATTCCCGGGCCGAAGGCGCAGGGAAACAACCCTCTCGTCCACCGGAGAAAACTCCAACATATAGGCAGCAAACTGGGGGGATATAAGAATACCCACACCAGCTCGCTGGCTCTCACCAAGGGCAACTCCAGACTGGAACAGAGTCCAGCCCCTCTTCAGGAGACTGGTTCCAGAGCCCAGGGCATGCCTCGAGGTGAGCCCAACTATATCTAGCTGGTATCTCTCAACCTCACGCACTAGCTCAGGCTCCTTCCCCACCAGAGAAGTGACATTCCATGTCCCAGTAGCCAGTCTTAATAGCCAGGGATAGACCACGATAAAGTGGTGATTCGCGGAGGAGGCTATAAAATGTCAAATATAAAAAGTAAGTTTTAAGATGAGATTTATTGCAAAGGCTTATTCACCATTAGTGATATCCAGTGAAGCTGGTGCAACGACTGGTATAATGTGGTTTTTGTGTTAAAAATCTGGCTGCAGCATTTTGAATTAATTTTAGTTAGTGTATGATAACTGATGCGTAAATAAAGTGAATCATAGTGATCAAGTCTAGAAGAAATGAGTGGATTTTGTTTTATATCTGTCTAAGCTGAATGAAACATGACTGCATGTCTTTAGACACCCATGTATCAAAAACAGTCAGAGTCAAAGCATGTTAGCCTATTTGCAGAATAATGCAAAGCTCAGACTAGAAGAAATATGAATATTGTTGTGAGTACTGGGGGAAGAAGGTGTAAATATGATTATTTCAGTTTTAGAGACAGAGAGGTTTTGGACATCCAGATTCTTCGTCCCCTAGACAAACCCTAATGTGTGAGATATCAGTAGTACCAGGTTTAAATGAGACATAGAGTTGTGTATCATCTGCATAGCAGTGAAAATCTTGGCCATGTTTCCAAAGGATTTGTCTGAAGAATGTAGATTGTGAATAAAATGGGACCCAAGATGGACTCAATGGGCAGTCACCCACTGCTAGAGAATCTAAAAGCAGATGATAACTGGTCTGGCTTTTTGCAAGATTTCATATTATATGATTTATATGAGTGTGAGCGGGACGGTCAGATACATCCTGTGAAAAATGTGAAATATCCTGCTGAGCTGCTTGTCATTAAATCATTAAGACTTTGTTTGTATAGCATATTTCATGCAGTACAGTTTAACATTCTTTACAGATGATTGACAGGCCAATAATAGGGCAGGTGAGTTTGAAAGGATGGACTGTGTTTAGTACAAACCAGCATTGTCAGAAGGAACGTGGAGCATGCAGACCAATTCATTCTCACGCCCTACTCATGACAGTGCATTGTCAGGACTCTTTGTCTTTACTGTAATCTTTCAACATGTAAGGTGTCAAAATGCGAGAGAAGGTAGATGTGCTGTCTTGGAGAGGACTGTTGTATAATGTGAAAATGTGATTTTGAACCCAAACTAAACCTAGCCAACAGTCTTGTAGCCTAAACCTAACAAAACTGCAAAAGAAGCAGAATATTTAAATAGAGAAGTCAAAAAAGAAACAGGCACAAAAGTATGAAGTAATATATATATATATTGCTATTGCTCCTAATGTACTCAGTAAAGTTGCTGAACCCATTTGAGCTCAGTTGTGTCAGCTCGTTAATACAAACCCAATTGTGGAAAAGTTGGGATGGGGCAACAAAAGGCTGGAAAAGTAAGTGGTACTAAAAAAGAAACAGCTGGAGGAACATTTTGCAGTAACATAATTGGGATAAAGAGAGCATCTCAGAGTAGCAGAGATTCTCAGAATTAAAGCCAGGCAGAGGTTCACCCATCTGCAAAAAACGTTCTGCAATCTCTGAAATAACATCAGAATAATGTTCCTCAATATAAAATTGTAAAAACTTTAAATACCTCATCATCTACAGTACATAATATATTTAAAAGATTCAAAGAATCTGGAAAAATTCATTATTGATTTACAGCACTGGACAAGGCCGTGAGGCCCGTGATCTTCGGGCACTCCGGTGGCACTGCATTAAAAACAGAGAGTAACAAAAAGACAAAAAAAAAAAAAAGAAAAAGGGCGAATTTTGTACTTTTTTTCACATTAGCTGTATGTTGTGACAAAATTTATAAAATATAGTGTTTTGTATATGTGTATAGATATATTTTTATGTAATGTATATTTTTTAGTGTTTTCTATTTTATTTCATCCTTTTTTGTACTTGAGCTGCTGTAATGTGCAAATTTCCAAGTTGTGGGATCATTAAAGTTTATCTTATTTTATTTTACAGAAGAGAAACATGATACACAGGAATGGGTCATTATAATGTATAAACATTTTTTTTTTCTCTTGGCTTTTTTCCACTCTAAGAAGTATCCGGCTGAAGCTGGGTTTAATGCAGAGACCCCTCACTGTTAGTGCACCATAACACTGTAGTGTTATGGTGCACTAAAGTTCAGCAGGTGATTTGACACAAAATTTCTCAAGATTCCCTTTTTGATTTATTGGAGTGCATAGATGTGGTCAGAATATCAAGTGTAGTGCAGGGGATTCATGTTTCACCATTATCACCAACCACTTTCCTCAGTTTCTTTAACAGCTGAGATGTGTCGATGTGAATGCCTTGAAGAAATAAGGCTGCTGGGGTTTTACAGTATATCCCAGCTGATGCTGGACTGCTGTGGGTGCATATGATCATTCTCATACTTACTTTTAAATTTACTGAAAAGTGGGAAAGTAGAATAGAATCATATTCTACCTGCAACCTTGACATACTTTTAGGATGTGGTTTTGATTCCCAGTATGTCTCTAGCATGTACATTCATGTGCACATACATGGATTCTATAAACTAATTTTTTTCTCACTTGTCAGTTTGATTGTTCACAACAATTCATAATGATCTCAGGTGTCCAGGAAATGTCCTGGGTCTATGAGCAGGCTGCTTTCCCTTGCCAAGCAGTCTAATGTAGGAGGTTAGCTGGGTTACGTTTTTTTAAATTTTATACTGCATATGTTTTTGTAAGTGTGCGTGAGAGACAGAGAAAATTTTCCTGTGAAATATGCTGCTGAGCTGCTCATCAATCATTCAGACTTTATTTTTATAGCAAGTTCAACGTTCTTTGGATGTGAGTGACAAGTCAATGAGAACATAGATTCAAGTCCAGACAGGAGTTCATTGTTAGAAGGAACATGAAGCATGCAGACCAACTACCCACTCGGGACAGTGATGCATTTCCAGGACACCTGAAGCACATCAGCGTAATATTTCAACAGGTATTGACAGAGTAGACAGACAGGAAAATAATTCCCTCCAAGCCTGAAATACATGCTGTGACTCTACCGGAATACTTGCTGTTTGTTTTCTGATGTAAAAATGCTGGAAATTTGGACTCACAGTACACATCACATTTGTTTTATAGGCACAAAAGTTTTGGTTTTATATTTTTACTGAGCACTGCGAAAGAAATTAATTTTTTGATATGGACTTGAACATTATGGTGAATTATTGACAATTTTGGTAATAAAACGAGACTTTACAGAGAATTTGGATACATGTCTGTAAGAGTATCTTTGACTCTTTGTCAAAATGCACTTAACCATACAGTCACACTGTGCAAGAGTTTCAAGCTACACAACTTCCATTTGTCCGGTCACGATCTCAAATGTTGGAGTGGAGCTTCATCTTTTACCATCACTGTCATTAGATCTAATGGATGATCTGTGTCAGTGTAAATGCCAAAAATCTCTGAGAAACTGTCGCTGTGTCTTCAGTCTGTTGATTTTTAACTCATATTCCAGCTGATGCTCAACTGAGGATGGGTCAATTTAATGTCACACTCTATGATGCCTCTTTATCATTGTTTTCAAATATATTAATGTGATACACAAGAATTGAATCCTAATTTAATCACTACCTTTGCATGAAGCATCTATTTATGCTCACCTTAGTTATTGATGGGAGAATTATTACATCACCAGTACCTTTTTAGCCAGGACATGCATGAAAAGTCATTAATGTAGTATTTAATTTTTTTTGCAGGAACTCTAATTGTGTAAAAAGATTTTGCTGGAAACTGTCAGTAACAGAAACTAGTGTACACAGTGTGCTGCAATAATTTATTGAGACGGGAGCTTTCATTTGTCATATGTTATCCACATCAATACCTGCTTATGTTAGTACTACTGCTTTCTGTCTTTTTAAAGAGCACATGGTTTTATTACACTTGTCTTCCTTCAGTGAACGTCTTAATGAGCAACAAGAAGGTTGCTGGTGACATTTAGCAGTTTTTGTGCAGAAAATGGGTGTCAAATGAATATTATTTAAAGAGATGAGTTAGTGTTGTGTTTTGTATTGCTGTGGCAGGCAGGTTTAGGACCCAAATGCAGGACTCGAGAGAGGACTTAATTTGAGCTTCAGCTTTATTGCTGGAGGACTAACAGAGCTGGACACACGCGACAATTAGGATACACCAGGGAGCACAGCTGAACAGAATCTAACAGGACAAAGGAAACCAAACTGAATACAAAGCACAAGAGACAATAGCTGTGTCCAAATTCAGGGGCCGCATCCAAGACTCCTCCAAATGCGGTTGACGAATGCGTCCTTCTTTTCCCCGGATTTGAAGGATTGGTCCGGTGTATCCTTCATGGCCTACCATATCCCCTCATTCATTGCACAGCAAAACTCAAACTCGGCAATGGCGGAGGATAGCGGCCATTGGATAGCGAAATATGACTGTTTCTGTGACACAAAATAAACTTTTAATATGTTTCAGGTGAGAATGTCAACGTGTAAAGCTCAAATATTTGCTCATTTTATCAAGATATTGCTTAATTGCAAAAGTGCTCCGATGTTTTCGGAGATGTCCATTCCTGCTGCTCTACCAGCAAAATCTGCACAACAGAGCAGTAAAAGGCTAAATAAAAGCAGACTGAAACAGAGTTTTAATAAATAGACTCAGTCATTACTGAATTAAGTAGTTTATATTTAATAAATTTGTCTTTTTTGTAGATATAAATGTGGCTATAACATCTTATTTCACCCATCATTGTGTCTTAAAGTATCCCATGCTACATCAGAATGTTTAAAACAAGCTTTCCTGAACATTTCTTATATTTTCTATAGTTCCATAAATGATGTAACCATTAAAAAAATTTTTTTTCTTAAATTTAGCCAACAGTTGAAGTCAAAGAAGTACACATAAATCTAAAAGATTAGAAATGTTTTACAATTAGAAATACTGTGATTAAAGAGATATCATCTTAAATATGTACACAATAAGTTGACAGAGCTTCCAAAGATTACACATTTACTTGCCACACTCCACAAACTGCTTTGTGTTATTTGAGCATTTGGTGTAAGTCATCAAATGCTAAAACAAAGAGCAGTGTGTAGATGGTTTTTCTGTAAAATCTGGAAACATTTCTGGAAAGGTGTTTAACAGTGCAAAGACTTGTCTCGAGTCCCTAACGGTGTTCTTGAACACATGGTAATGATCGCTGCAAGCTTCCACAATCTGCTTGAGGTGAGAGCGTTCACCAATAAACTCTTTCAAATTACCGTTGAAATCTTCTCCATGTGTAAACAGGATGATGGTTTTCTCCCTGATCCTCCAGCCAAGATGTTTCTCCAGCTTCTCTAACATTCCTCTCTCACCATCTGTGAACCTGCCCAACTGTATCACAAGCAACACCACACATTTCTCTACCTGAATGTACTTCTTACACTCTTCTATCTGCTCCTTGTCTACACTTTCCTCTTCATAAAAGAAGTCTGGGGTATCGACCACTGTAACCTGTGTTCTACATATCTCTGTCATTTTGGCCTCACACTTGGTGGTGACAGGTGTGGAGCTCGGGTAGGATGCAAAATATTGGCTTGGATTCAGCTGGGGTTTCCTCAAGAGTGTGTTTGAGAGACCTGACGACTGGGAGCTTCCAGCAGCCAGGATGGTGTTTGCAGATGCACTCTTTCCTGTCCCAGTTTTTCCCAGCAGCACAATGGTGGCCTCTGACCCACTGCGGGCATTACCTGTTAAATGCAGTTAGAACAAAAACAGTTTTCAACAATTTACCCAGCATCAAATCTGAGCTTTGGCTTACCTCAGGGCCATTCTATATGAACTCAACCAATGGTTCCCCAGGTCACCATCAGATTTCAGTGAAAATTATTTTGAAAGTACCTCTATGTGTATAATGAACACATGCAAAATTTATAGGCCTCAGCTCCAAAGGGTTTCCGAGATATGGCCTTCCACACATTGGGTGCCATGCCATATATTTGACCTTGTGAATCATGGGTTTCAATTTCTTAATATTTCAACAGGCGATATCTCCCACATGAATAATATGCTTAGCCTGAAAATTGGTGTCCTGGGTAATTTTGACCCAGACTTTCAGAATGTGGCATCATAAATGTTGTATCTTCTCTCTTTCTCAAGTTATTAACCCCTTAAAAAACAATATTTTTACAGGCAAAAATTCAAAATTCAGTTCTCCCATGATGCCAGGATCTCTCTCAGAGACCACTTAATGCCATATTCCTATTATTTCAGGACATGTGTGTGTGTTTGGGGAAGATTAGCTCTGTAGAAAGCATAAAATTGGAATTAAGGGACTCAGAAAAGGGTTCCGGGTGAAAAAAATGACTTTTTTTACTTGTTTTTGACTCGGGTTAGGCACCTGGGCAATTACCCAAGGTAATGCCACTTGGTCAACATAATTTTACATATCTCAACTACATTTCCTCTAAAGTTCTACTTGTTTTCTTCTCCTTCTTTGTTGTATGATAATTTGAAATATAGATGTTTTTGGCCAAAAATTCCCTCTATTATCTCTCTATTTCCAGCATAATTCAAAGATATTATTCATGTGGGAGATATTGCCTGTTGAAATATTAAGAAATTGAAACCCAAATATATGGCATGGCACCCAAAGTTTGGAAGGGAAGGCCATATCTCGAAAACCCTTTGGAGCTGAGGCCTATAATTTTGCATGTGGTCATTATACACATAGAGGTACTTTCAAAATCATTTTCACTCAAATCGGAGTGGGAAGGATTTTGGCTTTTTGGTTGAGTTCATATGGAATGACCCCTCAGAAAATTATATTATCAAAGGAGAAATATAAATAACATGGTTTATTACCTGGTCACAGTTGTTATATTTTCATCTTATTAAAATCTTAGCATGTATAGTATCATGTCTTCAGAAACATACCACCATATAAATCTGGACCTAAGAAAATGTTTTTGTCATGCAAACTATTATTACTACTGTAAGTACAAAGTTCAGGCAGTTCAATGTACTGTGGGCACTTTGGGTTGAAAGTTAAAAGCTGCACTATTTAGTTTAAGTTAAACATAAATATGAGAATAAAATACAACGCTGAGGTTTCACAAAACAAGAATAAAGTATGTGTGACAGTTTTTTTCCTTATAAAATTTGGACAAATGGTTGTTTTTCCACACATTTGTACTGAATGTTATCTGATTAGTGCATAGCTGAAATAATAATTAACCTATTTATTATGTCATAAAATCTAATAAAAAACAGACTTCCAAAAATCATCATATTTAGATTCCAGACTTACCTTTTGACCCATGGTAATCAGGAACATCTTCATATCTGAAATAATAATTTTATTGATAGGAGATATATTTCAATAACAAAGATACAAAATTTCACAAGAAAAGAAACGATTTGGTGAGGCCTTTGAAAAAATATTCAAATGTTCTTTTTGCTTGTACATTCAAACAGTCCACAGTGAAATCTTGCTGACTGCAGTAATTGTATATTTTATTTTATGAAACGACTTCTACTGACTGCTGCATTGCTTTATTAAGAAGAGACTGAGTATGGAAAAATGTAAACGCTAATTCATCTCAATTTCAAGAAACATGCTTTGATCATGGGTGAGCTAATCATTTAGCATAATGGACATCAGAAGCATTTAAATCAACACTATAACTGTTTCTCATTCGTACACAGTGGAACTGCAGCTAAAGGATCGAAATGTTTCTTCTCCAACTGATGAGAAAATGCACAGAAGAAGAAGCCGGTTGGACTGAAAAACTGAAACTATGTTTACCTTTCCAAATATCCTTTCCTTCTTTTCACTGCATTTCGAAAGTAGCTTTCACCGTCAAACTGGAATGACTGAGCAGGTAACCAGTCCTTACACTGATCAGGCAGGTTTTTACTCACAGCCTGGATATTAAACCTTCCATTATGATGTGAGCTGAGCTGTTCCTGCGTCTTGCTGTTTTCTGCTATGATTACTAAATGATTTCTGACAGTTTCTCCAAAGATATGTTGAAGGTGATCTATTTGAACATCTGGGCCTTCTGAATCTAAAGCCAGCATGAACAGATCAGGGCTAGGATCAGAAAGTGCCATCAGATTAATAATCTTCTGATCCAGATATTTTTCATCCAAGAGATCAGGAGTATTTATGATCCTGAATGACTCGTTCTCTTTCAGGGTAAAATCATTAAATGTTTTGGAAACAACTTTGTGATTTTTGAGGATGAAATTTTCAATTTTTGTCTTTAACTCGATATTATTCCCAAACAGAGCGATGGTCGTCTGGCCAGGATTTCCTGTAGAAGCAAAAAGCAAAATGTTTCACAATGCTGTGAACTTTAACTTGACATTATTAGTGTGTTTTATTTTCTGCTGCACAGACATCAGTCTAATCAAAAGCATATATGATCTAACTGTCTGTTCTGTTATTGTGTGATAATTAAATGCTCATCACACAGTTTACCAATGATTCTTTCATTATTAGTTTATTGTGTCAGCCAGCAGCAGAATCATATGAAACATAAAACAAGGACTGTATCTACCATCCAAGGATCCATTCACACAGAATGAAAACAAAAGAGTCAACACACTCTCACAGGCATAGACATGGAAACCAACACCAGCATTTTCAGTGCAAAGCTGGCATGGACAAAACACTGTCTGAGGTCCTGCAGAGATGTTTCTGCAGAGCTCATGGATGGATCATTAACTGGGACATGTCAGCAAAGTCAGATTTAAGTGCTTTGCTGCCTACAGCTGCTGACTCTGCAAAAGAACGAGGGATAATCTAACTGTGTCTGCAGCTCCAAGAAAGCAGCACAGAGAATTATTCTTTAAGGAGAAGGTTTTTGTTTTTGCTAAACTTTGTATTGGACAACAAAAAGTCAGACAACAAAAATCTTCAAATTTAGCCTTTTATTTGATTTCAGCTACTTTTGCACAGTTTCCTGTCTAAATTACACATCTATAGTTTAGCTCAAAATAAATCTTGAATAAAGGCTTAAAAGTACAACTTCTCATGCTGAATATTAAATCCTGCCTGCTTTATTTAGGGAAATATTAAAGCTGTATATGAATGTGATAGGAGTCACTTACTTGAAGGCTGAGCAGAACTCATCCTGTCAGCTGCTTAAAGATGAACAGTGTTCAGGTTTCACCAGGATCTGAATACAGATACAGTCTCACTGATATAGGCTGAGAGGTCCACCCAGTGGGAGGAGTGCAGAGAACTGCTGAACACACATCAAAGAGCCGAGAGCTGAGTTTCTGTTCAGTCTCTAAGAAGGAGGAGCAGAGATGGGTGCTGGTTCATCAATCCCAGATGGTAAAAATATTTTATGTAGACTTACCTTTTGTAGTGTTAGAAAATATCATTTAAGGGGGCTGAAAATATGCTCTTTACCCACACAATAATTCTAAGAGTGTTTATTTCTGCAGGTTGGCCGCTGAGGATTGTGATGATTGGGAAAACTGGTGTTGGGAAAAGTGCTGCTGGTAACACCATCATGGGCAAAGAAAACACTTTTAAGTCTAATGAGAGTTCAGAGTCAGTGACAGTGCACTGTAAGATAGTTAAACTTGAGTGCACCAGAAATATCCATTTGGTCGATACACCCGGCATTCTGGACACATCAAAAAGTGCAGATATAATAAAGAAAGAAATAGCGAAATGCATTCAGATTACCACTCCCGGCCCCCACGTCTTCCTGCTGGTCCTTCAGATCGGCAGGTTTACCAAAGAAGAAGAAAACTGTGTGGATGCCCTGGAGAAACTCTTTGGACCTGATGCATCAAACTACATGATCGTCCTGTTTACTTACGGTGACAAGCTGACTCACGAGAAGAAAACCATACACGACTATTTGAGAAAAGGCCACCCGAAGCTCAGAGATGTGCTGAACAGGTGTGGTAACAGGTACCATGTGTTCGACAACAAAAACATCAGCAACAGAGATCAGGTTGTTGAGCTGTTCAAAAAGATCGATGATATGGTGGCAGCGAATGGAGAAGGACACTACACCGATGAAATGTTTGAGAAGGCAGAGCAGATTCGGCAGCAACGTGAAAACATTTTCGATAATGATTACCTCGCTAACAACGTGACCTTCATGGCTCAGCTGCTTCAGAGAATCCGCTTGTTTCAGACAGTACTGTTTTCCGGCAGCGAAGACCAGAACCCCAATGATGGTTCCTCTGACTCCAACTCGTAGCCACAATCTGGCAGAAATATGCCTCAGCTCGGCAGTTTTCTAATCACAGGGGTTCTTTACATTAATGAACACGATATTATCTAAATAATCAATTATTTGATCAAATATATGATTTTAAATATAAAATCCTTTCAGCCATAAAATGTTCAGAAATGTAGATTTCAGAATTTGATAAGCAATTAATGTCTTAATTAATTTATATTTTAAATCAGTTTCCATTCAGCTGTGTAATTTAAATCAGTGGGAATTTCTTCATGGGAATATTTCTGAGACTTGTCTGATCAGCTGATTTCTAAACATGTAAACATCATTCAAATCTGTGTTTCCTGTTTAAAATCATGTAAAAATTACCATATTTAAAATGAGTGTTAGGAAAACTGAATTTTAGGAGGGGTTAAATGCTCTGTATAATATATTTATATCATATCTATGCATGATGAATAAATGAGTGATATCCTATATTGCTTGATGCACATATACGAAATCAAGGTTAAATAAAAAGCTTTTAAAAAGTTTCATTGTCTGTTCTTTCTGTGACAGGTTGCGTTGTGACTTTGAGCCTTTTGTTTTCGCTAAAGTTCACACACGTCATGCATTATTGTTGTCACAATGTAACTTAGTAGGAATTATATATAATCACATGTGCCACTTATAGTGTGTTAATCTGAGTGCGTATTCACTCTCAGCAAAAGCAATTCCCGATCACAAGATTTCATTCCATACTTTTAGCTCATATTAAGATCTCTCTGATGAACAGATGTAAGCACATTATAAAATTCTCAAGCACTTTTTCCTCAATCAGCCCTTTGTTATTGTTTCAAGAGATGGGTTTTTTTTGGGGAGGGGGGGTCATAATAAGTGAATTCTGCTGTTTTCCTGCCTGTAGATTAAAAAAAACAAAGACAAAACTTTACTTTTATAGAACACTGCAAAACAAAACTGTTACTGTTACTGAAAGCAAACATCTGAACCAAGATGATCATTTCAAATAACGCCTATCTTGTTTTAATTGCCTTCATAGAATATATTTTAGAAAACGAATGAAAAAGTAACATGAAAGGAAAGATTGGTGGCTCTGAGTTTTTTTTCAGTTTTAACTGTGTTCAAAAACAAAAGCATTTACAGCTGCTCCTGACTCCATTAGTTGATGTCCCCTATACCCATGTGTTTTAAATGCAGGTATGGAGGTATGAGGGCATTTAGTTGCATGGTTACATATGGATTTATTTTTTAGACAGTGTTTGTTTTATTTGGATGAGAGCCAGTGTGAAATATCCTGTTATGTTACTAGTTTATGTTGAAAGTACCTGACAGTCATTGTGTATTTACATGACACACACACAGACCAACCATTCTTCCTATTATAACTTTGACAGGACCTTTGTTGAGTGCAGATCTTCAGTCCAACATCAACTCCCCTTCACTCAACACCAGATGTACAATAACTGTACTTCTCACGC
Source organism: Cichlasoma orientale (assembly GCA_034780415.1). Classification (NCBI taxonomy): domain Eukaryota; kingdom Metazoa; phylum Chordata; class Actinopteri; order Cichliformes; family Cichlidae; genus Cichlasoma; species Cichlasoma orientale. The sequence continues at coordinate 12,612 of JAVDPK010002852.1, forward strand.
TCTTCCAAAACAGGTTTTTTGATGGACAGGAGTAACCTCCATCTGTTGCACTCAGGTGCATCCAGAACTCAGTGCTTTAAGATGCCGACATGAATTATAGCTGAATTAAGCAACTCTTCTTCACGGTTTCAACATCTGGCTTCAAAATAAATGAGACTGGAATATATCTGTGCTGTTTCTCATTCTTCCAGGTCGTGGTACGCTCGGGAGCTTGAAGGATGGCGACTGGACTTCTTTAAGTTTTCTTTAATCTTCTTAAGTTGTTGCACTTTCTGAATGTTTTTTCCTCCCTGTTATTTTAATGAAGATACTGTTATTTAAAAAATGTTATTGGCTTGAGGTAAGCAGAATGAAACAGGACCAGTTTTTGACTTAATGTCTAGAGTTCAATTCCAGCAGGATGAAAAAAATAAGCAGTTCTTGCAAAAGGATTACTCCTCTTCCTCTTGCCCGTTTTCATCCTGAGAGTCTCCAGGGTGCTGTCCAGAATCCCTAACCAGACCTTTTTCCAACTCTAACACTGAGATGGGAAATTTTAGTTTTGTTATTATGTTCATCCGCTGCTCTTATGGTGTTACACTAAACACAGTTTAGCCATATCTCTGCATCTCAATAAATAAAATTAGCTGAGTTAATTTTATTTATTTATTACAAAGTAATATTAGGTAACAAACAAGTAATATTGTATCAACAATGGTTTTAGGTGAGTATTATCACACAGAAATTTATGTAACTGGGTAATAAGGGGAAATGCAGTAATACAGAAAATGCATGTTATCACTTAATTACCAGAATATTACTCAAGCAATAACCAAATAACATTGTTCATCAAAAAGGTTTTTAGCAGAGTATTATTACTCTGAAATTTATGGGATTGAGTTATAAGTAGTCAGAAACAGGGGTTAGCACAAGCCCTGCAGAACTTGTATATACTGACTCTAAAGTGGTAATAACCCTATAAAACCCTGTAAAATATGTTAAACTGTACGGACATACATGAAGAATGCTACACAAAGGTGAAACAGGTTAATGCTTTCTCATATTAGGATGGTATTACAGCGTTCTGCTGAGTGACACTCGTAGACATTAAGTATCGTGCTGACAAAGGCTGCAGCTGTGCACCTGTAGAAGTCTCTGCTACTCTGATGTTATGGATTATGGTTCATCCACTCAATATTGCTTTTCTATAAGAAGTTAATTCAATTCACTTTTATTTAAATATCACCATTGCACAACAAACAGTCACCTCAAGGTGCTTTATATTGTAAGCTAAAGAACCTACAATAAATAGTTAAGGTGACTAGTTTTATGATTTTATACTTTTTAAAATAATTTTAAATATTATTTTATATACTTTTATGAGACAGTCAAAATATCCTGTGACGCATTTGAAACATCCTCAATCCTCAACATCAATCAATCAAAGCTTGTTTGTGTAGCATCCTTCATGCATTTCAGTTTAACATATTTCACACGGTACAGGCGAGCCAATAACAACACAGACTGTTTGGCTGACAGCACAAAGGGACATTCACTGTTGAACATGAAGAACGCAGACCAACCTGCCCCACTCAGTGATGCATTTTCAGGACCCCTTTGTAACATTTTAACAAACCAGAAAGCCTTTTAGACTAATCTTTCAACAGGTGTGTGAGACAAAGAAAAATAACTCACACCCTGAAACAAATATTGCGACATCACCGGAGGATGTGTGGTCCTGGAAAGGTTAATTTTAGAATGTGAAAGTAAAAGTGTGGAAAAGAAAAGTAAAAAAACACATGTAATGGCACGACATTAAAAAAAAGAGTCAATCTATAAACTTCAACTTCTTTTTTAACTGTCTAAGGTGGCCTTGAGTGTTTCCAGAGGTGCCTAAATTAAAATAAAATGTATCATTATTTATTTTCTTAAGAAAAATGTTTTAAATCATGTTAAAGACAGAGAAACAGCTGTTTGATGGGTTTAATGCACCAATGATGGTGATGTCCCCTCAGAGAAACACACAGATGAACGTAACCAAAGAACATTTCACTTCTTTATTAACACAATCTCAGACAGTAATAACCGCTTTCACACCATGTGATAATGTTGTTTTCACACTCACACATTTAATAAATATCTATCTTATTGTGACAACAAACCTAAAAGAAATTAAAAATATGAATGCAGACATTCGCTTATCACAAGCAGCAGTAATTGTCTTTAAATTTTGGCTAAAGAAAAGCAAAAGAAAGAAAATCAGAATTTCAGAGATTCAAGCTTCCACCAGCAACAATCTCATGAAATCAGCTGGTCAAATGTAGGGAATTTAAAGTCTGTGACTTTCATCTCAAATGTAATTGTGTCAAAGTAACAAGTATGAATACTGGCTCCACGAGGGTCGTTGGCAGAACGTGGAGACTGGAGCTGCTAACAAGCTTCATTTCTCAGACTGCAGCCAGTATCTGCAAAAAAAAAAAGCCAAAAATGAAATAAAGGTGACACCTGGTGGAGGATAACAAGTATAGCAGGCAGGACAGTGGCCTTTTTTTTTTCTCTTCCAGAAGAGGAAAAAGACTCAAGATACAAAGAGGAAGGGTCATTGTATTGTCATGTACAGGAGCAGCAGCGATACTGTTTCACCATCACCACCAATGAACTTTATCCGTGTGTCATGTAGCTGTTATCTGCAACGTTTATGAGCCAAAGACGAGCAAGGGTATCCATGTGTGTCTTTATACTTAAGTTTAACTTTAAATATTAAAAAAAAAGAACATCTTTATTGTATTACCTGTCAGAAAGGCCCACTGAAATTCGGAGAAATGGTCACCCATTTGTGCTGCACTGCAGGTGAGACGGGAGATTTAATTTATTGCATTTCTACATGATGAGATGATAAATAATTTATTTGTCAAATAGCTGGAAAATTATTTTCATAAAGCAGTTGAAATGAGTAATAATACCGACAGATTATCTGCCAGACAGATCCATCCATCTTCTGCTGCTTATCCAGGCTGGGTCAACTGGGTACAAATCCAATTTTTAGGTTGCAGTTAATTGGCCATGGTTAATCCTGCGGTACTCATTTTATAATCGCTCTTCAAGATGATCCATCTGCTCATGGTCCAGAGAATAACAGTTCATTATTACTGAAACATCCCTTTTTATACTCCTATAAACTCCACTCGCCCCCTCCCCTTATTTTCATTCCACTGCTTCACACTTGGCTTCAAACTGTCCCAGTGTGAACTGGAGCCCACCGCCTCATGAAGTCAACAAAGCCAGGCAAAAGCAGTCATGTGGAGACATGACTGCTTTTGCCAGAAAGCCCACCTGATGAGCAACTCTCAAAAAAGAGTGCTTGAGTTTCAAGCCTTAAAATGGAGAATGGAAAATTAACAGCATTGGTGCCCAAGCTTGCCCCTAACACACACACACACACACACACACACACACACACACACACACACACACACACACACACACACACACACACA
>JAVDPK010002852.1:32192-52727 GCA_034780415.1 Cichlasoma orientale
ATGCAAAAAAGCAGTCCTACATATTTGTTTAATATGTGCATTGAAGGACATATCCTGGTCAAAAATGACTCCAAGATCCCTCACAATGTTACCTTGTGGGCTCTGCTTTCTGTCATGGCTGTGTCTATGTCAGTGGCCCATGTTTGATGCCTTCCACTATTGTGGTTTCAGTAAATCAACCAACAGCTGCCTGTAGCTGTTCTCCAGACTGTTTTCCCTGCCCCTGCTGTCTTGTAGTTTTGCTATTGTCTCATCTTGTGCTGTGTTGTTTGGTGGTGTGGGGTTTTGCTCAGTGTTGCTGTGATGGACTTGAGCCGGTTCATCTGGCTACTAATCACACTGTTCAGCTTTTCTTCTCAAAGGGGGATGTAGTTTCAGAGATAAATGTTGGTCAAACTGGCATCGTCTGATTAAGGTGGCAGCCCAACCTTTAAACCGTTTACCACAGTTTGTGGGATTTCTTTTCATTCGTGATGTTTAAAGTGTGTGTGTGAAGGCATGTGGATGTGTATATTCTGTGTCTTAGTCTTAGGCCAGTTGCCTTTAGTTGTTAAATCTAGCTTATGTTGAGTCTTTGATTATTATTTGTCTTGTATTTTTTTCTTCTGTTGTTAGATTGGGCCTACAGGTGGACAGCCAGTGGCAGTGTGACATGCCTGGTGGTACCTGGCTACCATAAAACACACTATCCTAGCCCCCCTTTTACTCCTACTTATTTTAGGACAGCGTCTAGGCCTGTAGATGGTGCTAGAGTCTCTTTTGAAGTGTGTTCCAGGTCTCAACGTTTTTGAAGTTTGCTTTATGTATGCATATATGATATGTACTGCATTATATCTTATGAACCATACTAGTTTCATCTAGTTGGTGACACATGGGCACTTTGCATTACCGTATTTACGCACTGATTTGTCCTATTAGAAAAATTCAAATGGTTTTTGAAAGCTGTGAAATTGTGCTTCACTCCCAAAATATGGTTATTTAATAATTTCATTCTTGCTGTTACAGGCATCCCGTAAAATTTGCTCCTTCAGTCCAAAAAAAAACTTGTTGGAGACTTCCCACTAGACTTCCTAGAGGGCGTATGCGTACCACAGTTTGAGAACGACTGGTTTAAATAACTGGACACAACAGCACTATTGGAGCATTGTGCATGTTTTATTGTTCCCAACAAACAACCTCAGTTTTATTAAAACAAAACTAACATAATACAGATAAGACACCCCGCCTATGTATTACTGTACTGCATGGAAGCCTGTTTTCCTCACACACACACAAAAAAAAATCGCTGTCTGTGACTCGAAATTTTGCATTAATAACCAGAATATTATTTCTTAGTAACTCGAAATTTTGAGATAAGAAGTCAAAATTTCAACTTAGCGATGCCAATCAGGAAGCTCCGTGACAGTAGGTCATTTCCTTGTTAACCGGAAGCAGGAGGCTGAAGGCATCAGCTGTCCAACAGATCGACATAAAATCATGGATTCCTTTTACGCAGCTGTTTTTTGCTAGAAGGCATTTTGACCTTTGACGTCAAAAAGACGACAACAATTTGCTCACGTTTGCTAGACACTGCTAGCTCACTGATACTGTTGCTACCCCTATTTTCTCGAAATTTTGAGTTTTGGATGGTGATTTTATTTAATTTTTTTGTGGTGGAAACAAGCTTCTACAGTTCTGTCATTCCTTATGGATAAAGTAAATGTACCTTATAGAGTTTTAGACCTCTAGTTGTGCTGTGTCTTTACATGAACTACTGGTTGTGTTTCTTTGTGCTACCCAAAAGTGCGTGATGTGATACTATATTGCTGATGATTTCCGATGCTAATCTCATGGGTATTGGTTGGTACAAAGAGGAAAACAATGCAAGAGTTAAATACAAAAATGCTGTAAAAGGAAAGAACTGGATTCAACACATCTGTCAGACTTTAACAACATGTGCAAGTATTGCTAAAGTAAGCCAGTTTAAATTAGCATTTCTAACAATTTCTTTGACCTCTCCATTATATTTAAGCAAATACACTGATGGAGCTCTTTGTTATTTGCCCTGATAAACCCAGAAATCAAGGCTAAGCTAACATATTGAGCACTCTTGATCTGCTGTTTTCTTTTTTAAATTTGTGAAATAATTTTCATGATTTGGAATTTTCTTGAAGAGCTCTATGACCTGGGTAGTATCTCTGGATTTGTTGTTGAATACATGATAGCGATTGCCACACAGGTTGATGATTTTCCTGAGAGGCTCACGTTCATTAATAAACTGAAGCGGACTGTTCTGCTCTTTCTTCAGATCGTCTCCGTGGGTCAACAGCACAACCGTTTTCTCTCTGATCTTGCAGCCTAGCTTGTCCTCCAGATTTTCCAGTATTTCTTTCTCATCATCTGTGAACCGGCTCAGCTGTAACACGAGCAGCACGATGCCAGGCTCTGACTGACAGAGCTCCTTACAGTTCTCCAGTTGTTCTTGTTGGTTTTGTAAGTGGTCGTGAAAGAAGTCTGGCGTGTCGATCACTCTCAGTAGCGTCCCGGATGGCAGTGGCATTGTTTTCTCCAGACACTGCGTGGTGACCGGCAGGGAGCTGGCCTCAGATTTAAAATACTTAGAACTTCTTGTGGTCACAGAAGCCAGGATGGTGTTTGCGGATGCACTCTTTCCAGTCCCAGCTTTACCCAGCAGAACAACAGTAAACACAATGCTGGACATCCCATTGGCACTGCAGTCTGCAGAATGATTCAATCCAAAGATTACACACACACACATACAAATGTGACATACAAAAGTACTTTGTCAAGCACAGAGTCACAGAACAATACAGCCTCGGAAGCGGGTGCAACCAAGCAGCATGTAAACAACCCAAGATGCTTTGCCCTGTTCAGTCAGAAAGACACCGACTAGAAGACGATCACTGCAGGCTTGAGGATCAACTCAGACTTATTGTTATTTGAGAGAAGTTTACCTGATTGTTGTTTGTGGAGTTCATTCTGATTGTATTTTTTCTCCTGATTTATTGAATCAAAGGCAAACGGACTTTTGAAAACTTTGTCCAGCTTCGTCGATGGCGACTCTAAGAGGTCGCCTGGTTTACCTCCTGAGGCCGGTACCGGTGGTTGTGCTGCCCCTACAGGGAAGAAAATTAACAAGGGTTTTTTCACATGGGATGTTGTGTTCAGTGTTTTCAAACTTACAGGTGTGATGTCCGAGTGCTTGCTCTCCATCAGGGCTGAATTGTGGGTACAACACATTTAAAGAATGAGCACCTGTGAAAATACAGCAAGCATTCCCATTTATTAACACACAGCCCTTTATTCATTGTGTTGTCTCTAAACACTGATGAAATTACATGAAACATACCAATGTGTTGATCAGGCTCTGATACTCTCGCACAGCCGTGCTGTGACTTCAGCTCATTTATGAGGTCTGCAACATGGGATTTTTGGAAAGTGCCCAAAACACAGTGACATCAAGTTACAATGATATAACGCACATATATGTATTATATAAGTGTTAGCTTTAATTTGAGGGTATTCACATCCAAAGTGGTGAGCGTAATTAGGAGGTCTAATCCTTTAAGATGTAAAGAACCAACAGTGATTGTGCAGTTGACTGTTTCAAGCAGTGTTGTGAGTTATTCATCATTACTTCAGCAGTCACACAGGTAAAAGGGCTGGAGTTGAATCCAGGCATCTAAATTTGGATGATGTTGCAGAAACTTACCTGCTCTCCATTGGTCATATGGAGGAGCGCCATGTCCGCTGAAAGAGAGATTAAAACATTTACATTTATTCAGCTAAGTTTCCCCTCTATCAGCCTTTCTGGAAATGTGATCACTTTACTACTTCTCTTTACAGGACTCCAAGCAGCGGCTGGACTAAGGAAAAATTCAATGCAATATTTTGGATTGGTTCATGTTTGGAGGTTACAGTTCAAGTTGTCCTTGAAAACCTTCTTGTATTATTTGCTAGCTAACACCAAAGTAATCGGGTATTTGCTGACTGGGATAAAGAAACGGAGCTGCTTTGTTTGTGCCCTTTCCATTCTGTCATTATATTAAGAACGAGGACAGCTTAAAGAAGAAAACCCAGATCCAATATGGAGGGGTTTTAACTATATGATAAACATATAGTTAAAACCATCATGAAGTAAAGTTTTACCTTCTGTTCTGTAAGGTCGCTCTTCTTCGGTTCACGGCGTTTTCTATGTAGCTTTTGTAGTCATACCGGAATGGCTGGCGGCCTGAACACCACTCTGCACATTTACTGGCCAGATTTTCATTGGCAATTGTCAACATGATGCAAAATCTTTCTTTGAGATGGTTCAGCGACTGGAAGCTCTCGATGTCTGGCAGCGTGACGGCCAAGTTGCTTGTGATTTTCTCTCCAAAGGCATACTGAAGTTGCTTGATTTGAGCCATGACTTTTTCCTCTTTGGTGTTTTCTGAATCCACTGCCAGTATAAACAGTTTGGGGCCAGGATACGAAAGCGCCATTAAGTCGATGATTTGCTGGTCCGGGTTCAGACATCCTTCATCAAAGAAATCCGGGGTTTTGATGATTTTGAATAGATTCTTTGCTTTCCATTCAAAGCCATCTGACATTGTGACAAAAGCATCTTTGCTGTTGAGGATCATGTTCCCAATGATGTTCTTCAGCTGAACTCTCTTTCCCAACAGAGCGATGATGGAGGTTTCAGGGTACGCTGTGGAAAAAAATCCAGTATAAACAGTATTGTAATTTAGTGCACGACTGGAAAAGAGGCTTTAATTTTGAGATGTTTCCATATATTTTCGGTTAAACCGTTAGCCTGCCAGTGAAAACGTCTTGATTTTCTGGTCGTTTGGTATACATATACATATATACATATAAGACGTATACATATTCGGCTTTTTGGTAACGGGAACTCTTCTGTCTGATTTACTGGGAAACTAAGAAAATCTGAGCAGCAGTTCGACATCTGCCGAGACTGCAGAACCAGATTGAGCGGTTCTGCACAGCCTATCAGACTCAGACTCAAAGCCTGTTGGACCTGAGCCGCGAGCTGGATGCGTAGTCCAGCTGACAATGTGCTCGCAGGTGAAAGGGATCAGATCTGGAGATAACGTACGGGTCTGCACAGCGAGGACGATAACTGAGCAATTTGGATTACTGAGTGGGTCCCAGTGAACTGAAGGCTGCTGTGAAAAATAACAAGCAGCCTGTTCCAAAACATCATCTGCATTATCAGGAATTCGGCTCCCTTAGCCAGCCTTGAGGCTGGTAATCATATCTCTCCGGGACAATGTGTGACAGACACTCTTCCCCCCTCCCCTCTCTGTGATTTGTGTGAGTTGGATCTGGTGTACCACGACCGCGGACGTACGTCCATCACTATCAGTGAACTGTTTTACTGGCAGCTGGGATCTGGCTCCATAATGCCCTGACCCTCTAGTCTCTGTTGGTACCCCTCGACCCAACCATATTGCTATCCCGGCTTAAAATGTGCTGCTTTGTTGAGGTGTTCTTTTGGACCCTGGTACAGTGCTCGTATATGAGCACAGTACAAGATTCATTTATTGAACCTAACTAACCTATTGTTTGTTTGTTTTCTTTTCTTCCTGGGATTGATTGAGCTGGCGGCGCCCTTAGTGGCTGCGGCTGCAGACACCCATCTCCCCTGCATGTTAGTCTTGTCTGTCCTCTTGGATGGCTGTTTTGAATGTAATTTTGTTGTATGAGCAATAATTAATTTCGTTGTATGTATAATGACAATAAAGTTCTCTTGTATTCTTGTAAAAAAAAAAAAAAAACATTAAAAGTATCCGTTATAAACACACAGTGTTGTCTGATATACATGTACATGTAGCTGTGCATCCATCTACCTACAGTAAGCTCAAGAGGCCAAAATACTGCTCATGTCACATTTTATTTCATTTCCATGAACACAAAAGCAGCTGCTGATCAGCAGCTTCTCAAAACTTTACTTTTTCAGTCTCTGAAAACAAGTTAAAGCTCCTCCTTTTTAATCTCAGCTCCGGATCGGGAATGCTGCTTTTCCTGCTTTCCTGCTATCACTAACCAGCGGACTGAGACCTACAGAACAAAGATAAGGAAAGCAGACCTGTTTTTCTAACTTACAAGCAAAGACAAAACTGATTTGCCAGCAGAGCTTCAAGAGGAGGGACCACAGCTGCAGAGAGCTTCTGTCTGGTGGAGATTTATTTATTCATTATGCGAGCGAATGAAGCAGGCTGTTAAGATTTTCAGTATTTGTAGAAAACTATATAAACTATAGGGACTTCAGGTGAAAAACTACCACATTTCAGAAAAACGTTTGCACACTGATGAAACAAAACATCTCCAGAAGAAACATTTAAATGTATGAGACCAGGGTGTCTCAGCAGCATCCTGCCTGTACTGTACAACTTCAAGTGGACTTCACATGTAAACAGGTTTTTGTGCAATGCAGATTATTAGTAATGAGCAATGTATACCTTGTAGACTGTAGTATCAATTACATTTAGTAGAAACCTATTAGCAGCCAGATTCCTTTCACAAGGCAGATATTTGCTTAAATAATTTCTTTAAATATAACACTATTAGACACGAGTAATAATTGGTCAGAAGGAAGTTTTGTATCGTGTGGATGTTACAGCTGCTCGGAAACCTCTCCCAAACTATAAACAGGTGTCACTTACGTGAAAAAAGTTTTCCGGCCTGCATTTTTCCTGCTCAGGAAAGAGTAAACTTGTAGCTTTCCACAGAGTTTCTGTATCTGAAGCTGTCACACTGACTCTCACTGATATAGGCCGGTCCACCTTATGTGGGCGGGGAGTTTCACCATATTAATTGTGGCGTTAGCTTAGGTGTTGATTTACTCGGACAGGTGCTGAGATGGGTACCCACTCCTCAGTCCCAGCAGGTGAAGTTGGAATATTTTGCATTTTGCAATCAAAAATATACCAATCAGGTTGAAGCGGTTTCATTGTTGGAATTTCATGTCGTGACAAACATTTCTTTTCACAGGGGCTCCTCTGAGAATTGTGATGGTTGGGAAAACCGGAGTGGGGAAAAGCGCAGTGGGTAACACCATACTGGGCCGGAGGTATTTCAAGTCGCTGTCGAGTCCCCAGTCCGTGACGGAGACATGTGAGATAGAACGGGTCCACTGTCGCAGGCAGATGCATATAATCGACACGCCCGGCATTTTGGATACATCTAAAAGTGCTGAGAACATAAAGAAAGAGATTTCAAAGTGCATCCACGTGTGCACTCCGGGACCGCACGTCTTCATCCTGGTCCTTCAGATTGGCAGGTTCACCAAAGAAGAAGAAAACTGCGTGGAAGCCCTGGAGAAGATCTTCGGACCGGAGTTTTCTAAGTACACATTTGTCGTGTTCACACGTGGCGACGAGCTGAAGAAGAAAACCATACAGCAGTATCTGCAAACCGGACACCCCAAACTTCAAGAGGTCATAAACAAGTGCGGTAACCGTTACCACGTCTTCAACAACAAGAAAATGAAGAACAGAGCTCAGGTGGCCAAGCTGATCAAGAAGATTGATGAGATGGTGTCAGCGAATGGGGGAAACTATTACACTGATGAACTGTTTGAGCAGTCCTTTCAGCAGCAGCAGCAGCAGCAGCAGCAGCAGCCGGATAATGGGGATGCAGGGAAGCAGCCAGATAATGGCGCCTCCATGTATGACCTGCTGCAGAGGGTAATACTGTTTCAGGCAGCTCTGTCTGCCTCCTCCCAGAACAGCGCCTGCAGCCCGGAGAAGTCTAACCCCACTCCAGTCTGCTCGCTGTCTGATGAGTCCTCTTGTAAAAAAACAGCTCAGTTTGTTTAGCTGCTGGTTTCTATCAGCACGTTCATTCATAGCTCTTCAGTGGAAGGCTTTACTGCTTTTCTCTGATTCATACCTGTGCTCACTGAATCTTCTACAGTGATTAAATGATTAAACTAATAATAAATCTACTGTAATACCTAATCAATACCCAATGTTATTTTATAATGAAAATGACCCTGGTAATACAAATGGGTCAAACCTTTTTATTTCTCTTTGTTGTCCGCTTCTCTTAATTAACTCCGCTGATAAAATCAAAAGTCTGTTCTTTAGAATAAAACCTCATTCAAAAGGTCAGCAATAAAAGTTACCACTGTAAAAAGAAGCATGTGCTCTCTGTACCTCTGTGGTCCTTTACTGCCACAGAATGCATTAAATAAATCAATAGCAGTCGCAGCACATTGTAATACAAGTACTGATAATTTGCTAATATGATACTGCTGAATAATATAATGCATGTGGCTGTGGCTCAGGAGGTAGAGCAGGTCATCTACTAATTGGAAGGTTGGTGGTTCGATTCCTGGCTCCTCTGCATGCCAAAGTATCCTTGGGCAAGATACTGAACCCCAAGTTGCCCTCCGATAGAGTATGAATGTGTGTGACTGTCAGATAGAAAGCACAGCTGCAGAAGGAAGCGAATGCAAACGTGCTGTATCAGCACTTTGAGTGCTCAGCTAAAGAAGAAAACTGCTGCATGAGAATGAGTCCATTTACCATGTGCTGTGATTTACAGTCCACTGTCAGGTGAAGCCACCACACCTGTCCAGATCTAATGAAGCCTTCACAGTTTTGTCCCTTTACAGATTTTTAGGGCTGCTGGAAAAACTTGAGGAATTTTTGCTGAGAGATTTCCTGATGATTGTTTAAATGGTGCAGGGTTAAAATCAAAAAAAACATTCATACAAGCCTTTGCTTTTCAAATCCAAAATGCCACATTATATTTGGTATGGAATGGTTGTAGTGACACAGTGTAAACAGAACAGACTGGTTTTAATGGATGGTCATTTTAAAAAAAAAAGTAGATATATTTACACCATATATGGGGGTTATGTTTCACTGGCTGTTACATGATGAACTTATTTTTATGGGCTCCTGAACATTAAACAAAAACTGCATATTGAGGTGGCACGTGGTGCTGTACTAATTAATGTACTAATTAATGTCGCGTTACGGCATGAAGGGCTGAAGTGTTTGCAGAGATGTTGAGGAGAAAAAGAAGCAGAGATGTCTGAATTATTGTATTTATTTTCTGTACACCATTGACCAGGTTATCATACAATAAATAATCAGAGTGATTTAACTTTAATCTATATGAAAACATTACAGCGCATTCAGGGTTTTAAAGATTGATTTACTCACAGTATCATCACTCAGTCGCTGAGCCTCCTTTTCCAGGATCACTTACTCTCACTGCTCATAAACTGACCTCTCATTTCCTGCTGACCGATATCGGTGTGTGTCTAACAATGCTCGGAATCATGATTGTGATCTAAGGTGAAACATCTTTCATTATGATAGGACTCTGGTATGTACTCAGAGACGTCACGGAACAAAAACACTTAATTGCTGTGCTATCATTACATCATAGTTCAGCTAGGATAACATCGTCAGTCACACGGCTGCTGATTTTATCAGGAAGAGAGAAAACATGAAGCTGGAAGAGCAGCAGAACATCCCAGCTCAGTGAAGTCAAATATAATCCACTGTGTGAAGCCACTTTAATGTTAAATTATTGAGCTCATGAGGGGTTGTGGTGTTTTTGACTGCATACCATTTTAAAGTTTTGTCCCCTCGTGACCGTTAAATGAATGCTGTTGATTTCTGCACAGCAAGATGCTGTATTTACATTTGCTGCAGAACTGTCACATTCTTGGCCTTTCAAATAATAAAGTAATGATCGGACTTGTTACTCTTATCATCTGCATACAGTGAGATGAATAATTGGAATGTAATATGTTGCTTAATCTACCCAATAAATAATGTACGGATACTAATGATGTAGTAACTGCAATGTGATTATTGAAATAGGAATGCGCCACATTATGAATAACAGACAAATGTAAAGTGATGACAGTAATGTAACAGTGACACAAACACATTGTTTATGACTAATTAAAAAATTTGAATTCACCGGCCACTTTGTTAGGTACACCTGTTCACATCCTTGTTAATGCAATTATCTTATCAGCCAATCGCAGCAATTCAGTGCATTTAGGCACGTTGAAGAAGACCTGCTGCAGCTCAGAGCGAGCCTCAGAATGAGGAAGGACGGTGGTTTAAGTGACTGTGAACATGGCGTCATTGTTGGTGACAGTATTTCTGAAACTAATCCTCTACTGGGATTTTCCCACGCAGCCATCTGCGGGGTTTCCAGACAATGGTATAGAAACATTTTAAAAAGAGTCAAAATACGGAGCGAGCAGCAGAAAACGCCCTGATGATGGCAGAGGTCAATGGAAAACACCAAGACTGCTTCAAGCTGATATGACTCTAATCAGTGATGTTAATGATCCAAAGAGGAAAAACAGTCGCAGAAATTCAAAACACTGATCAGGTCATCAAGTCTGTGATCGAAAAACCTGCCAGATAAGAAATTCTCCACAGAGGTCAGATAGGATGATGATGATGTCACCATCATCATCATCTGAGGATTCTCTGCATTTCTCTTTTAATTTGTTTTAAAGGAAGATGAAGCATAATTATAATGAATTATAATGAATAATAATGAGGGGTAAGGCAACCTTTATAGCCAGGATAATAAAATACTCAGTTCTAAATCTGAGATACTTAAACTCAAAATCATGAGTAACAATTACAAAACAAAAACAATTTGAATTCACTGTCTCCGTGTTGTGGTGACTTCATGTCATTTAATTTAGATTTATTTATTTTTTTATTTGTTACAAATTTCAGATTATCAAAGAAGAAGTAGACGAGTGCACTGGACATGACATCAGACTGTCACAGGAGCATCACAATGTTTTTAAAGTGAGCGCTTAAAGCACTCGTGTGAATCTGTACATGACCACAGATGAGATAAAGCATAACTGGCAAAGATGGAAGTCATTCCAATAATGTCCCGAACATGTGGGTATCAAACTAAGACGCAGGGCCACCTGACGCTGCTGCCACGTTTCACAGTTTTTATGGCCCGGCTTTAGTTTAGTGTTTGCTCCATTAGCTGCAGCAGCAGTCGACTCCTCAGTGTTTCTGTTCATGCCTTTATCGTCTGCGTCCTCGTGCTGTTAATATTCATGTGTGAGAGTTGTTTTGGGTTTGTTTGTTTTCAAGATTAGATTTCTTTGTGTTCTGAATTAATCCTGTTTTGAGGAGCTGCAAGAAGAGGTCAGTCATCCATGTCTACACAAAATATGCAATCAAATATGTGAAGAATGACACAAGACAGGCAGCAGCTGTCTGTGTGCACCTGTGAATAGAAAGTATACCAGTGAAGAATGCAGGACTGGTGTTCAGGAGGAGTCTGATCTTAAGTTATATAATGTTATACTGAAGCTCTAAACTGCCTTTTATTTTAGTGGATCCATTTTATTTTAGGACAGTGAATTCCCAGAATTCCAGACTCTGCATGCCGACGGTGCGGTGTGGAGGGTGACATTTCAACCGAGACCAAATCCAAGCTGGAGGGTTGAAGTGAGGGGACAAATGTCAGAGGTTAAAGAACCTTTATAAGAGGGGCCCCCTCACAAAAAAATGTCAAAGATCCATCAACAGATGAAAAATGTTATTTGTTGCATTAAGATAGCAGAACTGTAAATGTCTAAATGTCTCTGGTTGTAAGATGAGCCTGTTACTGGAGCGTTGCAGCTTCAGTAGGTCTGACATTTCCAACTGTACATTTATGGCACAAGGCGTGATCTTGATAGATGCTCCATAAAAATCAAACCTGAAATAACTCATGACAGCGGTGATCAAATTTAGGCTTTGGGACCAGCAGGAGGCCACTGCAGGCCGCCAAAGGTCTCCAGCTGATCTCATGACTGAACTCGTGCAGTTCTTCAGACCTGCTCAGTCACTGATGACTCAGAATAAAGATCAATGCATGTAGGGAGTGTCTGCAGAACAGAGTGTGGGTGTTCCTCAGCTAAACTGGGAATTTCTTGACTAGTAAAAGTTTCACAGATATTTGTCATAAGCGGCTGGATTCACTTAAATTTTCTTAAACCGGCCCTGTGACGGATAAAACATGGTCATAATGAGGAGTGCCACTCATGTTCTGCAGAGAACAATAATTGGCCAATACATCCATCAAACACAGAAGACACCCTCCACTTTTAACCCTTCCTACACAAGAAACACAGCACCAGCACTGCTCCATATCTGTTGCTCCTCTGAGGCTCTAACAATGGAAATAATAACTTCATTTCTGTGCAGTCAGAACTGCTGGTGTTACAATTCAATTTTAAAAACCAGTTCAATACAATAGTCATCGCTGCAGGGCACACACATATTTGGATTTACAGCAGCAAGCCGAGTGGACCTACACGAAGCAATCAGATAAAGGATGCTTTGCAACACTTCCTCCAAAGCCTTCTCTCAATCATTTACATGTTCACTGGCCAACTTAAGACAAGCCTGTACATGTGCCTTTTTGAGCAGGGGGACCTGCAGGTGCTTCAGTATTTCAATCCATTATGCTGTAGTGTGTTAGCAATAGTGTTGTTGACTGTGCTTTCAGATCATTAACGAGCTCCACCTGTGTAGTTTTGGGCCGATCCATCACCTTCCTCATGATCATCCTCATCCCTTGAGGCATGGAGCTCCAGACCGAGGGTGACTGATGATTTTATATTTCTTCCATTTCCTAATAATCGCACCAACAGCTGGCTGTCACCAAGCTTCTTGCTAATGGTCTTTCACAGCTCTTTGGTCTTCCCCAGGTTGGAATGGAAGAAACTGATTGTGTTGACAGGTGTGCTTTATACACATAAGTTACAATCAGACGTATCTGTAACTGATTGCAATCTGTGGGAGCCAGAATTCTGGCTGGGTTGGGTTTTGTTGTTGTTGTTGTTTGTTTTAATCTATTCTGTCTCTCTCCAATATCACCATAAAAATGTATTTATCTGTGGGTGTAAACTTACAAATTCAGAAGGATCAAATAATTATATTACTCTATGCACCAAGTTAAATTTTCAAGTAAATGGATTAGTATATTAGTAACAACAAAAGACATAAATCACACAAAAAATAATCAGCCAATTTAAAAAAAAGTCTTTGCCCAGCCATACTAAGGATACCTCCCTCCTCCCCTCACCCAGCTCCAGTTCAGTAGATGCTACAACAGTGATACTGCTGGCGTATGTGTGCAGATGATTGTGTGTGTGTGTGTTAGTGGGTGTTATATTTTTAGATAGGGCCGCTCCTATCTAAATGTCTAACAGCACGTTAATGACTCTCAGAGTGAGCGTATAAATAGCAGCAGAGCTGTTGGTAATGTCACCACCCATGTCACTCAGATTATCACCGCTCCAAGGTACAGCTCCTTCATCTCTGCGGGAAGTGACAGATATTAATGCATCTAAAAAGGAGACAAAATGCAAATGTGATACTTTCTCAGAGGGTCTGTTTCTGTGTGTGTGCAGGGAGTTTGAAGCAGCTTAAAGATGTCGAGTGAGAGGAACCCAGAGGTGGTCGGCTGCGGCGCCTCCATCATGAAGAACGTCTGGGAGATCAGAGTGCGAGAGCATGAACTGAAGATCAAGCTGGAGCAGGAACGGAAACAGAGGAGTGCTCTGGCCTCGTAAGGGACCGAACTCTTTATGTCTGTCTGTTTTTGCACAGCCAGTCTGATATATGTGTGTTTTTCCCTTTATTGGAGAGAAAAGTATTTATTAAAATCTCAATAAGACAATTTTTTGTTTCAGTCAAGAGCTCAGCAGATTCCACCTTCTGACAGGCCTGAAGGTCAGGAGTGTTACAGAGCTTACTGAGTAAATCTCTCAGAGCATCAGTTAGTCCTGATACAGCAGAACAGCTCAGTTTGTTGCATGAAAAGAAATGAACAGACCCTCAGTGTTCGGATGTTCAGATCCTACAGAAGTGAGCAGGTCCAGGACTCCCTGTTGTGTTAGTGCATTTTTTGGTTTGGCTCAGTCGGCCAGGCTTAAAAAGGTTTAAACTAAACTATCACTAATCTCTCACCATTATTTCTTCATTCATGAGCTTGTTACACTGTACATATCCTGCAGTGGCACTGACAGATCAACAAGCTGTTCAAATTAAAAGTGTTTCTTATGTCTAAAATTTCTTTCATAACATGAATGAAAAACTGGGATAATTCTGAAAAAAAGAAATGATGGTGTCCTATGAGGGTAATTTGATCCATCAGGACACTAAAAGGTCACAGATAACTGTGACACCAGAGCTCAGACAGGAGGTACATGAGCTAAAATACATGTCATGACACTTTGGGCAGCTTGGATACCTGATTTATTGGGACATGTAATGAATACCTGAACAAAGTGACACAAATTACAGTTGACAGTGATACTAAAGGAGGGAAGCTCAGGGTGGAACTGCTGAACATCAAACAGCAAACTCTGAGAATTCACAGATATAAAAATTAAGACTTTAAACTGCGGTTTCCTGAAGCAGGAAAATCTGGTTCTGTTTAATTTTTGCCTGAAAATTTGTCAGTCCTTTCTCTACTAAAGTGTTTGTACTCAGTGTTTGAGCAGTGGTGAAGTCTGATATACTTATAAAACAAATACCTTAAAGCCAAGTTTAGAATTTAGAAAGACAAATTTCTCTGTGGCTGTAACGTCAACACAACACAGATGTAAGAAATCAGAGCTTTTTGATGGTCTACACTTTTATTTTCCCCTAAACATCCCGGCTCCACCCCCCCTCCACCCCCCCCCCCCCCCCGACCCTGAACAGGATAAGCAGAAGAGGATTCATGGATGGATGATTTAGACTTTTAGCTGGAGGTTTAAATGAGTACATTTCTTATAGAGTTGCATCCCCCTCAACATGATTGCAGCAGGGCAGCACTAGTTTATAAAGAATATTACCAAAAGACAGTCAGCTATATTTTACAGGATTATCAGTGCATCATTTAATAACATTTCTGCACCACACAAGGAGTGTTGGCACAGGCTTAACTCTAGCTCTGCTGAATGTGGATACTAATAAATAACACAGTGACAGACTGCATCTTTATTAGTGTACTGTATCACTGTCATGCAATACAGTTATGGAAATATAAACAGACACATCTCTGTTAGGGATTTGGCTTTCAGCTAGCGATATTGTTCCATCACTGACAAGACCACATTGCCATTATATATTTATATATTACAGGTGTAATATTTAACATGATAATCACTTCAGGTTGGAAAAAGCTGTTCATACTAGAAGAAGGAGATCATCATCGTGGGTTTACTGTTTAAATGAGATGTTTGTTATATGTTACGTTTTTTACGTTTTTTCTTCTTTGTGTTTCTGCAGGATTGACCAGGACTGGGCAAATCGTGTAGTTGCTAAATTTGCAGGATACAAAAGGGTGGAAAGGAAAATTAAACCAGTTGAGGGTCAGACAGACAACAATGTCTGGAAGAGCAAGCACCCCCAGCTTCCTCATACTCTTCCTCGTGGCACAGGCTCAGGTCCACTCAGCAGACCAGGAAGCAGCAGCAAAGGCTTCTCCACTGCAGTTCCCAACCTTAAGGACAAAAAGGGTCAGGATAAAAAAATCAACAGGTTGCAGTTACTCATGTTTATAACCCAAACTCAGCCTTCAACTTTGGTGTGGGGGAAGTCATGGAAGTACAACAAATCCTTGCCATCACCAGCAGAGGGCTCCACAGACTGGGGCCAGTGCTGGATGTTTGCTACCCAGCAGCCCTGCTCTGAAGCAGGTAAGCCTTGGCAAAATGAGCCAAATATGATGGATCCTCAGAATCTTCATGTCTGGATAAAACCTGACTTTAGGACATTGGAATCACAACAACTGGATTTGAGTCTTCCCACTGAAGATTGGCAGATGTCCTGGAAGAAATCTGATCCAAGCAGTAAGGATACATCTTCTGCAAATGGAGAGAATATCTCCAAATATGGATTATGCACATACCTGCTTGAGACTGAGCACCACAATGAAGCCTTGCACTCATCAGAATGGAGTGCCTCATGGAGATCAACCAAATCAGGAAACCAGCAGGATGCATTCAGTGTTCCAGATGATGGTATAGTGAACGAGTCTGTTGCTGGCAAGCAAGACAAAAATCAAGAGACAAGCTCCAAGTGGGAAGAATGTTGGAAGTTTGCAAACTACCAAAGCCACAACACATCCAAGGTGCCTCAACATCAAAAATCTCACAATCCAGAGTGGGCGAATTCATGGCGAGCAGCCATTGTGGTCCTCAACAACTCCAATAATTCTAATCTCTCTCTGAGAAAAGGTCATGACAATAACTTTGATGACCAAAACCAACACAGAGAGTCCCATTTCCACAAAATCATGCCTGTATCACGTGAGCATAAAGACAAACAACTTTACTTGCATATTGGCAAAGACTTTAAGGTGGTCTCTGAGTGGAGCAGGTCATGGCAAGTGACCAAAAACAACTTGAAACCATGTGAGGAAATAGAGAAAATCCTTACAGCATTACCCCCAAAGACAGAGACTGCTTTGGAGGCTCAGAGGGTGGAGAACCAATCCAAGGTGCATTTTTCAACTTCAGAGGAAGCAGATGCACGCTATGCACAACTGAAACATGATATAATATACCAGCCAAAGAGACAGTTCAGCCAGTCTAAGTCATGTCTTCTAAAACATCTTGAAAAAATGTTGCCTTTCATGGAACTGAGGGACTCCTGGAAGATAATAAAGCAGAGAATGAGGATGGAGAGAACAAGAACGAGGATAAACCTTCTCAACCCTTTCAGAAATTCAGAAAAGGGGGATGACATGAAGCCTGTCACCGCAGAGTGGAAAGACTCGTGGAGGTTTACATGCCAGCCCTTGTACCAAGAACCTGAACTGTGGCAGCAGGGTTGGTCCACCACAGCTCAAAACAGTGTAAATCAAACAAAGCAACAGAGCCACTTTGTACCTGTGGATTTCCCTAAGAATGAAGGATTGAGGGAGTGGAGTTTGGGGGAATCATGGAAGTTCTCAAGACACCAGCATCGATCAGAATCTGGAGGAAAAAAGGCACAAATCAACCAAGAAAGTGTGACTTCCCACAATCCTGACAAATCATGGACACAAAGGAGACATGTTGCATCCATTCCAGACTGGCAGGCAGCCTGGATGGTCTCAGAGACTCAGTTCCATCATGACAAACCCTCCTTAACTCAGTGGAGAGAAGCTTGGAAATGGTCCATCTACCACACACACTGGGCTGAATCAGTGCCTAGAGAGAACTGGGTGGATGAATCAATAGAGATCCAACCCCTACAAGGGAAGAGCTCCTTGCAGAGGGTCAAAACTAAAATGAGCCTGACTTTTGACAGCCAGACGTTCAGAGAAAGATACCCTGAGCAAGATTGGAGCCCTTCGTGGAGCACTGCATCACTTTTTGACCATCAGCCAAATTGTTATGGATCTTCAGAAATAATTAGGCAAAGCATAAGCAACACCATTCAGCAGCAATATGCCAATGCAAGTGAGCATGGATGCAAGTGGGGAAGGTCATTCAGACTCGCCAACCCCATGCCCCAAGTGAAGCAAGCCTGGTTGGAGTCCACTTCTAACCAGCGTCAGTATTCAGTCATGTGGTCAAGAGAAAAGAAAATCCACAGTAACATCAGAAATTACCTTAATCCTGCAACCTACAGTCTTTGGGGAAACTCCCATGAGTTCCTGCAGAGTGCACAGAATGAAGAGAAAAGAAAACTGAAGGGAACCAGTGACCCTAGGGTGATTATAACAAAAAAGGCTAAATCAAGGAGGCACTTGTACTCCAACACTGACAAGGAGAAACAATTAGAAAAGAAGTGGGCAGGATGCCACCTCTTGGGTAAAACCCAACCACGCCCAAGGAAAGGTGCTAGTTTAGTAAAAAATCCTGAGGACAACACCAATGAAAAGTTCTTTGAAGAGTGGGCAGAATCTTGGAGGTTCTTAGTTAGGCCTGGTAATTTGAAAAACCAGATGACCTTTAAGTCCCTGTCAGGTTGGAATGAGTCCTGGAAGTTCCTAGTTCCACTGTACCAACCTCTGAATGGCCCCAAGGCAAGATAGGCAAAAAATGACTGCATAGTTCATCTTAATTCTAAAGATTATATGCAAACCCTTTCCCCAAAAGCTAATGGCTACTATCAAAGCAAACAAAAATCAACTGTTTCATGTTTAGCCCATTAGAAGAATACTGACAGTATTTTTTTGTACAATGAAAACATTTTTTTGGCCTCACATTTTGCCCGCTAAAGCTCAAAAACATGAAGTAAAGATTTTTTTTTATATAGCACATTTTAAGATAAATATCCCAAAGTTCTTCATTACAAAAATTTCCAGGCATGTACTTTTTTCTTAGTTTGATGGCTGAAAACCTTGTTAAAGTGTACTAAGGTATTCCCACAACAATGTCTGACTGCTGTGAGAGTTGAACCTGATGATTTCTGGATGCACAACTAGAACCATTATTTATGATGGAGGACAAACAGACGAATAAGAGTGAAACAGTAAGTGGAGTTTGAACTGTTGAGGAAAGGGCTGCAGTGGCTGGGCAATGATACATGGAAGTGAATTATAGTGTTTATGAAAGTGGACGTAATGTCAAAAACTGTATTTCAGTTTAAGTAGTAAAACATTAATCTTGCGAATTTTTGCACTGTGGTAACTTTCAGCATGTTATTCATATGTTTGCACTTCTATAATGATGCACAGCATGTTTACTTTAGTGGTTTTAATGAACTTCAAATCTGGTTTCAGATATTATGTATTCCTACAGTTTCATAGTTTCCTCCTTCATTTATCTGCATTCATTGTTGTTATAGGACAGTATTAGTTCTGCCAGGGAGGTTATTCCTTTAGTTTACATGCATGCGTTTTGGATGAATTCTGACAAAACTGTGCAGGGGTGCAGAGTGGGGTCACTTTAACAATCCATTAAAATTTGGCTCACATCCACCAACATCTTCACAGTCAATTTAATGATTTATTGGTCAAAAATTTACAAAACACTTTATAACTTAGAAACTGTAATGCTTATAAGTGTGGCATGTATTGTCAATATATAGAAAGTACCATAATGATTCAAAATATGTCACATCTGACCTCTCCTTCAAGGTCAAAAAAGTGATCTGAAGGTCAAAATGACAATAATGCTGTACAGAGCTGTTTAAATCTATGTTTCTTACTGCCATTGTTTGTACTGACAACATACAGGGAATGAAATATGGGGATTCTAAATATTAAGTTACTTTTGACCTTTGACATCTTCTTCAAGGTTTTGACCCTGAAAGTTAACCAAGCAATTAAAGTAACCTCATAAAATTTCTTTTATCTTTAAAACTCTGCTTAAAATCCCACTGCCTTTGTTTTATTATGACTTTGTTACATACATTAGAGTTATAACATTTCAATATTAACAATCTGAATACATGTAAAAGGTTCCTGAATAAAAAATAAAAAAATAAACTTGTGACCAAAAACTTTTTCACGATATTTATTACTAAACATTAAATGGATTTTACTAAACAATGAAACGAATGCTACACATGTGCTATAGCCACATAAATTATAAAGAAATTATTATATATGTAAAGTATATTAAGATGGGTTTCAGCAGGGCAAATAAAAGCCTGAACTGTTTTTACTGCACGTCAAACTTCACAAAGAAAACAAAATGAAAATAAACAAAATATAATACTGGTCCCTTTAAAGGAAATGCTGCTCAGGGAGAGAGCACCATTACTTGTGCTGCGAACACATTTTAGGGTCCAAACAAAACTACTGCAGCATCTGTGTGCAGCACAGAGGTAAACACAGACAGCGATTACGAGCAAGATGACAATTAAGCACTTTGCATCCTTTTATCTGTGATATGAACTGATACAAAGCAGCAAGTTCAGCCTTAGGGCCCAACCTAATTCACAGCTGTGAAAATCGCATCACTTTTCTCATGTAATACACACCATGCAGTGAAATAGCAGTAGAAAACTTTATGTTGAGATGGCAGAGTCACGCCCTTCTGCCGCTTTCGTCACGCGTTCTTGGTTCCAGACCAGCTATCTTGTGGGGCCCAAGTTGAACCCGTTTTTCGGCCGAGCACCGAGTATGGAAAAAATGCTCAACGATTCAAATACCGGCACCGGAACCCCATCGGTGGAAAAAGGGCTCAGAGGAGCTCCTGGTTCTGTCATGTGTAACTGCTCAGTAATGTCATAAAGAGAACTTCAGGACTTTTATGCAGCAGTGCTGACACTGAACAGAGAGATCAGGAGAAATTGCACAGATGAATAGCTCCCTCTGATGGAGGGAGGTGGGCATAACTGGACTGTTTAATGTGGCAATCACAGAGCAGCTTTGACTGTACATGGTGTGCAGTTTTGTTTTTTGGTGCTTTATTGATGTAAAAAAAAAAAAAAGATCAGATTTAAAATGAGTCGTAGCACAAAGAAATATGCTCTCTCTTTCTAGTCCCTGTCAGTACTCTAGCTGCAACATTTTAGATCAGCTGAAGGCTTTTCAGGGAGCTTTTAGGACAGCCTGATAATGAATTACAATAGTCCAGCCTAGAAGTAATAA
>JAVDPK010002852.1:96961-115365 GCA_034780415.1 Cichlasoma orientale
GGGCTGATGGGAAAAGACTAGATCATTTACAGCGATAGAGCGGCAGATGAAGGGACAGACCTGCGGACCTTTAAGCCCCCCCCCCCCCCGCCCCGCCATACTTCCAATTCATTTTCCACACTCGTCCTTATCGGCTCCTCTGCTGATTCGCTCTCATCTTTATCTTCCACTCTTTATTTCCTCTCCTCTGTAACCTCCCAACTTCTTCTCTCCTTTTCTCTCGCCTGCTCCTCCCGTCCCTCATTACAGCATCCCTCCCCTCTCGTTGTCGTGGAAACCATCTCTTCCTCCCTTCCACATCTTGCCCTCTTTTCTCCTGGTCCTCTAATCTTTCCTTCATTTTCCCTCCATCATCCCTCTCTCTTCTATTCTCTTCTCCTCCCCTGGCCTCTTTCCTCCTTTCCCATTGCCATGGAAACACCTCCACCCCCCACCCCCGTCCTATTGTCTTTGAATCTCATATGAATATTTAACAAGTCCCGACGTCCAATGTCCCTCCACATCATCTCTTGTCGTTTATCTCTCTGCTCGTCCTCTTCTCCTCCCTCCTTCACTCCTCTCCTCTCAATCAGCCTCCCCATCTGTCACATCACTCACTCCCTAGTCTCCCTCTACAAATTCTCCTTCATCTTCTTTCCTTTTCCTCCTCCTTGCCCTCCTTCTGCCCCTTTCTCCCTTCCAAGTCCCCCCTTGCTCCTCTCTTTACCCTCTCCTTCCTCTCCTTCACCCCTTTCTTCCTCTTTCCAGCACCTCCACCCTCCTCCTTTTCATTGTCCTTTAAGCATTTCTCTGTCCCTACTTTCACTTTTTTAATAAATCCACCATCTAGTTTCCCCTCACCCTCTACATCCTTTACACCTCACCATAACACCCGAGCTGCTTCCACACTCCTCTGTTTCCTCCTCCCTCTCTTCTCCCCGAGTTCTCGTTTTTATTTTCTCTTACCCATTCCCCGCTGAAGCTCTCCCTCTCTCCTCCTCTCCTTTTATCCTTCCATTTCTTCCCCCCCACTCGTCAGTTTCAGTCACTAATGAACGCTGTTTTATTCCACAGCTGAAAGGGCACCAACACGCTGGAGGGAAGGAAACAGGTGTAGTAACAAATCTGCACCTGTGTGAGAATGTCTGTTTCTTCCAACCTCCGTCAACCTTCCTTTCTATTTTCATTTCTGTGTCTAGTTTTTAAACCTGTTCCTGTTGATCTGAAGGAAGGTTTGCAAAGACCCTTTTTCCTTCTTTGCTTTGACGTGAACAAACCAAACTCGTTGTTACTTTGTTACATTGTTTCTTCTCAGAAAGCTATCAGTTGCTTAAGTTGATCAGAAACACCTCCCAGCATGGACGGTCTCCTCATATTAAACAAACATTTCATGATGTTTAATATAACAACAAAGAATAAACTCCGTGTATAATTGCCAATATGTTTTTCTATTTTAATGTGTCGAACTAAAGCACAGCTACACAAGCTCGCACAACTGCAGGTGAAGAAAACTGACAAAATTGAAAAAGAGATACATAATTCATGTAGCCATTAAATTTAATTAATAACTTATTATTAAATTATATCTTTATTTATGTATTTGATCTAAGTGTTGCTCTACCTGTGAGAGGAAAAATAAAGCTTGGAGAAATACATGTAGCAGTAAAGGTTAAGATAACAAACATAAAGATAAATGAAATTTAATTATCTGACTCAAACTTTTATTGAAGTTTTTGCCTTTTTTTTTCTTTCTCAGTGCTTATTGGGATAAAAGCCACTCATTCATCCTATTTCACTGATTCATTTTAAAGAGATTCTGTCTCAGTTTTGATATTTTTCATCTAAATTATTCGTAGCTCCGTGAACATTAAAACTAAAACTTTTTACGGACAGAGCCGATCGTCCGCGTTTCATCTGCAACAATTAATAAAAACAACATTAATGAGAAGTTTGTACCAGAGAGAGGAATTTAGATTTCAGCACATTTAATGACGAGGACTCGCTGTTTTCCCATCTGCACGTTCATCTGCTGCTGGAAACCATCACGTAAACACAAACCGTGCTGCTGTCAGTCTCGACCGCCGAGACTGATTTTGTTCTCTAATTAATTATGAACGCTTCAGCTTTATTATTTCAGGTTTTTAGTTATTATCACAGATGAAACTTCTCAGTATCCAGCAGAGGTTCAGAGGCTGCTGCGGCTGTAAACAGTGAAAATAATGAACGTTTAAAAAGTCAAATAGATGAAAATGTATTATTTATTTATTATTCATTTATTACAGAGACACTGAGAATAGTGTATTTATGAATATGAACGTTTGCATGTTGTTACACAGCAGAATTAACGCTGTTAAACTTCATATGTAAGCTGAATGTTGTAGATCTTTACAGATCTCTGATGTGCCCCAGCAGGACTCACTGTTCAGTTTAAGGACTCACATGATACCAGCTTCAGAGAAGACGGATTGTGTGTCTCCAGAAAAACAAATTGCTGAATTTTTGTGGTGACGATATCACCTTTATTGTAATTTCCAGTCTCTGTAATGATGATATTGATATGCTTGTTCCTATAAATGTCTATAAGAAGCGGGCTTCTCTCTGCAGCTCTGCACATCTGTAACGTCCTCTTCACACGCCGAAGCGCCAAAGCTCTGCTCGCTCAGCTCATCTGAGAGCTCTGCTGTCACTCGCTGCTGATGCTGTGCACGTAGCATTTCAAAAACCACCCCTGCAAACATCCACCTGTAGGCTCTGAGTCAACATTCCCCGAGGGGGGGAAGTTATTATCGCTCCCGATTCTCTGCTCGCTCCCTGCTGAGCTCTGTATTTCCTCATGGAGCCGAGATGCCAAATATCAAATCTGTACTACTCTTACTGCAGCTGCTGCTGCTGCTATATCCCATATTACTAAACTTACTGCTACAAATGATTGAGTTCATCTCATGTAAAATAACAGGCTTGGAGTATTTAATCTTTCACGCAGGTCATGTTTGATGATTAAAGGTTAATTCTGTCGTAAATTGAACCAAGTTAAGAGAAACTGAATAAAGAAAGTATCAAATCAAGTATTTTGTGTTCCAACTCTGATCTCAATCAGCAGAATGTGACTGCAAACATCTCTTCACCCTGTATTTCATGAGCTAATGACAAGATATCAGCTTTGTTGCAATTTCCCAAAGTCTTCCAGAGGAACGCGGCTGCATTTAAACGTTTCCAACACCACGCTGCAAGCATGGCGCCAGCTGGTAGCTTCACACTGCTCTTGGTCAGCAAACACCGGAAATCTCACCTCAACACGTAAACAGCCAGCACGGCACTGCTAAATGAATGATTTCAGCTTCAATATTTACATCCCCGGATCCCAGGAAAAAATACTGTATTACACTGTAAAAATATACAGTAGCTTACTGTCAGTATCAGCATTTGCAATAATCTGCTGTACTGATAAAGAACTGTCCAATACTGCATAAAACGTGCCGCATTTTTAACTGCAAATTCTTAAAGTGAAGAGGTCACAGAGGGGTCACAGAGAGGTCACAGAGGGGTCACAGAGGGGTCACAGAGGGATTGTGTATCCATCTTTTCTCAAAGGTTCCTCTAAATTCATGTCTGAGAGATATTTCGTTACTGGAAAGCTGAAGAAGGATATTTTAATTCTGAGCAGCAGAAGTCCGACTGTTACAAACAGTTACTGTAGTCGCTGTTTGTGATTCATGTGATAACAGCTACAGCCACCAGATATTTAAACAGTTTGAAATCATTGCTGCAACTGAGTTTAACACAAAGGCCAAACCCACAGAAACGATGACGTCGCCTCGATGATGCTCACGTGGTGTGAGGATGCCTCCTCCAGCATGCAGACTTACATTGGCAGCTGAATCCTCAGCAGGTTTTGTCCCTCCCTCCTCCGGTAAGTCCGGCGCCGTCGGTACCGAGACAGGCAGCAGAGGAGAGCGAGCCTTACCAGCCTGACCCAGAGAGGCCGTCTTCACCTGGGGCTTCGGGAGGCTCGCACCTGGACAAGACAGAAGGAGTTCAGATTTAAAATAATTACCTAAACACACCGATTTCCACTATTTTTAATCTGCTTTGTCTTCAGTGCCGGCGTTCTGTCAAAGTGTTCGGGTTTCAGCAGGTACGGCGCTGTAATCAGGCTGCAATTCGAGAGTTTAAAGATGAGAAGGCTCAGAATAAAAGTCAGCCGGGACAAGGTAGCGACTGTATTAAGATAATCAGTGATTTTTAGGGACAGAATGGTGACAAAAATCAGGAACTTTAGAGAGAGAACAGCAAGAATGAGTAACGTTTTAGTCATCTATAATTTCAGAGACTGTATGGTAGGAATACTTGATCGATCCTTGTTTTCAGAGACAGAACACTCAACATCAAGAATAACTGTCGAGACAGAAAATTCAAGTGTAAGTTATGATTTCAGAGACAGAAGCATATAAAATATAATCCATAAAGGTGAGCAGAATTGATGACGTCTGACTGTGTGTAATCAATGGTTTTAAAGGCAGAACTGCAGATATAATTGACCATTTGTAGAAGCACCTGATAATAATTTGGGACACAGAATACCTCGCTGATCTACCTCAGCAGGACCTACAGCGAGGACATCAGGACATCATTCAGACTGGCTGAGTGAGGCCGAATGGTTGCAAAGAGAGAAAAGGTGATCTAAAGGGGTGGAGCTCCCAGAAGGCAGAATAGCAGACATTCAGGACAGCTACAAGTTCCTGGGTATCCCACAGGCCAACGGGAACCATGATAAAGATGCATGAAGGTCAGCCACAGAAGGTAAGACAGGTGCTGAGAAGCCAGCTATCCATACTTCAACGTGGGGACCACCAACCTTCCGATCACTGTTCCTCCCTCACTACCTCCTGAGCTGCAGCTGCCCAGACGTATTAGAGGCACATATGCAAATAGAAACACACGTCTCGGAAGGCATTTATTTCCTCGGCATCCTCCCCAGTGGGTACTCATCCTCTGGTAGTCCCTGGAACTGCTAGGATGCATCTAAAAAGGCCACTGGGGGATACTGCAGGCTTCAAATGCATTAGTCAGAGCAAATAAAGGTTCTAATGCTCTTTAGCCTCTTCTGGCTTTAAAATCTTGATTACAAAACAAGCTGCCCTGGGCTCCCTCGCCCTCAGTTACTATTGAGCTGTCCCATAGACCGAAAATTTTCAGCTCCTGGTCACTGTGGTTTGACCTGGTAACACAGAGCTGCTATTGATCGTTTAAATGACAAGTTCACATGCAACTAAATGAGGCATCAAACTGGAAACACACTTAAAGTCTGAGCCATTCATTCATCTGCCTGAAAATCCACCCATCCATCCATCCATCCATCCATCCATCCATCCATCCATCCTTCCAACCATCCATCCTTCCATCCACCCATCCACCCACCCATCCATCCATTATTGTCTATTTGGTAGTCACTCAATAAAAATGAAATGCAAACAAATAAATCCTTGGAATGGACCGATAGTCGGACTAAGAGGGAAACAAAGTGACAAAAGAGGAGCGAAAGGAACAAATGAATACAGGCATCCAAGCAGCAGAAAAACTACTGCGTGAAAGTGAAAATATATCAATGAATACATCTAACTGCTTTCTCCACAATACAATACCATGTAGGAAATTGAAAGATTCCACTTACAGGCTACAAAGTGAAGGTGAAAGAGAAACAACATGAAAAGGAAAAGCTGGAGACAAAAGAGCGATGTCTGTTTTTTTCTCATCTCCGATTCCCTGAATAGCCTCCTCACGTCTGAAGACATCCCGAGGCTTCTTCTACCCACAATCCCCTCCTCCCTGCCCTGCACTACTTCACTCCTTGATCGATACATCTATTCTGCTCCCTGAGAAACAAAACACCTGGAACAGCTTGGATGGGAGTGGATTACACTGGAGGCTGTCGAGTTTTAAACTGCTTTAAACATCAGTGGTGTAGAAACCTTCATGTTCTACTGCGAGTGCACCAAAGCTGTGTCCACCTCAGTAATTTATAAAAACAGGAACTACCAGCAACTGCAGTACAACACCAACTGTCCACGCCCTCAACAAAGAATATACACTATTTGGAGAGAACGTAGTAATGGGTGGGTAAGTGTGTCCAAACCTTTGAGTGCTGCTGTATAACTCAGGGTCAGAGAAACAGTTGATTGGAAAGAAGAAACAAAATGAATATTTGGTGTTAAAATGTGCCCACAGTCAGCAAAAACTTGCACCATTCGCTTGAGGAGTTACAATTCAGGTCGGTCAGCAATCAGCTGATACTGTTGGGCTTCACTCGCGGCTAAAGTGAAAAATCTGAAGGGATGAAAGGAACTCCTGAAGGGATAAAAATGGCCCAGCTTAAATCTTCCCAACTGTCAAAATGGTGCATGCTAAACGCTTGAGTGTTTTGGTAATGGCTGTCCAAAATAGTCAAAATGAGCTAATTTTAACTTAAAATATGGTTTAGAAATCCTCTCAGAGGTATGGGACTCATTTCACAGTATCATTGCTTTTATGGCTTCAATAAACCATAAGAGCTTTGGAAGGAAACGCTTTGACACTGACAAATCAAATCAAAAGACGTCCAGAACCACAACTAATTTTTTTCTTCGAAATATTCAAATGGTTCACTACAGAAAACAGCCACTATGTGGCGCTTATGGTTCATAACTGGACCATAAGGGCCACATAGTAGCCAAGATCAGGCCCAGATGTGTCTGCTATTTGGTACATACATGGTGTATGATTGGTTCTTCCAGCAATGATGGTAATTTAGTGACTTTGTCATTAGATTTTCCTTTTTATTTACTTTTTAATGCCAAATTCAGCTGGTATTAGAAGAGACCTCATCTCCTCCATGTAAATGAGCCCGACGCTGGCACGGCTCTCTGATCTGTGTTTAATTAACGGAGGGGTTAACCAATTATCAGGGTTTCTACATTTTTACAGAGTCAGACTGAAGCACCTTGATGCTGCATGAATGGGATAAATGTAAGCGGGGATGTTACTAAAGCACTGACTCTCCAATTTATTCACTTTTCCTTTGAAGAGGAGCTCGTTTTTGGCATTTTGAAGAATGGTCAGATGTCATTTACACTTGGTTGTTTACCACACCACCTGCATCTTTGCATTTCCCGTGCACAACAGAAGGAAGGACCTAAAAATATTAATACGCTCCCCATTTTTCATCTGTCTAAACTTGTGGAGTGTACTGACCTTGGAGGGGCACCGGAGTGGCTTTGAGCCTGTATTTTTCAGCGCGGCTACTTTATTTTCACAGTAATACTGACCTTGCGCGGCTCTGAATGTCTCTACGTCTGGTTTAGAAATTCCTGCCAGCTTCATTTCCAACTGAAGCACGACCAAATGTGTTTGTATGACTTCTCAGCACGCTGCTGTCAGACCGAATCCAAACTGAACTGAGCTCCGGAAAAAAAAAAAAAGGGGGAAAAAAAATGTGGAAAAACACAATGAGCTGCTGCAGTATAAAGCTGAAGCAAAGGTTACACATCCACAGTGGAGAAAGCCATAAAAGAGAGTTTCACGGTGCCTAGCTCACCCTCAGGGGGTTTGTCAGAGAGGGATGGGGGGCGGAGGTGGGGGGACCCATGGCTTGTCTGCTCAGAGAGAGGTGGATATATTTACCAGACAAGCAGGAGTGGAGGTGTGAAATGCCCGCCGGGGGTCACATCAGAGGTGTCTGTGTCTGCTTTTGGGTCGAAAGCAAAGATGGAGAGATTTACAGCGATAGGAGATGAAGATGGAAGGGGCGGGGTTATTGATCCTGAGAACAAAAAAAACGTGTCTTTGAGAAGATATGGCATCTCTGGGGGGAGCCAGACAACGTCTCATCCGTTTCATAGAGAAGTTTTATGTTTCTTTGTCTGCTTGTTTACCTTCTTCCTATTTTCTGTCTGCTTTCACCCGTGTGTGTGTGTGTGTGTGTGTGTGTGCGTGTGCACGTCTACCTGACCTATGATTTTTGATCCAAGGCTCAGAATAGTCTGAATTATATGGAGGTCGGTTTCTGCAGTGAAAAGGACAAAATCTTCAGATTAATATTATTATTAGTAGCAGGAGTGGTAGTACCTCAACTAGGCATTAAACCATACTGACTCACTACTGACTCCACTGTGTCATAATGCTACACGATATTTAAAACTGGTCCCACAAATATATTAAAGGGCGAGAGGCGGGGTACACCTGTACAGGTCGTCAGCCTGTTGCAGGGCTGACACAGAGAGACAGACACCTGTTCACACTCACATTCACACCTGTGGGCAATTTAGAATCACCAGTTAACCTAAACCCAGTAACTGCATGTCTTTGGACTGTGGGAGGAGACCCCCGCAGGCACGGGGAGAACATGCAGGTGGATTCGAACCCAGGACCTTCTTGCTGTGAGGCAGCAGTGCTAACCACCACGTCACCGTGCTGCCCTATATTATATATTCAAACTTAAACATTTGAATTTTGGCACATTATGTACAATTTATTTATCCTGCTCTAATATCATTTCTCTTGCTACAATATTTGACTCAGTTTCCAGACTCAGCATCCTACAATCTTGACTTCGATCACATTATTTTGATGGAGCAGAAAGCAGCTTATATTCAGACCATAATTCAGTCTAAAGCAGATGGATTCAGCTCAGGTTGAATCCAAATAGTGTATTGATGCAGTTTGAATCAATACACTATTTGGATTCCTCCATCAGCTGATCCAAAGGTCATCCATGTGACTGTGGCTGTAGTGCAGAGGAAGTCGAACGTTATCCATCATGGATAAGCCTCAGCACCTCTTACCGGACAGGCAGCAGAACACTCCTCTGCCAGACTGATGCAGCCACAGGCACAGATACACAGAGTCTGTTCTACCTGTTGCTTTTAACAGGGAGCTCTAATTGGAGTCTTTGAGCTCCTTTGCTTGTTTTATTTCACTTTTTAAAAAAATATCTTTTATATCTCCTCCTTTTTTGTAATGTCCATCCATCCATTCTCTTAGCAGCCAAAACACCGAGTACACCCTGACAGGTCCCCAGTGTCGGCATCTCTAAATAATGACACAGAATCTCACAATATTGATAATAGCCTACTATCATATATTACTGCTTTAGTGTTTGATTATATCGATCTAGTTTATTGATGAGTTAATATCTGAGAAAAAAGATTAAATACACACTTCTGTGAGTAAAATAACTCATTGCTTTGCCAAAGTATTTATATATTTTTCATACGCATTTTCCCCTTAATTGGTTTTTGTTAATCCCATTTTCCTCTTTTTGGCAGAAATGGGCTTCTGTAAAACGACACTAGGAGTACCTTAAACTTTCTCATTTGAATATTACAAAGTGAGTACCAAGTCTTTGATGTATTAAGGCCTCAGAGCACATCCTGATCACCCCCCCCCCCCCACGTCTGATCAAACTGCAGACTGAAAACTAACTCCCCCTCCTTCTCTTCTACACCCCCATCTGAGCCTCTGCACGCCTGCAGGTACACAGTCCTTAAAAAAGCCTCCTTTCCTTCATCTTTCATCTCTTCTGCTTACCATGACATGGCTAGTAAAAGTTCATAAGCATATGAGATCACAGCTTTGACCTGTCTTTATCTGTGTGATGATTAAATAATATATTAAATGAATTATTTGTCAGTGTGGGTCAGTGTTTGAAGTTTTCATGTCCTGTTTTAATTTTTTTCTTGATGACATCAATGTATTTTTGTTAGTCATAATGATTTTTGCTAACCCCTACCAGGGCTCGTGTATAATGAAGGCTAACAATTATTCTAACTCCCAGAAAAGAAGACGTCAGATGGATGATTTTGAGTATAAATATATATATATATATATGTGTGTGTGTGTGTGTGTGTATGCACATGTGTGTGTGTCTGTGCCCTAGCATGGCCGTTCAATTGCTACAGATAGCCATTTTAAAGCACCAAAGCTTTTCATTGGTAATAACGCTGCTCCTCCGAGGCGAGATGAAGGTGTACACTTACAAACATCCATCACAGCTGGCTCTGTGTCTGCCTCCAGCTGTGGCTGTAATGTCTTTTCTCAGTATCAGACACTGAGTCAGACAATCCCATTACAGCTTCCAGCATTAAACCGCACATTCAGGCCAATTTAGGTGAATAACTGTCCACCATCACACTTTAGTCTGCAGATGGGCTTAGGAGACTCGATTTAAAAAGAGAAGAAGGTCTCAATTTATAAAGTGATGTAAAATGAGGGAGCTGAGCAGTGGAGGCTTCTGTGGTCTGCTTCAGCTGAAGGTCAGAAATAGAAGCTGCTGATAGTATTGATTTATGACACACTGTTTTGAGAGAGGCAACATGGATGGAGGTTCCTTTTCCTCTTTCTACTTTTTTTCATTCACTGCACAGCGTTTCATTCTCTCTTGGAGACCCTAAAATATGTCAAATGTATAAAATGATGATGAAGAAAGAAGCCTGAGGGAGGTGGTTGAAGTAGATTGTTGGATTTACAAAGGTTAACTCTTTAATAATGAAGAGACCGGTTAACGACCCTCTGGTAATGTCCGATCAGCAGGAAAAAAAAATGTGAGGGGCTGATCCGGGATGTTAGCTGTCACTGCGAGAAATTGGTAACAAAGAGGGCGCTGCACTAAAAAACCTCCTTATTGTTGCTTTGATTGCCAGCAGATTGTTGCAGCCACCCATAATATGCATGGAAGACACCCACTTGTCAGCAAACATTTGCCAACTGCTCACAGAACAGTAACGAAACCTGAAAAAGTGATGCAAACAGGAAACGGAGACCACTGACCTACAAAGTAAAAGTTGCACCTAATGGTCTCGGTCCAGCTGGCGTCGCCTTTCAGTGAGTAGCTTCAGAGTGTTTGCTGACAAGTTGGTGTCTTCCATGCAAACTATGGGCGACTACAGCAGTCTGCTGGTAACCAGAGCAGTACACGGTACCATATACCACTCTATGACCAATTTAACCTAGCAACTGCCAGCAGCTACTCGCCAACAGGTGTTTTCCCTAGTGCCCAGTGGTTGCCAACCATTGTTGACCAACAGTTTTATGGTACGTCTTTAGGAAAGGGTTTAGATCTGCACATATATATTTTATATATTTTCACTCCTGTTTAACAGACTAATGCTGGCATCAGCATACTGACAATAACAGTCAGTTTTATGAAGAAAAAAAAAAGCAAGCAAATACTGACTTCATTGCATTTTTCATGCTTTACAAGACCATCCAGTTGACCCACTGGTGCACAGGTTCTGGCCCCTGGGCTGCATGTTTGACTCCACTGATCTAAAGAAAACTACATCTTCTCACACATGCTCTCTCCTCCCCTCTCTCTTTCTCCGGCTCACCCAAACAATCCAATTAAACCATGAAAACATCTCATTATTTTCACCCAGGGAGTCGTTCAGACCTGGATAAACACACAAACAAGACCAACAATGAACATCAAAAGCCATCGCTCACTACTGTGTTTTTTCTCCCTGGAGAAGGTGGGGGGAGGGAGGTGGGGAAAAGAGGGGGCTCGATGGAGGTGGTGCTGCCTGGCTCTGAGGCTCTGAGGCTCTGTGTTAGGGAGGGGGGTGGGCGGGGTCACAGGGTGAGCGCCGGGTCTCTCGGAGTTGTCGCCTCAGGCTCGCGATTTCTCAGCGAAAGGTTTCCAGGAGCCAAAAATCAATGTTAATCTGAGGCCACCTGGGCATGTAAACAGAGCCATAATGGAACTGTACACACCCACGCACACACAGAGGTAACGCACACCCAACGAAAGCAGGAACACGTACACACATACAAACAGAGCCCAGGGATCACATGTACTGTAGGCAACACTTTTTTTCTTCTCTTCACATTGCTGCAGGCTACCAGAGACAGAATGACAGGATGAGCTGCAGAGGGACAGGAACAAGCCCGAAAGATCTCAAACAGAGAGTCAAAGGGGGGGACAAAGGACAAAAAAAGAAAAAAGGAGACAGAGAGGTAATAAGGGAATGTCTGAGAGGAATGGTGCTCTCGCCTCCGTTATAGTTCATTTTCTCGGGTCTCGTGGGGAACAATTTGTGGACTAGCAAGTTTTAAAAGGACGCAGTAGAACCACATCACGATGTGCAAGTTAATACCAGCCAGGGCTTTGAAAATCAGGGGAGGAGTGGTCCTGATTATTCAAAGTTAACGTAACTACTTTGAAATGATTTTACTTTTATTGTAGAGCACAGACATTCGCGGTGAAACCGCTGACCTTTCCACACACCCTGAGGGAACATCAAGGAGGCAACAAGTGGGCAGTGATGGGGGGTGAGACCAGAGGTAGTCAATAAAGCTCAGTGAATTGTAGCAACTACAGGTGGGATAACGTCAGGCGGGCAGGTACCGAGGTGCTCATCTCAACCCCAAGGCACGTGATTAAGACAACCACCAATAAAGGTGAAGAAAACTGCTGATTGACAACTCACTTTAGTGCCCCCTACAGGGACCTGACTGCGCGAGTGCCTGTCTAACTACATTTTATTTCACTGATCACCGCCAGTTCTACAGTTTCTTGAGGTGCTTTATATCATAAACTTAGACAGATTTAGACAGAGAACCCCAAGAATCTGAAGACCTCAGGTACAAGGATGGGGTGTGAGGTAAGAGAGTACACAGAACAGAGGAGCATATTTTGATTGATTTATTTTTGTTTTTGCATTGTACAGTTTTTATCTTTCTAACTGCTGCCTTAGAGAGAGGATGCTAAACTGCATTTCACTGTTTTAACATTGTTCTCAACATTGTTTTCTCAGCGACAATAAAAGCTATTCTATTCTATTCTATTCTATTCATAGAGAGAGTGGGAACATCAAACAGGACAAAACACAAACTATAGAAGAGCGTAAGTAAATGTTAGTGCCATGCAACAGTAGCTGAGAAGTGCCCGGTGCATGAGGTAAGGTCACCTGCTTAATTAAAAGGATAGTTTGAAGCATAATCTTAAAAGTGAAGAAGGTGTCTGTCTCCTGAACCAAAGGCATAACTTTGAGTTTAGGTCACGGTTCTATCTTGTGACTATGTTATTACAGCGTTGTTACACTTGTGTCCTGAATCCAAACTGGGAGCTAGTTCCACAGGAGAAGGGCCTAATAGCTGAAGGCTCTGCCTCCCATTAAGAACCACAAGTAAGCAGCAACCTTTACTGGAATAATATCACCCTATGAGGTCTTTGGGACCTGATAGGACTCAACAGCTCCACAGAGGGGTTGATTTCCTTTACAGGAAGCTACAAAAATGAGTTTTGATGATCGATATTGAGAAAAATCAGGTACTGAGCGAAGCCAGTAGGTTTCATTTTCTGTCCGTCTTGGATAGCTGTACATATATTCAAGGAAATCCAGCTCATATTTGTGAAGATATTTCAGTCCGAAGTGGTTGACCGAATGAGACACATGTAAAAATAGCTGAGGTGACTCTGATTCCCATGAGACCAAATAATTTTTTGTCAAATATAAGAGCTGAGAGAGAGAGAGAGGTTGGATATATGGAATATGGAGAGACCGACAGGCAACATAAAAAGTGAAAGAAAGAACAGAGGAAGGTCAGTTCAGATCAGATCCAACCCTCTGGCTAATGTCAAGGCCAGTTACAGCATATCTTTCTACAAATACACGCTGTGTAGAGGCTAATGCATTTAGCTTCCCTGAATAAAATATTAAACAAAGCACGGACGCTCACTGGAGAGAATCCAGCTCAAACACAAAGTCACTGGAATCTGACAAACCAATCAGCAGCCGGCTGCAGCCCGGGGACCGGCTGCAGAGAGCCGACGCAGAGGGGGAATTTTTAAAAATGTCATTTTTATCATCATGCAAGACAAACTTCACTTACTGTCCTGCTCTTGCTTCAGCAGAGGAATGAGTCAGGGCTGCTGGCGTTTCATAAAGCAAACACGGTTTCTACTGGGAAGGATTCAAAGGCCTTCTGATTGCAGTAAAAATACATAAATTGGAATTCATATGAATTACAGACACCTTAATGCAGAACAACAGAGCGCAAGCATTCTGCTGAATCACTGTAATAGTCTGAAATTTGAACACGTATATTCTACACATGTATTCTACATAATTCACAACTTCAGCTGGAAAGATATAATTATTCTCTGAAGTGGCTATCAAAGCAAAATGAGAGCAAAACATTATCTTCTATATAAAAACTCTGCTGCCTTTGTATCTGCGGGGAGACACTGAGGAGTTCTTGGTTTGTTTTAATGGAGCTTTTGTTGCAGATTCAACTATAAATACTAAATAACTTTGACCTTTAGCCATGACACTGGCTAACAATGTCAGAAGCTGTCTACTTACATTTGTCGTTATTGTGTTGATTGAAATAATGGTTTTTACCTGAACACACTCAGGTCATAATAACACCACGTTAAAGGTGCAGTCAGTAATTTTTTTTAGGTTATTTAATAGAAATAAAAGGCTATTGCACTCATAAATATACATAGATTAGTGTGTCAGCAAACATGCATTCCAATAAACTCCATTAAAAATACATAGCAGTGGGTGCAGGTTTGTGGGTGCAGGTCTGTGGAAGCCGCAAAACATTTTACAGACTGTAAACTGTTTTTTTATTTCCTGATTTATTGTGAAATGTTGATATTATTCAAATATGTTAAACATCGTTTTTAGACAGATAGTTGCAGAAACACAGCGGTCAGCTGCGACCATTATAGGGTACAGTCGCCTCAAGATACTTTACATTCAGGTAACAGCGGCTAGAAGACTGACGCTGATTCCAGGGAGGATAGCCCTGCCCAGAAGACTAGAGTCACTCCTGCTGAGAACAGTATAGCTGCCCGAGAAAATAATACATAATAATACATTTATTAAGCAACTGTACTCACTGGACTGTGGCAACATGGAAGTGTACACCTTGGGGTCGATGGTCCCCATGGGCGGTGGCAGCAGTGGGTTGGTGAAGCTTCTCAGCGGATGGGTGGGCCGGACGCAGGCCGTCGGGATGGTCCGACTGCTCCCGACCTGGGCCTCCTCTGCCGCTCCGCTGGCCGCAGGGGCACCCGGGACCGGGCCTACCGTGGAAACGTGCTCCCCAGGCGGGGCGGAGGAACCGGGGAGGAGAGGGGCAGCCTGCTGTGGTGGAGGCTGCTGCTGGAGGAGAGGATTGGAGGAGACGTCTGAGGGCATAGCTAAGGATAGAAGGAGGAGGAGGAGATGAAGGGATGTTGGAAGTTGAGAGGAAAAGGAAAGATGAGAGATGTTAAAACAAAAACAAAAAATCCAATTAGTCATTTCTAACGAGCAAAAGAACGCGGAGAGAAAAGTTTGAGTAACTGCGTTATAATTACTGGAAGGCGATATTGCTGATTTTCAGTTATTCGTTGGCACTTTGAGCACTTTGGTGAATACAATCTGGGAATTTTATCCATTAAAATACATCTGTACACTCACGCAGTGATAAATATCACTACAGTCCGGAGGGAAATTGTAGATTTGCTGAAATTTCGCTACGATGTTGCAGTCACCACGCTTTTCTTCCTCTTATAAAGATACATCTGTATAATTTAACACTTTATTTCAAACGTCAATCTTCTCCTTAAGCATAAAGAAGCCCTGCTAGGTTTGTAGCTTTATTCCATCTCTCGTTGAATGTGAAGCGTCATGCTGGTGCTTCTCTGTTGGCTGGATTTCTCCACACTGTGTGAAACCCTGTTTTATCTTGTCAAAGACATACGAGGGGAAAAAAGAAGAGGCGCTTCTCGCTAAAGGAAAAGGGAGAAAAACCTCCTGCGTGCGCAAACATGGCTCTGGTGTGTCACGAGAGATGAAACTCTTCGTCGTGTAGCTACAGCCAGTTTGATCAGAGAGAACACTGGAAAGCTGGTTATTGTATGTAGAGTGTTCATTAAGCGAGCAGAGGAAGGAACGCGAGAGCTGTTAAAGAGTGAGGGGGGGGGGGAAGTGATGCGGGGGCAAAGAGACGTGAAAATGTAAGACTTTCAAACAGCTCAGAGGGAGGCATGAGACGGGAACAGGGAAAGCTAATAATAATTTGTGTTTCTCCATGAAGACGGTTCGTGTGTTATCACAACTCATTACCAAAGTTCTCCAGAAAATACATCTGTGTTATCTGCAGACCGAAACCAGATCACTAAAAATTACAAACATTCCCCGTCAAGGGCTTTTCTTTCCGCAGCAACGTTCAGATCTTCGTGGACATACTTAATACTGCCGATGCCTTTGAGGGAAAGAATAAACACGGCACATTTTTATGGTATAACACAAGATTTGTTTCATTTGGCATTTGCAGAAACTTGTGGAAATATAAATGTTAAAGACATTAATTGTGGTTATTTCAGGAATTTCATGTTCAGACTTTGATTGTTGTGTTTCCAGTGTTCCAGTGTGTGTTTGTGTGTGTGTGAGAGCAGTGTTAAGGCCGCTGTGACTGTGACTGCTGTATGCAATAATTACACACAGCCAGTGTTAATCGTTGGGGATTTAGATCAAATGTCATACACAGCAGCGTTAGCAGAACTGTACAGCGCGAGGACTGTGAGACACGCCCGATATCTTGGTTTAGAGACTGTATTCAGAATGTCCCGCTAACAAATGGAGATTAGAGTCAGAACAGTAAAATAAAAACTGAATGATGGTTTTAAACTGTTCTTTCAGTCTGGTATGATAATAATCTGTTTAAACTTGTATGGCATGAGAAAATATTTAAAAGAAGCAAAGTTTATGTCTCAGTGCAGCCCAGTACGGGGAAAGCAGTCTTTATGGCAGGAAATAGGAGTCACACCTTTTTAATATCTGCAACTTCAGCACATCAACATAACTCCCTCACTCCTCCACAAATACCGGCTGAAACAACCGTGCAAAAAACAAAACACAGGCTGTTCAGGCCCCCTAACCCTACCTCCCCCTAACCCAGGCCCCCCTAACCCCCTAACCCAGGCCCCCTAACCTTAACCCCCCCTAACCCAGGCCCCCTAACCCTAACCCTAAAAAAAAGTTATTTATTGGAGTAGGAAGACCATAAATGATCAACTTTATGCTGACAAATCTCACTTTACAGGACTTTCATTTAACCTTGTGTGATCTAAACTATCATCGGTGATGATCCTAACCTTAACCCCAACTCTGTGCTATCAGAACATGTCATATTTCTTTCTTTCTTTTGTTCTTTTTTAAAAATTGCACTCTCATTTTGGCAACCAGGGAACAAAAATATAATAATTCTAACAGACACATCTACTTGCAGCTAAAAAGAAAGCGAATCACAGATCATTTGGACTCAAACAGCATCCTGGTGTAATCATCAGGATTCAGGAGGATTCAGTGTTTCAGGACGCTAATGAATCAAGTTAAATTCATCCACGTCCTGCAGAGATCACTGCCTAAGTTTAATTAGCCGCATAGCAGCAGAGTCTAAAGCTCCCTGATTGGGCAGTGCTACTATCTGTGTGTTATTTGGTGACACAGTTGACTCTTCCTGGCCCTGATCGTGTATCTTTTCCTTTATAATCAGCAAAGTACTTTGTTGTATCTCATTGCGTGTACGTCTCTAACATTTTCCTTCATTAACAGTTTTCTCATTATATCTGCCTCCCTCTATCATTAGCTGCCCCACCCGCCTCCGCTCTCGTGCGCTCTGCCAGCAGCAAACAGCCCTCGCGGTGTGTCAGGCCGTCCAACCACTCCGAAGCCTCTCCTCGCCTCTCTGCTGTTGTTAAATCACTGATACGAGCCAACCAGGAATTAGCCAATTATTGAATTACTGAATTACTGCTCCCCACCATGTCGTTTAGCATTTAGCTCCGCAGCAAGCCGAGGCAGGAATACAACAGGGAGATAAAGGAAGGGGAGAGCGGGCAGAAAGGTTACGATGCAGTACGAGCCTGGTTGTATTTATAACAGAGGTTCCTTCAGTTTATGACAGTTCTGCAGGCACAACATAGAAACAGTATCATATAAAGATGGAGCAACAAAATGTGATCTGATTTTCTCTCAGTTACACTAAGATGCCATTCAAGTTTTCACTATTTGATTACAATTACTTTGGCACCAGATTCATTTTATAACTCTTTGATTTTCCATAACGGTTGGCAAATACAAGCAACCACTGATCCATTCAAACTAGCTAGTTAGCTAGCTAGCAATATAAGCTAACATTAGCTCAGTCAGTTGGTTAGAAAAACTTTTTAAAGTTTCATTTTTAATTGAGAAGTTTGTAAAATGTGTATTAAATAGCATGTGTATGAAC
The DNA here is from genome assembly GCA_034780415.1 of Cichlasoma orientale. NCBI lineage: Eukaryota > Metazoa > Chordata > Actinopteri > Cichliformes > Cichlidae > Cichlasoma > Cichlasoma orientale. The sequence continues at coordinate 115,202 of JAVDPK010002852.1, forward strand.
TGTCTCACCTCTTTAGTGGATGGACCAGTCTGAATAAAACTTTGCATGAACACACAGCGATTATCAACATGTATGTTTATAATAAAGATTTATTATAAATCCAAATTCTTTTGATTTTCATAAATATTATGTATTTTTATACAGTACTGTGCAATAGTCTTGGG
>JAVDPK010002852.1:118850-141162 GCA_034780415.1 Cichlasoma orientale
GTGTGTGTGTGTGTGTGTGTGTGTGTGTGTGTGTGTGTGTGTGTGTGTGTGTGTGCGTGTGTGTGTGTGCGTGCGCGTGTGCGTGCGCGTGTGTGCATTTCTCTCTTTGTCTCTTTCCTGCTGTGTCTTTTTTAACGCGCATCCATTCAGGCTGGAGGTGAATTCAGCATTGTGGTTGTGAATATAAATGAATGTTTAATAAGGGGAAGAAATGTGTTCAAAAGAAAACATTTGCAAACAGCCCATTTCTGCTGCAGCTACAGAAATATTTTCAATCTAATACTGGCTCACAAACGTGCTGTCAGGAAATCAATCAAAAGAAAAAGAAAGAACGTTTAACAGACTTTATCGTACACCGTTTTCTCCCACAAACCTCCACTTCTTTTCATCTATGCTTTGTTATCATTGTTTCTCAAATGGGGGGGTAGGTGGAAGATTTGGGGAATAACAGTCAGTTATAATCAAATATAAATTTGAGGATTATTAAATGGATATTTCTGACGGTTTGTGTTACACACTTATTCATCCTGACTTGGAATAAACTGAAGTGGTAACTGGCACGGGGGGGGGGGGGGGGGGTTCAGGTGGTAGCATGACAATGACAAGCGTAACTGTTTAGTTGGAGGACTTGTTGAGCTTCAGCTCTGATTTCTGTGGGTGATGTGGTCCTGCTGGCTTTAAGTTGTGACCTTCAGCTCAAACTGGGGTAAATGTGAAGTGGGTGGGGTGAGAATTGGCACCTCCTCTAGGCCAGAATGCCCACTCATGGTTGGGAATGATGTGCTGCCCCAAGGGGAGGTGTTCAAGTATCTTGGGGTCTTGTTTACAAGTAACAGGAGAGTGGAGTGGTGCCAACCCACTGTTGTAAGGACATGATGGTGGATACAGGCAGCAGAAATGAGCCTGGACTCATCCGTAGGTTGAGGAGCTCTCTCATTCAGGTGGAGCTTAGAGTATAACCAGCGCTCCTCCACATCAAAGGGAGCCAGCTGAGGTGGTTCAGGCATCTGACAAGGATGCCTCCTGGACACATTCGGGCAAGTTCTACCGATAGGAGACCCCGGGGCAAACCCAGGGCACACCGGAGAGATCCTTCCTCTGGACTGGCTTGGGGAGGCGTTGTTGTCTAGCAGACGTGTTGGAGGAGGTGAGTGAGGAGAGGGAACCCTGAGCACTTCTGCTTAAACTGTTCCTCATGGAATCCAGAACCCAACACTGAATAAGTGGTAGAAAAATGGATGGAAAATCCTGTACAAAAACACACGTCAATAAAGATTTTTAAATTGAATTCTGACTGTCAAAAGAGACAGATGACCAGTTTTCTTCTGCCTTCTGCTTCTTCCTCTTTCAAACCAAGAGGTCATTACACTAAACCGTCGTCAATACCGGTATCGATCGGAAAGAACTGATAACGGCAGGGCTGTGATCAGCAGCTTTAGGAGGTGCATGCATGTGTGTGTCACATGTTTACTGTTTTGTGCGGTGACCATTTAAAGAGAGTCAGGGTTTCATTACTGCAGCAAGATGACCAGAGATGAGCAAGTCTGATCAATACACTTATTGAGGGAGGATATTGATGAGTTCGGTTGAGTAAGGTGGAGAGCTACAGGTTCATGGAGGTTTGCAGGATCGAGAGCAAGAGGCCAGACACAGAAATACAAACAGACATCGTGAAATGCTGAATTTTGTGAATGCAAGAGGAGATAAAAATCTTGGTTACAAAAGTCACGTAAAGATAAAATGAAAGCGAGAAAGAGTCACAGGGGAATAAAGCAGAAATAAAGAAGACGGAGGAGAGGTTAGAATAAGATAAAGAAATCAGACAGAAATACTGAGGAAAAGAGACAATAATGGATAAAAGTTTGATCAAGAGAGACACCAGCAGACTGAGATGAAACCCAAATAAAACTGATAGAAAAATGTAAATGCGAGAGAGTAAAGCCAGAGACACAGAAACACAGAAACAGCAGGTAGATACAGAGATCAGCGCATCTGACGTCTGCCGAGCATGTTACAGCCGGGCTTAAAAAAATGCAAGATAAAAAATGAAGAAGCCTGGAGCCCCTTCAGCAGAAACAAACTGCAAGAGACAGAAACAAAGATAGAAACAGTGTGGACCCTGCAGGAGTTTAACAATAACACACATTGCGCCAAATCAATTACAGGCAAGTGGGTCCAATATAGTTAAATGTGCTCAAAATCCCCCCATCAAATAAATAAAAATAAAAAAAATCAAAGTAAATAAAAAGGCTAGAAGTGCAAGAATAGATGTTTTAACCGAATCGCCTTTGATGTTCATTAAATGTGCAAATGTTCTTAATGCACTCGTCAATTTGTATCTTCATAACGAATCCATCAACAGGACGTTTATTGACATTCATTTTATTTATTTTTTTCTGATAAAACATTCAGTTTTGCAGTGCAACAGATTTTAATGGATATGTTTGAGCGCTGTTTTAATGCTAGCACGGCTCCCATCATTACTGCAGCTAGTCTCCAGCTTGTGGGCGAGCCACGATAAGAGGTTTTCACATTCTCGGAATTGAAATCCAGACCACGTTTCTTTCTGTATGAGAGTTTGTTCCTTGCACTCACTGAGATCTCCAGTGTGCCTCCCCGACAGCGAGCCCTACATGATGCCATCTGTTGGAACTCCACTATCCCTTCTTTTCTCCCTCCCCAACCTGTGCCCTGCTCCTGCTGGTAAATCTGTGGAGTAATCCTTCTACTTAGCCTGCCTTCAGCATTTCTCAAACCAGGCAGCAAAAAAAGGCATGTCTCATTTTTTGTGCTGAATATTAAAATGAACTGACAGTGCAACTTTTCGTAAATGACCCATAAAACTAACCAAACCTATGCACACTATTTGGGGATGGTGCTCATAGCGATTTTACCCTGTTTAGTAAATCTGGCCCTCAGTCTCATGGTATAAGATTTGTGTGTTTTGTAAGGCCACCCCAAACACTTCCTGCTAACTATGGTCCAGTTGAAAGGTGTATCTCAATATTCAGAAATAAAGAAGCAAGTCATCTGCATACAGTACAGTGAAAAAGTCATTCCTCATTCCTTTATGTTTTGCCAAGAAAACGGGAAATAGGTGCAGTGATTTATTGGAATATGTGCAAACGTGCAAACAACACTGGTTCATCTCTTGAGTTGTATCCCTTTTTTCTGCTTGAGTGAATCAAAATGGTCGGGTACAAAGACTGAGAAAACAGCTGAAGTCCAAAGAAAATCTTTGAAGACTTCCAGAAAGCCTGGAAAACTATTGTTCAAGACCAGAAAAAAAAAAGTCTGGCTCCCTGGAAGCAAAATATAAAGACTTATGCACGGCATTGTACGACAATATTTCCTAAAAACTGTGAAAATTTGTAAAAACAATTGAAAATACATCTATCTTGTTGGCCACTGCCCAATGAAGACTCAAAAGGTCGGTCTAGGAATAAAGGAGGCATGGGGAATAAAGGTAAACATTGTTTTATAGTATTTCTAGAAATTTTCAAAAATTCATAAAAAGAAAAAAAATCTAAAAAGTCACAAATTAAAAATCCGTCTCCACTCTCTTGTAGAGCCTCACCCAAAGAGCATTTATGCCAAGTTTCAGAAGATTGCAAACATAAATAACTGAGCAGCTAATTTTGCAAAGGATGATGAAAAGATGACGAACGCATGGACGGATGAGCTCCGCTGACTGTCCTCTGTCATCGACAGTGGAAAACAGATTATTAACTGTATCATAAACTGCTAATGTAATGTCCACTTTGCTGTGTTTTTATGTTGATCCACTTAACCCCCTCAAAATAATACCTTGAAAGTTTTCTATTTTAGCAAAGGAAAAGAAATTGTAAAAGATGCACTGCCACCGCTTAGAACAGAGAAGTCTTTGTGACAGAACTTTCAAAAAATGCTAAAATAAAAAGAAAAACTATGAAATGTGAAACATGACAGCAAACAAAAAAAGATGGGGGGAGAAAAAATAGAATAGAGAGCAGGTCTGAGTGTTCGCAGAGGAAGCCAGAGGGGTTTCCTGTTTTACGGTGACCCACATATCACAAACACCCACATTTATATAAACTCACAGTCCTTGTCACATGCTAGCAAGAATTATCACTTGACCACTGAGTCACGCTCTCCAGAAATAACCACACAGCATCATAATCTGAATGTTACGCTTCGATTCAACGGCTCCAGTTTGTTACAACTGGGTTCAACAACAGCAACAACTGCACATCAGAAGAAGATGAAACAAAAGCGAGGAAAGAGGACACAAATCCTTCAAGACGTACAGCCAGGCTGAGGGCAGGGTAATTACAATGAAAAACATTGTGCTCAGTGATGTGACTGAGCACTCCTGCAAGCTCCACAGAGAGAGAACGCTGTAATTAGACAACCTGCTTCTGCACACAAAACTGGTTCATAGATGCAATTTGGTATCATAGAGACCCCGCATATGTTCAGCAGCAACCTGGTGGTGAAAGGCAGCAACTTTATGCAAACAGCTGTTTAAAGTCAAGTGCCTCCACCACGATCTCCACCCACAGTGCGAGGCGAGCAGGGTGCCATTGCAACTGTGGAAGTGGTGCAGAGCTGGTGTGAGGATGTAGAGCTGATGAGGGTTATCTACATCAAACAGAATCTGACATAGTCTTAGGAGGCTTTCGAGACCTCACAGAGTGCTACAGTTAAAAGGTGTCTTATGGATATGGAAGGAGACGGGTGTAATTAAGAGCTTATGATAAAAATGAAGAGACATGCCTGAAAGGTGTTCTGTAGGCGTGTGGCAGGAATAGTGGAGGGGATAGCTTCGACTAGTTCTTCAAACCTGACTTTAGTTTAAAGTTCCACATTTTTCCCCTTTTTCCTAAATCATGTATACCAAGAGATGTACCAAGTGATTTTATGTTTCTATGAGGACCTCAGCGTTGGCTAACCCATCAGTATTGGGTCAATGTGTAAACAGAGATCCTTTCTGAAACATCTTTGGTACGCGTCACTTTTCTGAAACGACAACGACAAAACTACAGCGTTTCCACTGGAAACGTCGTGTAAACGGGGCCTAAGCGCAAATCTGCCAAATTACACAACGGTCATGACTAGAGGCCTCGTCTATCAAAGCCTAGTTCTGATACAGGGACCGCCACCCAGAAGAGGGTCAGTATATAGCCCAATTAATCCTGAGATATGATGTCAAAGTTCAGATCCTGGAGAAATACAGGAGTGAATGAGAGAGAAAAATCAGTTTGTATCAAACTCCAACTATTTTCTATACGCCGATGATACACCGCTACTGACTGATGATTCGCGGGTCTGTTTTTAGATGGTGTGCATTGCAATAAGAGGCTTCAAAATTAAAGTTGTGCTCAGCAGCCAACCGTAACCTGCTGTTTAACTCCACCAGACTCCATTAGGTGATTGTGGAACACTGAATTTAATGGCTCAATAATCATTAATCAGTGTGAGTGACAAAGAAAGTACAAATGCAATCATGTCTTCAGTAAAACTTCTGCATTCACAGGCGTGCTGACTGACTGAGAGCTGCTCTTCTGTCTGATGTAAAAGTTCTCATGTGTTCTGATCAGAGTCACTGCTGGAGTCCAACAGTGTAAACCAAATCTTTGAGGGTTCACAGCAATGCTCATTTTTTCCCCTTCATCTTTCCATCTCTCTTCCAGTTTTTCAATCCTTGCCTCTCCTTCTCCTTTTTGTCGTTTCCCAGGCTCATCCCCTCGTCACTTCTCCCTCACCGCTCGGTCCTCTGAGTCGTTCTGAGGGAATGAACAGGCTAATTATCTGTGTGACAATGTGCGTGGAAGTGTGAGCGCCTCTCTCTTCAACTTCACTTCTGTCTTTGTCTGAAAGACTTTTTACATCTAAACCTGCCAAAGAAAGTTGGAGAGAAGAGAAAGACGAACTCTCTACCATCATCATCACCCTAAGGCACCTCACCACGGGAGACATGTCATGTGATATCTGAAGCACCAATAGAAAGAGAAATGATGCATATTAAGCATAATGTAAAATATGTTCAGATGAGCATAGCCCTGAGTTCATCTAAGAAACTGCAGAGCTCTTTAAACATGTGATTTTCAGATTTTCAGTCACAGATCTTCATCAGGAGTAGGCTGCACCTCCAAGCATACTGATGCCCCAATTGGTTAGGCAGTTTTTTTGCATTTCTGATATGCATATTAAGCATATTAAGCATATCTGATGGGTAAATAATTCTCTCTTTACCTCAGCTAATGTAAGCTAACTAATGTGTATCCATTCATTGCTAGTTTCAGGTTAACCAAAGTCAGTCCCTTTATTGTGGCGCAGTCTCGACACATCACTCAGATTAAATGTGCCATCACTGACCACCTGAGCTGCTTTGGAGAAGTAGGTATTGACTGATTGGTCGCTGTGCTCGTGTGTTAGCATTCTGTGCCACACGCTACGTTTTGCTAGCAGCTCAATTTCACAAGTCTCAAGTAGTTTGACTAAACAATTAACTGCCAGGCAGTGGAAGACAACCTTGTAACACATATGCAAAGTGCCATAAAAGACTGGCAGCATTGCAGCAACCAGAGAAGGTGGAATCAACAAGTTTCAGTGATGACAGGTGAAATAACCGTGACTTTAAATGGACAGGTACTGAGTTAAACTTGTCTTAGCTTTGAGGCGTGTAATTGGGAGCAGTGGAGATGTATCAAGGTGCATGACATGGGAAAAGCTTCTTATTTTGCTTGTTCAAGCGTGTCAAATTGCCACAGCTGTCCACCTAATATAACTTTGCCTTAATTATTGCGGGAAACATCAGAACCAAGTAATAATGTCAAAAGTCACCTATTCTCAGTGAAAGCAAAGAGGCTTTCTTCGAATGAAATCATGGCTGGATTGCCAGGTTCCAAGGGGAACCTCTAGATAAGGTTGATAAGCATTAAAGCACCATAGGGTAGAACAAACCTGGCCATACCATCAGAAGATCAATCAATCTGCAAGCTACAGGATCTACTAAATTTAGGACTCATCAAAAATCCCGTCCAAAGAAGGCAGCATTATCATGAGCTCATTGGATGAGGGATCATTAAACCACATCTCAGGAAGGATGATGGCTTAATGTTTGGGCTGGACAAAGATATGCAGACTTCAAACAGGATGATGACGTTCAAGTTACTGTGAATACAAGTTAGAGATTAGCTGCAGCAGAAGGGCATGAGTAAGGAAACAAAGAAGAGACAGAAATTTTTCATTCTGAGTGTCAAACGCACGCCTTTGAGGGTGTTATTAGCCTATGAATTAGCCCTTATCAATAGAATTCACTCCCTGCATATAACAATCACTGATAAACAGAAAGTAACCAACACAGCAGGGCTCTTGCAATTGTTTGAATAAGTGCATATAAAATCTCTGGTGAATTGCTAACCTAGAAAAAGGCGAAGAAGGAAAACTATGCAAAAAAAATGAGTCCTACATGGATCCCAAACTCAAGCCTCCTGGGAAAAAGTCTCATTTATGCAACTATCGTCCCAGCAGCCTCCTTAAGGGGACTTTAGTCGCTCTTTCAAAGATCAAACACTCTCAGTCTGACTGTGAGAATCAGGCCATCACAGCTGAACTGCAGTAAGGTAAGGACATGAAGAAGAGGAGAATTAGACCAGTGGAAATCAGGGCTCTGGCCTGATGAAATCTTTGGATTTATGTCTTTGTGAGATGCAGAGAATGTGGTTCCTGCCATGAAGCACATGGTGATACTGTTGGTAAGCTATTTAAAATTCTAGCACAATGCTCGCACCATCCCCGGACCATCATTTGTTTTCAGCAGGACGGTGAGCCCAAACAGACCTCCGGGCTCAGTGAGGGCTGTGTGACCCAGAAGGAGAGTGATGGAGATGCGGTGCTTTAAGCTCTAAGGGCCGCAGTAGATTCCCTACTCAAACAATCATCATAAATACATGAGATTAAATGACTGTGACGCCACTGGAGGGGAGCCTTAAACCCACATTCTTCTTGATGCCCAGCAGGGGGCGACTCCTCTGAGTTTGTGCTCTCAATCACTAGTTTCGGGTCTTATTGAAGAAAACATGTATTTTGTAAATTATGGTCCCAATTAAAGTAAAAACGGAGGATAAAGGAGAGCATGTTCACTGGTTATTGACTCATTAGCCAAAAACCCAAATGAGACTGCATTTGAAGCTTTTATAACGAACCAGTGGGTAGTCTCACAGTGACTATGTTCATTATTTATGCACAGTTTGTGATTCCAACAATTCAATTAAACTAATTGGAATCACTGAACTGGACCATCCAAGAGGTCAGTGCTCCAGTTTTGGTGAATGTAATTCCAGCATTGCATTAGTCTTTTATTTAGCACCAATTAGCAGCCACATCGTTCTTTGTGATTCACCTATGCAAGCTAGCTATGAAAAAACAACATGATAAAGCCTTCAGAATGGGACCATAACCTGGTGGTGTCCATACACACAGTTGTGTTACTTACGTGTGTTGCTTGGCTGCGAGTCCATGGGAATCATCATTTTGCTTCGTGTTCCTCTCCTGGCAGCCAGGGAGCGCTCCAGAGTGGAGATGCTGCTGGAAACCTCGTCAGCATCTGCTCCTGGAACGTCACATTCAAACCCCGATCAGGGGATCAGACATGGTCACTTCCTGTGATTGGGATTAAGGCTCAGCTATCCACTTTCAACTGGGAGAAAGGTGATTCTAGATTTTTATTTATTACTTGTTTTTATTACCATTAATGAATCCGACCTGCTTACACGCCTAATTAAATCAGGATTCATACCTGAGTGGCTACTTTTGCTGCCCATCTGGCTCTCTGATTGGCTGTGCGCAACCTGAGGAAGGTCCTGGCAGGACTGGATGGGTGAATCGTGTCCGGACGGTGCGATGCTGGGAGCCTTCTCCATGTTCTTCATCTCCATCTCCTCGTGGTGGATCCAGAGGTCCGGAGGCCGCAGGTCCTTCTGGCTGCCCTTCCTCTTACTGGCACTGTGGCTCGCTCTCTTCCTGCACACAGGATGAGAAATGCAGGAGGAGGGTAAGGAGAAGAAGACTCCATCCATCAGCGTTTATTCCTGCTGCAGCTTCCACTAAATGAAAACTGAACACACTGTAGGGTGGAGAGGGCTCAGAATTCTCCACCTGTAGCTGCACTGAAATCTGATAATCTGGATTATAAAACAGTACGGATTCAAACAAACTCTGACATAATGTCTTGAAACAAGATTATGCTCACTGAAACACGGAGAGAAATATGAAACAGTGACATTATAAACTGGATTATACAGAAACTCGCTGAACCAAGGAATCATTTCCACTTGTCTCTGTAGCTTTTGTTTCTATTTTTGCATTTTTTTTTTCCTGTGCTGTCAAATTATTGAAGAGGTTTCGTTTTCCAGCTGCAGCTTGTTGAGCTCAAAGAATCATACGATTGGCCATCAAACAGTTCCTGTTTACAGCCTGCTAACAGTTTTGGTCTCTGCAGCTAATTTCACCTTTCATGACAACTGTAAGGGTTTTGAAATTCAAATATATTATTAATCATACCTTGCACCTTCAGCTAAATATGTTCACGTCTGGCTCCAGAAATGCTGATATTTAAGCTTCATAATGCAGAATCCAGATTCACTGGGTGACATCATGCTAGCTGCAGTCACAGACTGGGATCCAGCATAAAGGCTGGGCCACTTTTGATGTTTGCTTTGCTCAAATTTGAGGTCTTTGTTGAAAGTGTAAATGCAGAAGTCCAACTGGATCGGACTGGAACTTCCAGGAAGTGATCCAAACAGGACGGATTCACATAGAGATGACCTTGAGGGGGATGGTGCTCAAAACAGGACTTCATTAACCAGTGAGTGATACCGCAGCGGCTACATCCATCTTTTCTAAACATTGTATAATAAGATGTAGGTTAGCGCTCGTGCTGGTGGAACACTCTACAATTACAGGCTGACATCGGGTGTCTTTAATCATGAAGTAGCCGGAGGAAATATGATTCATCTGGGCGCCTGCGGCGCTCGTCCATCACTAATGCGTCCACAGATGAAGGCATATTGATCGGAAGGATGGAAATGTGTTTGGTTACACGTTTGCTGAGTTTTTGTTGTCTTCCAGACAAAACATCTGCTCAAGGATGCTGGCGGTTGCATTCAAAGGCATAACTGTCACTCCCACTGTAACCATGAATGTAACAAAACCACAGGAACTGACAAAACATGGCTTTCATAAACAAAACAAAACCTCTCGACCCTCTGATTATGAAAAGAAAACTAAGAGAAACAAAGTAACCATTAAATCTGAGGAACCGATGACCCCAGGATGAGATCTGTGCAGGATGAGTTATGTGTGATTTGGGACCGATATTCAGACCAGTGTGAGTTGGCAGGAACATTCATTTGAAAGTAAATCTCCGTGAAAAAAAACAAGACAGGCAGGGCAGCTCATTAACCATCTGCCTCATTACAGTGACAGCCGTTTACTGCCATCACACAGATGAATGAAACATCTTACTTCCTCTGCTGGGCGGAGGAGCGCCGCGTGCAGATGAGCGCCACGATGACGACCACAACCACGGTGACAGCTCCCACCGAAACCACGATGATGACCAGGAGGTTGCTGTTCTTCTGGGGGGTGACGCTACCGTGAGGTGGACGCATCTGACCAATGGGAGACTCTGGAACACAAACAAGAGGCTGAAGTTAGAAATCTGAATCTGTATGTGCATGCTGTGTCTGCTGAGATTAAATCAGTTTAGAATGTTTTCATTTTGCCATTTTTAGCGTGACTGATGTACGGCAAACTTTCACCTATTATTGTGTCAATAAAGTTCAGTATAATTATACTTCAATATCTCAGTCCCAACAATAATGATCTGTTTTATGTCTTTACATCCATCACACCAACTAGAATTCACCAAAAAAGCCAAAGAAAAGAACAGAAGCCAGCGACAGTTTCACAAACAGAGATAGGAGGACAGCAAACGGCTCACAGCAGCAGTCAGCACGGTGGTGGAGGGCTGAGGACCTGAGCGCCGCGCAGCCACCGAGGTAACCGTGAACTCCTCTGTAGGCCAAAATATTCTAGAGCCAAATGTGCGGATATTTGACAGTGCAGCAGGACAATGATCCTAAACACACCAGCAAATGCACAACACAATGTCTGAATAAGAAAAGAGTCAAGAGCTCCACCCGGCTGAAGAGAGCTGCGCATAGACAAATGTCCTTAAAGCTCAATGACCCGAAGCAACGCTGTAAAGAAGAGTGGGCCAAAACTGCTTCCCAACAATGATAAAGTCACAGAAAACGATTAGTTCAGCCTCTCGCTGCTGAAGGTGCTCCTCCAAGTTACTGAATCACGGGGTGCAGTTAGCTTTTCATCGGACTGCACAGAATCCTGGGAAAACTCTCCTTTTCACCGGGTCGTATTTCTTTTTAAAATATCTGTCCTGGCGCTGCTTTCTCAACCTGCCTTTTCATCTCAGCTCATATTTTATCTCTGATTTAAACGTCCTCTGAACGTTTCTCAGGACACTGTTAAAACAAACCAAACGGTAACATTTTAAACGCTGCAGCTGATCAATGTAACTTAATACAGAACTTTGTTTTCCAAGTAAGCTGTTATACATTATTTACAATAGTTCTATCATTACTGACACATTTCATTTTTAAATATCATGGTCAATACAGTTATTGTGAGGAGAATATTTTCTATACATGTGATACATATGAAGATAATAATGAAAATGAGACATTTTAATTTTTATATCAGCAGATAAATTTGCCTGAAAGGATAACTGCACTAATTTTACAGCTAAATGACTTTTAGGCAATTTGCTACATTTACTTCTGTTTCAGATTTGTAACCAGTGCATCTCAGTCCATGATACACAAAACTGAGACAGGGGGAAAAGAAGGAGCCCAGAGTGGTTTCACTGGATGGAAAACACAAAGCTGCAGCTGTGGCTGCTTAACCGATCAATACACAGTGTGTGTATGAGTGTATGACAGGTGTAAAGGGAAAGAGGGGAATTGATGACATGCTCTGTCATTCATTAACTTAACCTTGGAGCAGAGAGGGGAGAAAACAGGGAACACGTAAGGGGCATGAAGTCTGAATGCAGAGGGAAGTGTGTTAAAGAGGGAGCGGTCAGAGGGATGGAAAAAGAAGAGGAAAGGAAAACACAGGAATGGAGAGGTGGGAAAGATGACAGAGGGTAGAGAGAGTGAAGAAAGAGAGAGGGAGAGGATGGATGAACAGAATTTCAAGATAAATGTGTGCACATGAGACAGAGTGAAAGACAAAGAAAGAGGTAGCAAGGCACTTTTCCTCCTTCACCTTCTCTCTCTCTCTCCACTCGGTTGTCTCTCTCAATGAAAACCACAATCCATCAAAGCTTACGGCTGCAGCGCAGAGGCCACAACACCGCACTCTTTTCCTTTTTAAAGTAAGATTTCATCATCTTTCTTCCTTTTTTAGTGCTTTATTTAATTTCAAAGAGAATTGTGAGCTTCAGCTGACGCAGCTTCTGCTTTCATTGTTTGGTGAGAGCAAAGATTACGGGGTAATTAAAATATAGTGGGTGCAGCCTTTGATGTCATCAAGGAAAATTATGACAAGCCAACTCCTGAAACATGCAGTTCCTCTAGTGACCACACGAGGCTGGCCCCACAGACTCCCAACCAACGCTCGACTTTACGACATTAAAAAGAATGTCTGCAGGATGGACACAAATGTTACCTTTTATGGACAGTATTGACCTTCATAACAACTGCACGAGGGGCCGCTAACACCGAGGCTTCAACATGCTGAGTCCAGAATTCAGTGGGTGGTAACTTGGTTATGTTCACGGTTTACAGGCAGGAAGGGTAATCGCGGTCTTACGCTGGTTTCATCGCTGTCTCCATGGTAGGAGAATGGAGGCGGTGCTTATGGAAAATAGGAAAAGCTTATTTCTAATATATGGTGTGAAAAATGTAATCATTTTAATCCAAACCACGTAGCTTTGGTGCTTAAAGCTAACCAAAAAAAACAAAACAAAAAAACAGTATCCGAAAATAAAAAGTCAAAGCAGTGCTTAAGATGTGACGCCAGTTGTTGGCACGTGATGAGCTAAACGTGAGAACGTGTTGGCTCAACAAACCATTTAATGACATCATATTTCATCTTCATGCTGCTAGCTAAAAATGTTTAAATCAGGTGATATACTGCAGCTACCCTCCTTTATCAGCTGCTCAGCTACAGCTGCTATTTTGTAATGAGGTGATACTATTGTGTCTCTCTGGTTTCTCTATCCACCCTCCTCTGAAGGACTCAGTGACCATAAAATGAAGAGAACTCAGCTAATTAGGTTTGATTTACACCTCTGAATGTCACATAATTAAATTCATGCTACTCTAGCATGAAAACAGAAGTGTACACAGTAGGAGTCATTTGGTAACTTTAAATATTTTTGCACAGTTGTAACTTAATAGAGTGAAAAAGTTACTGCTTTAACGCAGTTCTGTCATATCTTCACTAACAGAATTTGATATTCTATATTATCAAAGTTTGATGGCTGATGTGCCATTTGTAACCTATTTTGCAAGCAAAAATTGTAAAATATTCACATAAATTATTTATGAATATGTGACCTGTTTTCCTGCTTATGCCTGGGGTAAATAACTTGGTTAAACTCGCTCCCATAAGTTGGCCGAACACTTGTTCCCACAACGTAAACATGCTTCCTCAATCTAAGTAAATAATTCCCACATGATGAACACTTTGTTTCCACCTGAGAAAAACAACTTGTTTGTGCTACATCACTGCATATACCTGTACATATATGTAGGTATAGATCAGATTAGTTTACAGAGACTAACATTCACATTTTCCTTTTTCCTCAAATAGGTTTTTTTGGAGAGTTATCATTTTAAAGTTGCTTTGCACACAGTGAAGTTATTTCAGTGATTTTGTATAAGTTTGATTGAGTGCTGGATTTAAAAGCTTCAAGCCGTTTTCCCACTTTGAGAATCTGATTAAATGTTTTAAGTCAGTACGTGCACATTAAAGACAGATAAACTTCTGACTGTAGATCAAAGACGTGCAGCAAGGTTAAAAACTCCATTCCTAGAACATTAAAAACGTCCTGGTTGGAAATAAAACTCCACTATTTTATTATTAATCAATGTGACAATCAAGTCCTTGGAAGGTTTCATGCAAAGAATTGTGTAATTTGATGCTAATTAAAGGCAACAATGATGCAAAGCTTTGACACAGCTTAATTAGTTGCATTAATAATCTAATAGTCTTCTGCTGAGCAGCTTTTTGGTACTTTATTATTTTACTGCTTTTCAAGATTAAAATCTAACAAACAGATTAAAAAAAAAAACAGAACCAGCCCAGAAACCCCAACACGTCATCATGGCAGAAATAATCACCCTTCATCAAAGTAAGAAGTGTTTTTTAATAAATTACATGTTTTGGTCTATAAACTGGACAACGAGGCCAGAACTGTAAATAATAAAAATAAGTGACAATAGCAGGAACTGACAGGAAGTCAAAACTGACCCGCGAGCGAAATGTATGTTACTGATGATAACAAGAGTGTTAACAACCTCTACTGAGATGCCCTTCAGCAAAGTACCATAGGCCCAGCGGCTCCGGCAACCTGTGCGGAATAAATCAAACCCTCAGCCGCTGAGTCGGTTTAAAACCACGACGACACAACAAATCAACACAAGGGTAACGGAGAGCACAGAAATCCTCGCAAAGCCCGGAAATCCAGCAGGGGAACGAAACCGAGCAACGATGTTGACAATGCAAACAATCCCATCAAAATGCAGCTGATTCTGACTAACTTTACTTTATAGCTTATAGTTTATTCTTTGCAGACTGGAAGATAAATCACCGCAGCACCGAGGGGACAGCTCAAAGACGAGGTCCGCCTCTGGGGGAGGGAAAAACCCCCCCGTCTCTGTAGAGAAACCAGAGGAAGGGAATCCACATCAATGAGGCTTTAATCTGAACATCACTGTCAGTCACAATAACATCACACTGGGAAGCATTCTGTCCTACTTTCACCGTGTTCCTGCCAGTGCTCATGCTAAGTTTTAAAGGCCAATAAATGAACATTCAGAAACAACAAGAGGAACAGAGCGGTGCTTTGTTTGGCACCAGGTGGGAGACAAACCATCAGGACTATAATAAATTATGTGCATAATATCAGCCCTGAAGCACACTCGCTATTTAATTAGGGGGTGATGTTAATGTAAAAGCTGTATCTTGTGCATTAACTGAATGCAAACCATACGCTGTAAACAAAGTGAAATATGTCTGCAGCTAATGGGCTGACCCCCTGATGACCTTTCTTCCAACACTGTTTCAGGTGAACTGTCTCAGTCACCACTGAATGGACTGCATCATATTCATGCTCCCCTGAAGATGGACAGAAATGTCCTCATTACAAATCTCAGTTCAGTCCAACACCTGCAAACCAACAGCCTCACATTTGGTGTGTTCCATATTGCCGCGGTCATTAACAAATATGATAATGTCTCATTTTAGGAATGAAATGAAAAGCATTGTTCTGAGCATCAGAGAGAAAATGCCTGATACCCTCTGAGCTATTTAAGTGAAGCTACAGGGGAATATGAAGGCTGGAGATGTTTTTGTTGTATGTTTTCGATTAAAACTCTTAAGATGTGGTTTCCTTTCACTTAAAACGCAGATATTTTTAACTTTAATAGCTCGCTGCTCTGAGTGCTGTGAGATCTATGGGGCTCTCATCCCTGACAACTGCCTGCATCCACTTCCCAAGAGACCCGACGAGAAAACTGAGAAACTTCAGCGAATGAGTGGTGGTACTGAAGGTCTCTGCTCGGTTGAGGCAATGTCAACGGATCGGAACACGAGAGGGGATCGGTTCACCTCTGCGCAGAGGCTGTCAGACCTGCAGAGCTGTGACCTGGTGGAAAAAACGGGAGGTGAATCGCCTCCTCGAGCTCGTTTTTCAAGCGAGAGGAAGCGCCGCGACATAAACGACGACACCGCGTTAAAGATGAAATACCGTTGGGCTGATGAACGAGGCTGCGACCTCCCCGACCCGCAATAAAGCCGGAGGGGGACGGAGGTCAAAGAGGACGGATTTATGATCCCCCTCCGGCAGCAGCATCAGCAGCCGCACTGACACGATGTCAGCGTCCATCTTCAGATACACACATGCTGCCCAATACTCCTCCAATGAGACCCGATATAGACCCTGACCTCTGACCTGCCAGTGGAGGAGAAGTAAGTCTTTCCTCAAGCAGAGATGAGGTGGGGCAGTTACGATTATGACCATGGTCTGTACCATCAGCAGCAGCTTTAGCTTTTGTAGTGGTTTCATCAGTATTAATTGCAGTATTAATAATGATAGCAGCATAGTATACTGCTGAGTATTTCTGTATGCAGTAGTAGGTTAAATATTAGCAGATATATTAGCACAAGTGGTATTAATATTCCAGTTTGCACGAGTAAATTAGCATTTTTGTTATTTTTGTCATTATTTTGTCACTAATGTCATTAGTGGTATAACGTTAGCATCAGCCTGCATTAAACAGAATTTTTGTGTGTGGTGAGATTTATGAAATAATGTGTTTAATATTGGCTTCCAGCAGTGAGCGCTGCTCTCATCCACACAGGTGCTGGATTAGCTGGGAGTAAACGCTCTCGGTTAGAATCCCGACTCTCCCGGTGGTTTTAAAAGTGCTATTTAAGTGTGTTTAACCACGGTGAGCCCGGCTGCACCGCGCGCTCCGCTGGCTTTAGCACCAGTATATTTGCAGGGTTGCCAAAACTCACATTTCTGGAGGGCAAAAGTGCACTTTAGCCCCCAACATCAAGCTCCACATTCTGCAACCAGCTCTGCTCCACACCGTGCTCCCGTGGTGTGTGAGGAACTGAAGGATTATTTTTATTCCTAACAGCAGTGTCCTCACAACAGCATGGGAATCACTAAGGGTTTAGTGTAAGCACTGTTGCAGCCGATACGGCTAAATTTAATATCTGTATCTATATTTTAATACAGCTGATGTCACAACAAAGCTACTTTTGTTGGCACAGTCCACCGTTAAGACTAATAGACCTGCTCGTCTTCACTTTTAAACTTCCAATTTTACAACAATGCAGTCGTCTGACTAATATTGTGTTGGTCCCCCTTTTGCTGCCAAAACAGCCCTGAACCATTGAGGCCTGAGGTTGTGCTGCTTCCCTAATATATTCCACCCACTAACATGATGAAGAAACAACCAGAGTTATTTACTTCCCTGTCAGGGGTAATAATGTTATGCCTGAGTATTGGACACTGTTATTTTGGCTTTCTGTCAGCATGTAAGGTCTCAATCATACAGGCCCAGAGACCGGCCTTCGACTCCCTGGCGACCTCGAGCTGCTATGGAACGTATTCGGTTGCTGGAGGCTGCGAGGTGAAATCGGTCACGAAGAGGTTGCTGCACCACAAACCTGCAGCGATCACTTTGGCCACAAGCAGAACGCCACAGTCTCAGTCAGTGTGCACGGAACACGCCAAAGTCTGCAAACAGTCTCCAACTACCTGCTGAGCGACAGTTAAACTGTGAAGAGTGCATCAGAATATTTGATGCAAGCTCCTTGGAGTAGAATTAATTGGTCCTCACCTCTGCCCTGTTTTCTTTTCTCTTTTTTTTGTTATTTTTGTTTATTTATTTATTTTTTGGTTTTCTCAACATTTCTGATGCTTTTGTCTGTCTTTTAATTAATTCTCTAGACATCACCTTGTGGTGGAAATGGGGAAGGTAAGACTGCTATAAGAGGTCCAGTTGGAAGATAATGAAGCCCCTGTCTGATAGAAGGACATATGTGGATTTGCAGTTGTACTCATTTATTTTTTTTTGTTGTTCTTTATAATCAAAATAATAAAAAATATTTTGAAATAAACAAACAGTCATGTGAAAAAGAAAGTTTTCACAGGACTCTGTGCACCCCAGTGAAAAACTAAAAAAAACAAAAACAAAACTGTGAAGATTGGGATGCAGACCGGACACAGAGAACATTCACCTTCAAAGTCAAAGTTGTGTCATAGCACTGCAACAACACGCTTTTTAAAAGGTGCAGCTTCACAGTTTCAAAGGCAGACCTTCTTTGTTTAACCCTTTTCACAGTTCCACGCGGTGAGGAGTGGGGCAGCATTTGCAGACGGCGTCTTCCAGGCAAACTACGGGCGACTGAGGCAATCTATTAGTGACCAAAGCAATCGAAGGGAGGTTGTTGGTGCAGCGCCACACACCTCTTTGCAACCTATTTCCCAGAGCAACTCCCAACTTCAAGCCACCACCTGCCAACTGGTCAACCAGTGTCAACCAAGGAGTCCCTGACCAGTGTCAAGGCCGGTCTGACTGGGCCCTAAAATAACAACAGGACCCTGCAGCCACATGTTAACAGCTACACCGATGCATCACGGCTGATGGCTCTTTAGAGAGCTATACCGCTTACACACACAAACAACGCTAACTCGCTTTCACCATGCAGCTTTTTTGGGAAAGAAACAAAAAATCAGGATGAAAATATCAGAGTTTATTATCATTAGGAGTCCAACAAATCAAACAGCTCCACATTAGAGTGTCAGAGCCACAGAAACAATATGTTTAATATTGTTAGTTATATTGTTTTTAATTAGAAATGGGAGGCAACTATCCTTCCCTTCTCTCTGTCAAATCAATCCAATAATGTTGCCTGTTGTCATGATATTAAAAACTACAAGCTGAAGATTTATATGCCACCCCACTCTTTTAATCCTGTTTGTCCATAAAGATGATTATTTTCCTCCACTTTATGGAAACACTGATTGATGGCGAGATAGTGAATCTAATTAAATTTTCCTGCCACGGGCGATACAACGGCGAACAGGAAGCGATGCTCACCGACTGTAAATCAGAGAGCCGGGGCTCCTCGTCAGGACAGAGCGACTGATTAAAGTAAGTTTAGACATGACTGAGCCGAGTGATTAGAGGAATCAGTTGAGCAGCTGTGATGAGCCGATGATGCTGCAGGAGCATCGCGGCAGACACGCACACACACAGCCGGCTCAGCTCTCGGGAGAGTCGCTCTCGATGTTGTTTC
The DNA here is from genome assembly GCA_034780415.1 of Cichlasoma orientale. Taxonomy (NCBI): domain Eukaryota; kingdom Metazoa; phylum Chordata; class Actinopteri; order Cichliformes; family Cichlidae; genus Cichlasoma; species Cichlasoma orientale. The sequence continues at coordinate 137,961 of JAVDPK010002852.1, forward strand.
AAGCAAAATAATGAAGCTAAAAGTGATTCTGCTTTCTGACAGACTCAGCAGAAGATGAGCTTCTGTTACCGTTGATGCTGCTTCTGTCAATCGGGTTGGTGTCGGACGGCCAGAAGGTGTGTTCTCCTCCTCGACCTGAAAGGTGAGAAAGAAGAAGGGGTATCAGTGAGGAAAAGACAAAAATGGAGAGAAAATGGGCCCAGAGTAATTCTGTGGATGGAACACCTGAATCGGACAGAGAGATTGCTGCCTTCTTGGGAAATAAATTGCAGTCTTAAGGCACATGTAACACCGTGCATGTGCTCTGCGTGTGTGTGTGTGTAGTTCCTCCTAAGAGTGCATTTAGACCAAATCTTCAGGTTTTATCCACCCACCTGGATGCTGACACTGGATTGGATGTTTAGAATGGTTTCCATAGGAACGACATGGAGACAACTGCAGATGGTTGTTGAAGTGGTTCAAGGCCGGATCAGCGGAAGGGCAGAGCGAGCAGCTGCAGCGAGGGCACCGCACGGTTAACTCACCCACTTAAACTCGATTTGAACGAGGCTCGGATTTTTGTTTTGTCTTTAAGAAGGTCCGCGTGTACAAGAAGTCCTTTGTTTTCATTACGTTTGTGCTAACATGAGTGACATTTTAAAATACAGTTTAATTAACCACCACAAACTCGATTTATACCTGAAGCCAACTTGAATTATAAACACAGGAGAACTTTTTTGCTTTCTGGAGAAATAATGATGCTGCTTTATATGCTTGGCAGTGTGCGAAACTAAAAACCTGGATACATGCAAAATGCGGTTGGTGTTACAGGACTGTGATTGGTTATTACTGGCATCAGGGAGGTTATGTGATTGGTTTAGTTTGTCTGTTTGTTAGCAGGATTACTCCTTCATTGGTCCGTCATTGAAGTGATTAAAGCCCCAGACACAATGCAATTGCTTTGGCTGTTATGGATGATGCAGACTTGTCTGCAAACACTCGCCATCGTGCACGTGTTTGCAGAAGATTTGGTGTCTTCCATGCAATCTGCAGGTAACCAAGGCAATCTGCTAGTGACAAAAGCAACTGCAAGGAGGTTTTTGGTGCAGCACCCTCTCTGCAACTGATTTCACCCAGCGAAATCAATGGAAATCAGCGAAAGCTGACTGCTGTCTAGAACTCTGTGACTGAGGCCTAGCTTTCATTCCAGAGTCATTCCAGATTTGGATCTGGAATTTTTGGAATGCTTCTTTACCACTCCAGTGTAGAAAAAAATTGACCATTTTAGGTCATTTGTCTTCACAAACATGCAGAAGGCTGAAATTAGATAAACTGGGAGACACTGTCAGAGCTAATGTCACACAGTTCTCCCAATCTGGAATCATTCTGAATCCAAGCATCTCAGATAGCGGTATCATGTATATGTCATGTGACTTTTGGGCAGGTTAGGTGGAGGGCCTCAAAAACTCACTGCTCAAAAAACCAGAACAATGCCCACAAGCAAAAACGTACTTATGTCATCCAATTCTTTCTCTTATTTCTGCCGTGTTCTCCACATCGTTAGTGGGAAAAACCCAGTTAAAATGCTGCGACTTGCTAATTTGTGGGTAATTTAGCCATAGGTTGGACTATTAAATTATTACTGAACAAAAACTGTTTGAATATCCAATAAAGGCTGAGCCACATGCATACTGGAATACATGCGTACTTATGCCATCACTGATATTGATATATTTCCTGACCTTTACTTTATTAGGCACCTGGCCATTTCCTGGCTATCAACTATAAGAGTGGGGATCAACCCTAGCATTGCTAACACTAGCCAACCTGCTGAGGTTAGCTAGTGCTACTGAGCTGACAAACCTTTGAAAACACACCACAGATCATAAAAAATCAGATGTTGGAATTTAGTTCACTCTTTGCATCATGTATAAATATATTCTCAGGGGTGAAAGCGGGTCCGAATGATCTGGAATGGTATTTGTGGTGCAGAGTTCCATAAGTTGTGGTTGCAGTACTTCAATATCTAGGTAGCACTACAGAAGCGGAGTGAGTGTAAATGTAGTAATGTGCGGTGGCAGGTAATTTCCTTTTTTTTTTTGCATTTCCGATGCAGCATTTCTAACAGTGTGTCTGTGAGGTAAAGACACAGCTGCTGTATTTTATTTCCAGGGAGAGAAAAGAGTGAGCGATAAGATAACGATCATTGCCGACACAACGCATTTCAGAAGTCCCGCTGTTCTTGAACTTCCAGCAACAATTAGACCATGTTGGGTGTGAAGCGGAATTTCTCAGCGTCCAGGAACCACTGGAATTTTCCTGATAGGACAAACTGTTGCATAATTATGGTAATTCAAAGTCCCTCTTACACAGACGTGTCAGCGATGATACGCTTGCCGTTAAAGGCTGTTAAAAGGTGTATCGGCGGCGATGGCCCAAAGTTAACGGGTTAAAGGCAAGGACTGCTCAGTGACATCTGAGCAGTCTTTATTTTTAAATCACATATTTGATATGTATATGATGTGATTATGTTTTCTCATGTTGTGAAATGTCAGTGCAGTGCAGGATAAACAGGTCAGTTTGCTGTACTGTATTTACAGGAAAGCTCTGCGTTGCACTGGTGCACAGCGGCTGTGCTGTTCATGGTCAGTGTTAGGTTACGGCAGCAAAGATTAATTTGAATTCAAGCTGATGATGTGTAGATTCATTCACTTCAGTTTCAGTGTAGGGGGAGAAAATCAGCCACGATGCTTCATCAAACTTCTGCTCACATCTTGTTGAATTCAGTTGTGTAAATCGACAAAGAGCAGCCGGACAGCTGATCACAGACTGCACAAACAAAGAATCTGCTATGGGAAATATTGCCTTACTCTGAATATATTTCAGAGCCTGTACTTTTTCACTTTTACTCGAGTAAAGAAGTTGAATTAGTAGTTAGCCGTTTACTGGAGTACTTTAACATCTTTAGTATCTGTACTTCCACTTAAATAAAGCATGTCTGTACTTTTGCCATCTCTGCTCTTTACCTTACAAGTAAGCTATAATCAGACATTAATAGTTCAGCGTTTTACAGTTAGCTTTTATTTTTATTTTTGTTTTTAATTCAGTTTAGTTTCAGTTCATTTCCAGAGCAGGTTTGCCTGTTTCTGTCATGGTCCTGGGTCCCTGGACCCAGCGTTTTGAGTTATATTTAGTTTTGACCTGTGTTCTTGTCCTGTGCCAT
>JAVDPK010002852.1:146282-170472 GCA_034780415.1 Cichlasoma orientale
AGGAGACAGACACCCTCTCTATTTTTAAGATTAGGCTTAAAACTTTCCTTTATGATCAAGCTTATAGTTAGGGCTGGGTCAGGTGACCCTGAACCCTCCCGTAGTTATGCTGCAGTAGGCCGAGGCTGCTGTTTTTTTTTTTTTTCTTTACTCACCCCTCTTCACTCTCTCTGTATTTATACACCACTCTGCATTTAATCATTAGTTAACATTTCCTTGAGGTGACTGTTGTTGTGATTTGGCACTATATAAATAAAACTGAATTCAGTTGACTTGATCTTCACCTTCAACAACTCATTCCCAGATCCTCACCGTGTGGCTCATCAGCTTTCTCCCTCTCTAGTTCCTACAGCTCTGCTCATTACCCTTAAAATCAATGCACTTCTTCTCCATTCCTCAGGCATCCTCTCACTCTCCAAGATTGTTGAAGAATCTGGTTAAAAAGTCCACGGCCCTCTCCTATACATCTCCATCCCCACAGGTATCATGTTATCTGGACCAGCTGTGTTTTTAGTTTTCACCCTCTTCATAGCTGCTCTCACTTCCTCCTTACTAATCCTCTGCATTTCACTAACTGTCCTTCACCCGTCGTCTTCTCAACACACACTCTTCACTCATTAATGCATTTCCATCTCTATTGTTAGATAACCTAACCTGCTGCACATTCCAGCTCCATCTCTCGGCCTAACAATCAGGACAAGTCCTTTTCTCTTTCCTTTTTGTTTAGCCTCACATACAACTCACTATAAGCCTTTTCTCAATAATGCCAACAAAGAAAAATATAGCAGAGCAGTGTTTACCATGCACCCCATATAACAGTTCACTAGCTGACTGAGAAGCCCTGTTTTTGATCATGTCCAGTTCTAAAGGCAAAAAGCCCGAGTCTGACCGACGGGCCGCGGTGGCTGCATCCATCTTTGTTTCTAAGAATCTGTTTTGGACTGATACCAACATGAAGAATACAGCACCACCCAGGATGCTCTCCAAGTTTTACAGCGATAACAATGTTTAATGTTTAGTGCTGGAAATAAAAGTTTGTGCATTCATTAGCATCATGTGCTCTTCTGCTTACTGCGGGTGATGAATGGAACCAGTGAACAGAGCATTAATTATGCCTGAGTTAATTTGACGAACTTAAATGTTGTAAACACATCGTTGCCATCACCTCTCATACGTCTGGATTAATAATTATAAAAGCCCCTCTCCCTCTCTCCCCTTTTATTTTCCTCGCAGAAGAAAAATGATTTTTGCAACGCAATTAGCAAACACTCAATGAGATGAGGTTGTTTGATTAAATTGAAAAATTAATTCAGACGCGAAGAAAATGGAGCAACTTCCTGTTTTTACATTTGTCTTCTCAGCACGTCTTTCTTTTGTTAAGTGATTTATCAGGAGTCCACATGAGTGGAAGGACGCTGGGATCTGCCTTCAAGGAGAATACGAGACACTTCCTCGGCGGAGTGGAAGAGTTGTTTGCTGCTGTAAAATAAAGTTTAGTTGCTCAGTTGTTTGGCTGCCATCAACACAAACAGCAGCTGAACCAATATTGCCTGGAGACAACTTTTAACTCCTGAGTGCCTGATTGCTGCAGCTCACACAGAACTGGTGCCTGACAGAGACAGAACTCATTGATTTGAATGCACATGCTTAAGCTTCATGATGATATCTCACGCATAAAGCAAATGTCTGGGCCAGATTCTTTGATCTGTGTAATCGTATCCAAATCAGGAACATCCTGTCTCAGAGCGATGCTGAAGAACTAGTAAGTAATGCAATCATTTGCAAGTTTCGGAGACCCATATTTTATTTACAATATTACAGAAAACATAAACTATTTAAACTGGATTTTACTACCAGTTAAATCCAGAATTTAAAGTCTTTTTTCAAATACAAAGTCCTCAGTGATCATGTTTTGCACTCAGACTGCAGGCTGACTTGTGGTTTCCAAAGTTTCCCAAAGCAGAATGAGACGCAGCGCCTTCAGACATACTCGCATACATGCTTCACGTACGTGAATGTTGCTCAGTTTATCTTTGCAAACTCCCACGCTTCAGTATGAAGTGACAAAAAACTGCAGTTCCACTAGCGGCCACTCGAGGCTAGTCCCCACAGACTCGCATGTTAAACTGTCTCATTTTATGGCAGAAATAAGCATGTTTCAGCAGGTCTTTGCTCTTTGGGAGCGATTTCTTTTAACAAGCCTTCAAACTTTAAAGTCAATTTCCACTTTGACTGACAGCTGTGCTGATATAATCACCTGCAGCTGTTTGCTAGGCTAACTGGACTTCACTGGACCTCTCAGCCGTGTTTGTGCTGCTTGCACCCATTAGGAGCCTCTTTAATGGAATAATTAAATAATATGGCTGCTGGTCAGTTATTTATACAAACACTGTCCAAGACGTGTGTGGTTTATTTTCAGAAAGTGAATTTCTAGGATTTTATTAGCCTGTTTCTTACCTTACGAATCCTTTTTTGTGCCTTGTACCCGTTCAAACATGCCTGCATTAACTGATATCTTAACACTCCACCGTCTTGTTCAAATGTCTACAGTCTCTAATTGTGTACCTTCTGCACACCTTTCCTCTCAGGGCACCCGTTCTTTGGAACAATCAGATTGGCGAGCTCCTCGTCTTTGAATCCCTCCTAAAGACAGATTTTTATAAGCAGACCTTTTCTGTGCCTGCGCTTTGACTTATTTCTATATTTTTCCTTGTAATTGCTTTATAATCTCTTCCCAGTTATCATTTTTAATTATTTTATATTTGCTTTTATTTTCCCTGTTTTCCTTTTTTAATTATCTTTATTCCTGACTTTGAATCTGTGTTGCTAATGTCCTCCTGCTGATGTTGTTTTTTTCAGTGTTATCTTGTTTTGTGAAACACTTGCAAAATGCAAAGAAAGCAGTGAGTGATGTCACAAAGACAGCATCTGTGGTTTATGTCCACAGATTCAGCTTCAGCCTGAAAAGCTGTGTTCAGCTCTTTGTCCTGGAAGTCGAGTGTTTGAGTTTCAGTTCAAACAAATGCTGCATTTTCACCACTGTGTAATATTTAACCACTTGTTGCAAAGACAACAAAAACTTAAAGAAACTTATGAGAAATGGAGATTAATCCTGATCAAAAATCGTGATTTGAAGATGAAAAAACACAAACCTAATTTTGATTAAACTCATGACTGTGTACCGCAGGCTGTGACTGAGGATGATTCAGACCTCTGACATGATTTGCCTTGAAGTCAGACAGACAGTGAAAGCACTTTGAAGATGAAAACAGCCTACCTTGATCGTTGGCCATCTTGTCTGGATGCTCCACTGAAAAAGCAACAGAGAGCAAATTTATAAAATATGAAACAAAGGAATAGATTTACAGCTAAAGCAGGACTCGAGCACACTCTGACGCACCTTTGGCCGTCCTGAAGTGGACGGGCTCAGATAGCGGGCCGACTCCTTTGGCGTTTTTGGCCTGAATCCTGAAGTAGTAAACAGTGTCGAGGTTCAGATCCACAACCTGGTGGGTTAGCCGGTCGCCAGTGATCGCTTCCATTACCCAGTCGTCTATCGGCATGTTCTTATCCAGTGTGTAATACAGGATGTAACCTGTCAAACAAGTAGAATAAGAGTATTAAAAGAGAGCCGTCATCCTTTTAACCCCTTATCATCCACCACCTGGGAGTAGGGTTAGTAATAGGCTACATTTTAGCCACATGCTAAACAAACATAGTTCCAGAGAGTAGATGTTACCTTTCAAATCCAGCCTGCTGGATACATTTACAGTTCTTCTGTTATAAGAGTCAGATGTGAACCTAACCAGAACTCAACCCCTGACCCTGAACAGGTCTCTGGTGGATGTTTTAACATCAGTGCAGCAGGATGGTGTCCTAAGAAACACTCGCTAACAAATTTACACTTTTGTTTTGTCTTTGGGTTTAAACTAGTTCTGTACATGTAAACAAACTAAAAAATATATTTTTTTGATCCAAAACTTTGCTTTATATATTTTAACATATTACATATTCTGAACATATCACATGTATAATTTCCCCATGTAATGTCAGTGGTATTCATTTAGGTTTGAAGCCTTTTTCCAGCTGTTTTCTCTTCAAAAATTGCTGATAATATAACAATAAATTGAGGTATTTGATGTATTTTGGGTCAAAAATCATTCAAAAATCCACCAAAGCAAAGTGTGAGAGGAAGAATTTCTACTGTTTTACAATAACAACAGTTAGAAAATGACACAAACATTGTGTTACATGGTGTAATGAATGATTAGAGTGAAACATCTTAACAGGGGAACTAAGACTTTATACAGGGAAGGTTCAAGAACATGAAATGTAGTAAAAAATTTAAGAAAACACAGAACATTTAGCATGTTAAAAAAACTACAGGATCTAAAAATATGCGATTGTGTTTCTGAGTGTTCGGCTGTGTTGTGCTGTTATGCCTGCAGGGAGCGTTTGATTCGTCCTCAGGGACGCTGCAGGAACAGCGGAGCTCGTTAAAACAGACAGGTTTACAGCCGAGCCCATCGCCCAGAGGAAGAGAGATGGAACGGTGGAAGACAGTGTGTGAGGTGTGTGTGTTTGGATGCACAAAGCAGCAACTGGATTCGTGCACTCCTGAACAGTGTGCTGATGTTTCTGGTCTCCTTTCAGACTACATGATAAACCTTTAACTGAAAAAAAGAATCAGCAACTTAACCCAACATTTAAATGACTCTGGAACATCTGATATACCTGTGCTGGGATATACCTGTGCTGGGATATACCTGTGCTGGTATGTGCAGACACTCACCCGTGATTCGCCCGTTGGCCTCCATTGGTGGTTGCCAGCTGATTAAAATGGCACGGGGTCGTCCTTCGCGGCTGATCACTGTTAAATCTTTGGGGGCGGAGCTCGGAGCTGTCAAAGAAATACAAACAGTTTGAAAGGTTACAGTCTTTGGAAATGCTACAACACAAATGAAACTGAGCACGCACAATCCGGGAAGCAGGCGGACTTTTCCAGAACAGATTTCCAGGTCGAGATTTTTATCTATTTGTGGACGCAGATGTTTTTTTTTAGTTTTGAGAACCGAACCCTACAAACATGAGTGCCGCAGGGCCGACTCCTGTTAGTGTGTTCACATTTTACACTTTTAGTCCCCTTGTGTCCAGGTCACTGGAACTTTTCAAGAGGTTTTTGGTTAGATTGTTGAACTAAGGTATGTGGTTAACACAACCTTTAGTCATATTAACATTACAACATAAAACACACAGAGAAGTACCCTGTGTGTCAGTGCTGGAGCTATTAGGCAGCCGCTAACAAGTAGCTGAATAAATTCTCTCAGAGTGATTAAAGTCATGAATGTGTGTAACAAAGTAACAAAGTGCATTTAATCTTCAAATATCACAGAAGTGGAGTAAATTCATGATAATTATCTTTGTGAATAAATGGCTAAATATAAACATTTTTATTTCCCATGAAGCTTATTTTCTGCAATAATCCAAAAACCTCTGAAAAAAATACACTATATATACTCTGCAGTACGTGACCTACAACTGGAAACAATAAAGCATCTGGTACATAAAATCTCATCCTTTGCCTGGAGCTCGTACATATTCATATGCACAATAGTTTTTCTAAAGATCCAAGTCGCTCTTCGATGTGTTTATCGGGGCGTGACTGTGCGTGGATGTTGGATATCGTGGGTGTAGAAAAAGTACGTGTGAACGGGTCAGTGAGGCATTTTGTATAAAGTGCTCAGTATATAAGAACAAGTCCATTTACAAGATATTAATACTGTTTTCTGTGCTCAGTCTGGTGAACCGGTCATGGCCGTTTATGTCGAGGGTTTATTGAAAAGTCAAAGGTGAAATGTTACCAGTGTACGACTAAACTGAGTTCCAGAGTGAAAGTTCAGCAGATCCCTCGTAGCCGTGGTTTCAGTAATGCAGACTCTTTGATCTGAACGTTATCTACTCGTGTACTCGGTCGTGTAATGTTGTGATCAGACAGCCGCAGATACCTTTTCACTGTTTGGTTTCAACACTTGCGGAACTTTTGTGTGTCGGGGAGTTCCTGAGCGGACAATGATCCGTAATGAGCTCGGCTCAGCTGCTCTTTGGCTTTGTTGTGACGTTCTGCCGTTTGAACGTGAGGAAATTGTACAGACGGCAATTTTCAACACTTTCCCGAACTGCCCTTTTGTGTTGCTTCTGTTGTGAAAATGTCAAACGCTCGGCCTCACAAGAAAGACTCCGGCTTGTTGTCCTCCTCCAACCGTCACCATGGAAACTAAGTGGCAGCCTATCGGAGCTTCGGCGTGTGACGGCTGTGGGTGCTTCCTGACTTACAGATGTGATTAAAGACGAGTTTTTAAGTTTCACACCAGGACGGGACTCAAAGCTCGCACCCCAGAGCTGGCTAATGAAACTGCTTGTTAAATGTGACACGACGAGCTGGAGGAAATTACAAGTTCCAGCTGAGCCTGTTAGTGATGGTGACAACCTGTACTTATCATAAATACAGAGGAAGACCTCGAGAAAATACATTGCAGGCACACCTGCTGGGGAAAGCAGTGCTTCCAGCACTCAAACAGACATAATTAAAACTAGTTTCAGTTTGCAGTCAGTGGTACTGAATTGTTGACTATTGATGATGATGATCTGTATCACCAAAATAACAATTTAAACTAACAAAACAGATCAGGATTCATATGTGACACCAAATGGCAAAGTTAATCTTTTCAGCAGGCTTTGAACACCTACACAGGTTGTTCAAGTGTCCGGACTGACTTGATTTGAATTGGAGGTGGGCGGAGCTGTTTTGGGAACTAAACCATCAAATAAACTCAGTCTCATCTCATGAGCATATTTTGAGTGGTGGATGTTAAGAGGACGCTTCACAGGTCAAGGCAGGTAACAGGTGGGGTTCCTTATGAGAGCGTCCTAGCACGACTATTCTTTATGTTACATGAGTACTCTCACGAAGGCTGTCTTTAGGAGGAAATATGGGCACTGATGCTGCCACAAGAAGCTAAAAGTGAACTAGAGACGATGTTGTGCACGAACATGGCTCTCTGACTGCAAACAGAGGCACCGTTTGGGCTTCAAATCAGCTAAGAATACTTTAAAGTAGGACAAACAATAAGCCAACTATTCCCAAACGGCATGCAGTAGGACCCCTCACTTCCACTGCAAAATACAACCGCACCATTATGAACACATTTTTAATTCGCTGTATCAGAGTTTCCTCATTTCTTTTAAAAAAAGTCCCTTCACACACTTCCTGGATGGTGGGAACTGAATGGACTCTACTGGTGGGAAATAGAAAGGGTGCAGATAAATTATGGAGTTAACCTAAGCTGAATTAATATCTTAGATGTTATCATGGAGATCTTTAATTTCACTGAACTTTAACTTGGATCCCTTTTATTGTTAATGATTAATAAAAAAAACGTGCGGTGTCATCCTTCTTCAGCTTCAGAAGAAGAGCAAGTTTAAGGACCACTGCTTTATTTCCAGAGACTTCAACCAGAGGCAGCAAAGGTACCCTTACCTCAATGATGTCATTATTTTGTACCTGCAAAATTAGTACCTACTCCATTATTTTTTTCTTGCACAAGCCTTTCTATCCGAACCTTTACCGCAGCGTTGTAACATAAAACACACATGCTCTCAGCATCTATGAGTAATTCTTGTGGGCAGATGGAGGCACTGACATATTTTGTTTTGGTTTTTGTTTTTGTATTTTGGAGGATTTGGATGGTATTTCAGATTATCAGCTCCCAGGGGAGGCTGCGGCACTGAAAACACTGCAACACATCAACATTTGTCAAAAGGCTAAATTCTTGTGTTGTACAGCACCCCAGCGAGCTGTGGAACATTATAAACTCTTGCTGGAGTATTAGCTCAAAGCCATTTGACTCTGCAGAGACCTCCCTTACAACTAATCAAAAACAAGCTTCAGATTCCTAAAAATAATAGCTCATTAGAGAAAGAAGAGGATTACTGTGGTTCTAAGGCAAAATTGCTCTGTAGAAGCAAATGCAGTCTAAGTAGCATACACCATATGAAAGCTTAATCACTTATTCATAGCTCCATCAAGCAATCGATCACCCACCGGTTCTATAATTGTGCTTTTTTTTTCTTTTTTTTGATCTACAAAAATCAAGTTAATTTTGTAAATTAAACCAAAACACACTGAAAAGATAATTTTGCAAATCAGGTTTGGCTGAAATGTAAAAGGTGAAAAGTCATCGTAATTGAAAAAATGTTTAGAAAAAGATTTCCAGTGATTAGAGGTCTGAAAGACATCTAAATATTTATGTCTGACATCTAAATGTGCAGTATTTATTTCCACAAGTGCTTAAGAAGGATGGAGATGACAACTTTCACTTTGTAGCCAAAGTGACAACATGAAATTCATATTATCAATGTGTTCTATATATACACTATATTGCCAGTATTCACTCACCATCCAAATCATTGAATTCAGGTGTTCCAGTCACTTCCCTGGCCACAGGAGTATAAACCAAGCACATAGGCATGCAGACTGCTTCTACAAACATCAGTGAAAGAATGGGTCGCTCTCAGAGGTCACCAACTTTCTGCAGAGTCAGTCATTACAGACCTCCAACCTTCATGTGGCCTTCAGATCAGCTCAAGATCAGAGAGAGCTTCATGGAATGGGTTTCCAGTACAACATTGTACCTCTGAACCTGGGAATTTTGATTTTGTACCTCTGAAGGTCCACAGTAAATCACCCCAAAGGTACAAAATCAAAATTCATAGGTTCAGAGGTACAATGTTGTACTCCACTAGGGTACAGCTGGAGCGGCAAAGCCTTCATACCTTTTTAGGCCCATTCCTGTCCCTTTATTTCTTAGTGTGTAGGAACTTGGCCGCCCATGACCTGGTTGCTGGTTCACCGCTGTTCCTTCCTCATGGCAGACCAGGAACACCCCACAGGAGCTGCAGTTATGAAGATGCTCTCACCCAGTCATCTACCCATCACAATTTGGCCTTTGTCAAACTTACCTTTTTCCTGATTCTAACAAATCAACTTTGAGGTCAAAATGTTTACCTGCTCCCGAATATATCCCACCCACTAACAGGTGCCACGATGAAGCGTTATTCAGTTCACCTGCCAGCTGTCATAATGTTACGCTTGGTCGATGTATATCCATAATTCACTCTTAGTGATGAGCTGGTTTAGGGGGTTGAGGCCGTGGTGACTTTGCATCACCTTGGTATAGTCCACATTTAATGGTAACCTGTGCGATTGCCTTGGAGTTGGCCTCCAGTGTCGTCTTCTGTAGTCTCACTGAGTTCCTGATGAATGTTATTTGCGCACTATTAGCCTTGCACAGTGCCAAGTACCCCAGTATGCATGTGTGGGGCACTGAATCACAGGCTTTCTTGCAGTCAATCCAGGCAGTGCTCAGGTTGATCAACCAGGAGTTGGTGCTTTGGGCCTCTGGTGTTATTTCCAAAGCCTTTCTGAGCTGTGCTTATGTACTGACTCATGTGCCTATTCAGCTCTGTTGTTACTATGCCTGAGAGGAGGAGAGGCATGTAATTGGCTGGTAGTTTGATGGTGTCATACCCTTGTGGGGATCCTTCATGGTCAGGATTGTTCTGCCCTGTGTTAGCCTGATGCTTATTTGTGCTTCCAGGCGATTATATATAGTGCAGGATCATCATATTCATTAGCATTATGTCTTAGATTATAATACGCTGGTATTTTTCTCACATTTGCTTTGCTATTTTCCACAGTGGTGCAGAGATGGTATGAACTGCAGTAAAGGCAGCGTTTTCTTTGTTTTGCCTTTGAAAAAGTGGTCAGTATGTGTATTGTTGTGAAAATATGGTCAGTGTGTGCCTCCAGAGCCGGTGGATCACTGCAGGGACTGAGTGGGCTCAGTCCGTCTGCTCACTCTGAATGTCAATGTATTCCAGCAAGCCCCGGGGAACCGGGGCCGTAATGCCGTTCACGCTTAATTGGGTGACAAATCCGGCAAACATGATTGTAAACATCCTGAAAGGGATACCTTGACATTTTGATTTCAGTCTGCGGTTGGGTTTCATTGCTGCAGACGAGTTGTTGTGGAGTTTCTGGATGACTGTTCACTGAACCAAAACATCATTTCTATCCATAGTTAAACTCCTTATTAAAAGTAATTGCTGTTCAGGGAGGGGAAGAAAATAAAGTAATGCATCTCACAGTTTGGTGCAGCCATGCTTCCTGAACCTGCCCTGTTTTCCTAAATATTACTTTCAATAAGTCTGTGAAAAACAGAGAAGTTTCTGCACATTTCAAATGTCAGCGAAAGGTTCATCACAACGCAATAACACAGAACAAAACAAAAACGTTACCCACCTCAGTCCCAGGGATTCCACAGCTCTCATTCACTGTTTATGTAGCGCAGTTTGTTTAAAGCTGATTTGCAATGTCATCAACAAGTTGACGCAAATACGTGTTATTCTGTTAGTCTGCAAATCAGACTGAATGCTTTTAGATTGGATCCTCGTCTCTCCTCAGCAATTAGCTAATATTTGCTTTGTGTTAGGAAGCTATCAGTTACCTAAGACGATTATAAACATAATACCATTTCTCTCTTTTATTTTTTTTTTACTAATATTAAACTCTTACAAGTCGCTTTGGCCGAACCTGCAGACATACAGGAACATAAAAACTGACATTTGACCAAATATTTGCTGCATACACTTCCTGCCTTACTTTAGTCTCCACTACGGTTCAGGTTTTTATTTTGATTATAAAAACTGAGCTCTGTGTAATTTACCCCTGCATGGCACCACTCTGCAGCTTTCAAAAAGTGAGAACACAGGTTTGTTCCCTTTGCTGGTGTGGGTGCTCTGTCTCAATGTGGCACAGCTGCAGTTCGGGCAGGTGAAGGTGAGCACTCATCGTGTTTCCCTGAATAACCTGAAGTTACAGCCTGATTTCACGGGTCTTTCACGGGTTTTGGGTCAGAAACAGGTTCAGAGTTACGGGAAGGTGTGCGCCCGACAGACGTACCTGCTTCGTATGTCGTGGCGTGCGCCGTCATGCTCCAGGTGCTGGACTTGCGGCCTTTGGTGACCATGACAGCAAACTCGTACATGGTGTTTGGTTTGAGGCCGGTTACCGTGTGGCTGAGCGCTGTGGTGTCTGCAGACTGAGCACACGACAGTTTTTGGAAGATTAGACGACTTAGTGTTAAAGTAAAGCACACAGTTGCTTCTGGAATAACACATTTAAAAAATCCCATCCCTGTGCCGTGGGAATGTCATCTTTGGCTTATGAAAGCTGTTCTTCCAAGTCTTGGCAATCAGAGGACAAAACATCACATTCATCAAAAACTGATTATATATTTTTTGCCCGAAACATCGTTTTCTTCTACTAAATGTAGAGTCAGAGGTCAGGCCTACTCGTCATCATCAGTGAGGACCTGAAAGCTTTAAAGAGATCTTTAATAAAGTTTTTAGCAGTTCTCTAAAACTTGGATATTGTTTCTGTCTCCATTTCCCGTGCCCCCTCTTCACTCTGGTTTGCACTTTAAGAAGATTTGTAGCTTTTATTTTTGACAACAGTTATTAACAAACCTCAGAAGCCGCATAAAATATTTTCGCACTCTAAGAGCAGATCTCTATTTGTTCTTGTGGCACAAAACGTCTCATTTTCAGCGTCTGATGAGCAGGAAGTGGAAGCGAAGACGTCTTCTCTGCTTTTTTATTCGGGAGAACAGAAAGTCCGGCCTCGTATAGATTTCCTTTTTACGGTGTTTTGGAAGATCTTTTCCCCTCTCACGAGTTTGGTTTCCCAGAGAAACTCAGCAAAAATCGAAGGAGGATTTTTATCTTGCTTTCCAAACATTAACGATACAAGGCTACAGTTTTTACCACGACTTCACTACAAAAGGGCTGCTTAACATTTGATGTCATTTCTGCCAGCTCAGAGATTTTCTTTTTAATCAATAAAAACTTCAAAAGTGTAGAAAAAAAAAATATAAAATTCAGTCTCCAGGAGGGCTGTGCATGATTACTCCTGCTGGTACTGAGCAGCAGCAACAGTTCCTGACTGAATGGAGGTATCAGTGAGATAGCAGGTATGAACTTTAACCCCTAAACTGAATCCAGCACCCAGAGCACCGCGTGCATTTACCTTGTACTTTCCGCTGGTGGAGTAGCTGGTCTTCCACTTGACGGAGTAGTACCGGACCTCCGATGACTTCTGGTTCTTGGTCATAGAGTTGTCGGCCCAGGACACACGGACTGAATCCGAGGACAGAGCCACAGCTTGGACCCCCACTGGGGGGATCATGGGAGTGCTGGTGTCTGGCATGGGAGTGGGGTATTTATCAAAGAGGTGGAAGAGGTCATCCTCAGATGGGTCTATGGGGTCTTTGGGGGTTAACGGTTACCGGGGTGTTTGGGAACATTTAATGAAATCATACAAAGCAATGAACGTGCAATAATGAAAAGTTTATATATGGAAACATATCGAGTCGATAAATAATAAACAGATAGGATGACGTGCAATTTTGGAAGGGACATGCAGCAGGCAGCCATGTTTGTTAGAGAGGAAGAGGAAGAGTGGGTGGATGAGGAAGTGAAAAACAGGAGAAAAGAAGAGAAAAAGACAAAGATTAAGAAGACACAAAGAGATAAAAGACATCATTCTAAACAGGAAGTGGAG
Organism: Cichlasoma orientale; assembly: GCA_034780415.1. Classification (NCBI taxonomy): domain Eukaryota; kingdom Metazoa; phylum Chordata; class Actinopteri; order Cichliformes; family Cichlidae; genus Cichlasoma; species Cichlasoma orientale. Next base: position 158,962 of record JAVDPK010002852.1, read on the forward strand.
CCACAGATCCACAGAGGGGTGGGGCTTACAGGCGCAACCCCATCTTTGTGAACAGATTTATAACCGAACCGACGGCCAGTTATACAAAAATAAAACTCAAGTTCTAATAAATTTTTTCCTTGAAGAAACTGAAAACAAAAATTGGATCAAATCCAGCCATGATGACTTTTCTGCATATTTAAACAAATATAAACTCATTTATGTGGATCTGTGGTTCCAGCCAATCAGAGAGCTGCTGCTACCTTCAGATGCTTTAAGAAATCATTTGGGAGCATAAATTAAACACACTATCAATTGTTTGTCACTGAACTACTGAGAATCTCTCCAAAATCACGGTGTTCGTGTGCATGCGTGCGTGCATGTGTGTGTGCGTGCATGCATGTGTGTGTGTGGGCGTGTGTGCGCGTGTGCATGTGTGCGTGCGCATGTGTGTGTGTGTGCGCGCGTGTGTGCATGTGTGTGTACATGCGTGCATGTGTGTGTGTCCGTGTGCATGCATGTGTGCGCGTGTGTGTGTCCGTGTGCATGCATGTGTGCGCGTGTGTTCTTTGCTACAACCAATAATCCAATTTACTTCACGCTTGGCATGTGCTGTATATTGCTGAGCACCCATTTATTACAGCGCTCAGTTTGAAGATGCATTGATCAGTGGTTTAAATGTAACTGCTTAAAAACATTCAGTTAGCCATGTGCGGTGTGTTTAGGGGACCACTGGTAAGTTGTAAACATGGCGCTGACCACCACAACTACATTTCTAAGCGGAGTTTTCACAGTGTGTTCTCGGTGTTTCACAGCGATGAGCTCCCACACGGTGAAATTCCTTCTGATTATTTTTAGCAGCTCCATCAGTCAGGGTTAGCTGTGCTCCCCGGGCTCATGATGTGCTTTATATACTGCACCAGTATAGAAAACACAAGTGGGTACTTATGGAGCGCAACCTCTTAGAAAACTGTAACATTATGTGCGCGCGTCTGCTTTCGCAACAACAAATTTGTGGCATGTGTGAGGGTTACACTCACAAATCTAAAGATAAAAGTCAGGAGTGGTGCCGCAGCTTCAGTACCTCAGTGAATGTGACTTCTGAACCAGAAAAATGGAAGAGCACCTGAAGGCAGCAGGATGTGGAAAAAAAGGCATTAACGGAAGCTAACAGAGAGCTGGAACGAGCAGAGGTAAATACAGTAAACTAATAAAAGCCACGGTGCTGGTTCCAGCTCTGTGACCTCTGACCTACAGACAGCCGAAGCCACTGAAAGCAGAAACATGGCGATGCAGATCGTTTAGAATACACAGAAACACGTCCACGGTGGAGTTAACGGAGCTGTTTACTGGTTCACTGCAAAGCTGCTGACATTAATTTGAACTGAAATGTTATTTTTAGTCTTATTCGTTTAATGAGCAAAACAGCCTGCAGGGCAGCTAAAAATGAGCATTTGAGATGCGGGAAAATCTTCGGTCCTGACGTGGCTCTGCTGCCGACTCGGAGTGGATATATGGAATTAAAGATGCCACAAAAACAGCTTTATTGTGCATTTAAATGTTGCCGTACTTTACTGTACAAATGGACGACGGGCAGCTGCAGCGAAGCTTTTCACACTCGTAGAAAATAAGAGGAGAAGAAGCCGATCTGTGTCAGTCCTCCTGCAGCAGTTCTTTTTCAGGATTCGAACATCACTTTGTCTTGTACACTTACTGTCTGACACCCGCACACAGACCTTAGAAGTGTAACTGGAACAAATCATTTTGAACTCTACAGCTGCTCAGACTGCACCGTCTCCTCGGGCCTCGCATTATCAAACCCTCACAATCTGCACTCGCTGGACTTCACCAGGGGTCAAACTGGGCCGTAGATTTAACTGGGAGGTCTGCTGGCTACCACAGAGCAGGCCCATTATTATACACTGACACACTAATCAGCAGTGATTCCACTGAATCCATGTAATTGCAACCATAAATCCCAGCGGTGGCCTCGTTTCAATACGTAAAGGCTTCACTTGCAGCAAAAACAAGAGTGCTTAAAATAAAACCCGTATGACATGTGCAAAAATACTGATTATGCTCATTTCCAGCTATGTATTTTTATATAGGTGGAAATAAAACTTACAGTAAAGTAAAAGGAGAACGGAGAAAACTAGCTTACATTTCCATATAATATTGCTACATATAGATGTTTTAAACATTGGGTTTTTGAGTAAAGAGCTAACAGGAAGTAGGGGGTTGCAGATTCCCGTCGGTGTGTATCTGCAGTTATATTGGTTGTTAAATACTGTTGAATTTTACAGTCTTGTTGTGAATCTTGTTACAATGATTGATTATTAAACAAGCTTTAAGTGTATGCAGAAGTTTTCCCTTCACTGCTCTGAGCACGTCACAGTTCTTCTCTGCTCTTGGCTGGAATGACTTCACAGAGGAAATATATTCCTAATATGGTCATCGGAAGCAAATAAGCCCCACCCACCCCCTGTTTAAGTCTTTTGTTTGTTAAGGGACGGCCTATCAGAGGCAAGGAGATGAAGGGAGAGGGCGGGGAACTGAAATGACTTGTTTCAGGCACAGGGGGCAGCACCGAGGCCTTTCATAAGATAAAGAAGGATTATTGTGAACTGGGAATCATGCAGAGCTACTCTAGCCCCAGTAATATAATTTCACCTTGACAATGAAGGTCAAATAGCATTACTACATTTCTATGATTTAAAGCGTGGATTATATCACAGTCAGACTCTGTGTGCGGGTTCATATGAGGGCAGCGTCAGGCAGCAGGCGCATCCTGTTGCATCTGCAGTGTAAACGAGAGAATCAACAGTGACATCTGATGTGCTGCTTGTGTTGAGAGATGTACAGCTGCAGGCCAAAAGAGAGAGCGACACTGATGAGAGGGGAAGAAAGAGGGAGCGAGATTGATGGAGGAGGTGTTTGGAGCCGTGGGACGAGCTGCACCGGGCGGCGTCGTGGTTAAACTGCTCGTCCAGCATCACAATAAAGCTCCAGTCAGGACAGAATACTGATGAGGCTGAAGGCCACGCCTCCTCCTCCACCCCCACTGCACTCTTCTCCTCCTTTCTCTCCAAAGTCCTCTTCTGTATTCTCACATTTCTTCTTCCATGTTTTGCACTCCCTCTTACCCTCCCTTACGGATTTTCCTCCTTCCTTTCTCCTTCCTCCTTCCCTCCTCTCTTCCTATTACTTTTCCCCTCGTGTATTTACTTCTTCCTTCCTCTCCATTCTTTTTTCTCCCGCTATCCTTTTATCCCTCCCCTCATCTCACTCGCTGTCTCTGCGGTCCTCCAGTCGTTGATTAAATGGCAGCATGGTGGTTGGTTAGGGATCAGTTCTGCCTCTGCAGTGTGCGGGCAGCGAGGCGAGGACGAGGCAGTATATTAACGAGGATCCCGCCGTTAACGAGCCATTTTTTAAAGCTCTTGTAAAAAAAAAAAAAAGAAAACCTTCTCCAGCAGGCTGCTGCCGTGACAAGAGGGTGTGTGCGTGTGAGTGTAGGTGTGCGTGCGTGTCACTGTTGACGACCTTGGCAGAACAGTAATGGGTTTAGTTTCTATCTCAGCCCTCGGGGTCTCAGCTTATCAACTCCTGACTGTCACATTGCAACTCCATGGTAGACTGTATATCTGTAAAGAACTCCACCTGTATCTGTGTATCTGGAGAACTCCAGCTGTGTGTATGTATCAATGCAAGGCTCCAGCTGTGTGTGTGCAGCTCTACTCCAGATGCTTCTGTGAGCATCCGGAGAACTTCACGTGTTTATGGATCGCAAGAATTCCAGATTTGGTCAACAAACCTCTAGTTTATTCCACTCATGTCTACAAATCTCCATCTCCTGAAAATTCAAGATGTGTCTTAGGACCTCTGGTTCACCAGATGTGTATACATGTCACCATAGAAATCCAGATGTTTCTACACATCTCTGCGAAACGTTCTGCGAAACGTTCCTCCAGAGAACTCAGATCAGTCCATGAAACTCTAGAATAGCAGGAATGCTTGCAAATATAGAGTTCCAGATGTGTCTACCGCCAGAGAACTCCAGATGTTTCTACACATCTAAAGAAAACTGGGTATCCGTGCATCAACAGAAAAATTCTCAATTTGTCCTCAAATCTCCAGAATACTCAGTATACTCAGTACACATGTGTATTAATACAACATCCCGATGTGTCTGTGTCTCTCAGAAACTCAAGATGTCTTCATATGTCCAGGCACTAAAAAAATCCATATAGGGAGCCGTGGATGTCCTTCAGTTCGGGCATTCTTGTTCACATAACTAGAGAAGCCCGGATAATTGAGTGACCCTGGCTCGTTCCAGGTATGCCAACAAATCTCTAAAGAACTCTGCACACCTTCAGATGTGTCGCACCTGTAACGAAGTGGAGCTGCATGTATGGAGAACTTCAGGTGATATCAATGCAGGACACCAGTGTGTCTGCAGCACTGCACAGTCAATGTGTTCATAAATCAACACGTGTCTTTGTATCTCTATAGGAGTCCAGATGTGTTTGCATATGCAAACAGAACCTCCAGATGCACTGACAAATCTCTGCAGACCTACAGACGTGTCCTCCACTCTTTCAAACACTCACAAATGTCCACATGTGGGGGTGACTGCTTCAGAACTCCAGATGTTTTCAACAATATCTATACAGCCCCAGGTGTGCTTCAGATATCTAAAGAGTTCCTTTTATGTTTCCTACAAAACTAAATGTGTTGGTGTTTTCTAAAGGATCTTTCAGTATATTTACAAACTGCTATGAACCCCAGATGTGTTTACAGATCTCCTCAGAACTCCGGGTGCTATGAAAATAACCTGCCCTCTCACCTGTAGAACTAAACAGATACAGCACCGCTCACTGTAAACACAGCCACACCTGTTCCTTTGCCTCCTCTGCTGGACTCTTTCCACGAGCTTTCATTAGAGTCGATGCCTCTCTCTGCAGCACCCCTTTCTCCTGTTTTTCTCTGCATGAGATCCACATCTGACCCTCGTCTTCCCGTCTATTGCCTCTCCCTTCCTCTCTTAAAGAAATCTCAATCAAAGACAACACGTTAAAAATAACCTTGTTTTGAGCTTCCCCACAAAAACATCCTGCACTGAAGGTTAAGAAACTTTGGTGAGCCGCATTCTCTCCACTGCTGCTTTTTCCTGTGACTATCATCACATCACGAGGGCTGAAAAACCTCAGAAATGTGGCGTTTTATGAGCGTTATAAAGGATTTATGTCAGCTGCAGGCTGCTGGGTGAGCAGAGAAGGGCCGGCTGTTTAATTCATAAGATGAAACTTGGCTGTGAGTTGGATGTGTTTCATTTATCTCACTTCTGCAGCTCATCGTCTGCAGGGAGAGCTAATGAGTCTCCCTCTTTCACACACACACGCACACACACGCAGTGAAGGCATGGGTATAAGCCATCACACAGTATATCAATATATAAACAAACATAACTACAGTACATGTTATGCACAACAAATGCTGGTGACTTAAGTGTGAGCAGATTCCTCCGCATGAATATTTCAGGACTTTGCATCCAGATTGAAGCCCAATTATTAGAAAGCCTCTCTTCTAAATCAAAACCACAGCTACACTGGCCTCACTGGCGTCAGCTCAAACATGGCTGCAGCAAAAAAAGAGCAGATTAAAGACGTCTCCGTTTGCGCGCTGTTGTGTTTAAAAACATGAAGGCAGATATATCAGCGTTTGGAAAAGTTTGATTCTTCCAGTCATGATTTGGACTTGGATATTGATCAAGCTGCAGCCTCCAGGGTTGAGAAACGAGGCCAGCGTGGAAGTGCCAAAAACTTCCCCAGTTTCTCCAGCGGCCACTCGAGGCGCGTCGATCCCCACGCAGCTCGCGTGTTGTAACGCGCAGCAGAAGTAAACACGTTTACAGCCTGCTGCAGTTCTCACGTCGCCCGCCTGTCCACATCCTGATGGGACTTAAACTTGTGCGTTATTGGGAGTGTGGCCACTTCGGCTGGCGAGTGTGTGCTGACACAGGCGGCTGTAGCTGTTAGTTTAACCTGCGTTCAGTCACTGAACTGTTTGTGGTGCCTTTAAATGCAATTATCTGACAAATCACATGGTTTCTTTCAATATATAACTGTTGTAACTGCCAACACAAGAATTTTGGTCACTTATGGATACAAAAAAAACAGGTGGTGCACGGTCACAGTCCAAGCTTGTGCATGTCCAGATTTTCTGTTGAGTCTATGATACTGATGTGAATGTTTAACAGTGGAAACCTTAATATGATGTAAGAGGGTAACAGCACTGTTCCTGCTCCCAAAGCTGCTAATCCTAATGCTCCTACAGCGGCTGCTCCCACTGACGTTAACAAAGTCAAAGCTGGCATTAGTGCTGCAGCTACTGCTAATGCTTAACGTGTCAAAACTGCTGCTAATACTGCTCAACACACGCTCCATCTAGTGATACCACTAATACTGCTAATATGATGCTCATATTCTGAATTGACATGTTATTATATGCTAATCATATCTGCTGCCTTAGTGCTCTGTAAACACAGATTAGCGGGACTGTTATCGGCGCCTGGTGAGTCATCCTACCTGTCAGGGATCGAGTGACGGCGCTCTCGTACAGAGGAACTCCCTCCCCGGCGTTATTGAAAGCCTTCAGGGAAATCACGTAGTGCGAGCTCGGCTCTGAGGAAGAGAAAGAAGGAGGGAGAGCGGGTCGTGTTAAATGGCGTTCGGCACAGTACATCATCAAGTTAGGGTGCAACTGATTGCTTGGTGTCAGCTTTATGTTTCAGCTGTGCTATTTACTTAAAAGAAGCATCATTAAAAGAGAGTGGGGGGAGACTGAAAGGTCAAGCCCGGTGTGGCAGAACTGACTGGACGTGAGCAGAAGTCTCAGTCCTGCTCAGTGACTGTGTTTTCCTGGTTTGACAGTAAACACAGAAAGTTGAGGTCCTTCGGGAAGATGCACCTAGTTTGTCACATGGAAGCTGCAAATTTTACAGGATTTTTAACAACATGCATTAAAGCACAAGATTCAGTCATGACCATGATACTTCTGGCACGCACTGACTGGCAAGTACTGACTTGGGCTGAGAAAAGTGTTTTGTGGGCCAGATGTGGTCCAAATGGCACAGCACACTTGAAATCCGGCCCATATGAGGCTGTGGCTGAATTGAGGCAGCTACAATCAAAGCCCAAGTGCAGATGCTGGCCACATGCGGGTCAAATACTCCTTATTTGGTATATTTGGTCCACAAAGTCAACCTCAGCCACAATCCAAGCACTGCATCTGCAAGCTGCTCCTCTTCATGCTGGATTGGACTTAATCAGTGTTGATCTTCTGTAAGTGAGGCCTGGTCTTGCAGGTTTTTGCAGGTTTTTTCTGGTCTTGCAGGTTTTTGCAGGTTTTGCAGGTTTTTGCAGGTTTTGCTGGTTTTGCAGGTTTTTGCAGGTTTTGCTGGTCTTGCAGGTTTTTGCTGGTCTTGCTTGCTCTCTGCTTTCCACACATGCACATGAATCAAACCATCATGAGGAATATGAGGAAGAGTCCATTATTCAGAACTTGTACTATAATTAGTAAAAGAGCTTTCAGTGCATATCAATTAATTTTTTAATATTATTTAGTGTAGGATATTTTTCCTGCCTGTGGCTGCACTAATGTGACAACACAATGTAACCAGGGTTCTTGGGGGTCACCATCCATTTTCACAAAGGGGTTTGAGGCTCTCACAGCCACCTGTTCAGCCACACCCTTGCTGCACTCATCATCATGCAGCGGCTCATCCCCGCACAGCCGCTCACGCGCGATGATGCTGCATGTTCTCTCCATGTAGCGCCAAACCGCCGCCGCGTTTAGGCAAACACGGCGGCTCTGCTCCCCAGACGCCTCGCCACATGAATTAATGATCACCATGAATTATAAATGCTGTGTACATATGTGCGCTCGTTCCCACGTGTGCATGGGACACACGGGCACGATTTTATTTTTTCCATCACGCCTCCATTATGAGACCTGTGATGGGAATTCTCAGCCGCATATAAAATTGCACCCAATTTGTTATTGTCTTCTTTGGCATGCAAATTGGTTGTTGCACTCACTGGGGAGGATGTTTTCTCTTTTTCGACCCTTCACAATTAGATTTCCACCTCAAGCAGCTTTCTTATTAAATTCCTTTAAATTATTGATCGTAATTAAATGGGGGGATTTCATCATCATAATGAATTAATGGACGAGGCAAACGCTGTGTCAATATTGGCACGCTGTCGGCAGCAGCAGCTGGGGTTATGAAGAATGAACTTATTAAATAGGTGCTGTTGATAAGCATGCTGGAAATGCCGTGACATGATGAATTATTTTGGTGCCGATAAGAGAAAAGACCAGAAATGAAAAAGCTTCTGACAGTGATGGAAACTATTGGTGATTAAAATTCTGCTTATGGCTGCAGGTGTTTCTGGCTGTGAGGGCCGGTGTTGCATCAGGTGTCCTCGAGCTCTGCCAGTTTGCCCTTTAGCCAGACGCTGAGCGGATCCAGCATATCCTAAATTCACAGGAAGGCACCCAGCTGCTGAAGAACGAACAGTTTGCTGTCCACATAAATTCCTTTGCACGCCCGCGGTGCAGTTAATAATGAGAACTGTTTCACTAAACTCTGCTACTTCTTCCTAATGGCCTGTTTCCGCTGAATGCTCATTCATCGTGTTAAATCGCACACGAAATAAGACGTGCATAATCTCATAATCTAGGATGTCCTCATTGGAAGCAAGGTTGAATTTTAACAAACTTTGACTTTGCTAAAAAGGTGAACAGCCAATAAAAACGAGCAACTCGTCTCACATCAGTGACTCTGCGCTGAATGTGAGCCAAGCAGCACATTCAGCTTCTGGGGATGAAAAACGAAGCCAATGCAGAAATGCCAAAAACTGTAGTTCCTTTAATGGCCACTTGAGGCTGGCTCCGAAAACGAGTCAGAAGGTAGCCGGAGACTCCAGTGTAAAACTTTACAGCGTGTTTACAGCCTGCTAATGATAACAGTTTGGGTCTTTATGGCTAACTTTCCCCTTCGTAACAACTGCATGGGGATGAATTTTTTTTTTAATGCTCATCCATCTGGATACAGGAGTTTCGGACTTAGCGGCTCCGACTGACCGGCACTCAATCGCCATCTGCTAGCCCGCACTTCTGCTAATCTGAGGCAGTGAGCTGCATCTCGCTTTAAAGAGCTTTATTTGTCACATACATATACATGCAGTGAAATTCAGTCTCTGCATTTAACCCATCACACATGCAGTGGTGCAGGGGGCAGCTGGAGAGCACCCGGGGAGCAACCTGGGTGTTAGGGCCTTGCTCGGGGGCCTACAGTGGGGCCAGCTCAGGGATTCGAACCAGGGTCCTCTCAGTGATGAACCCGCTTCACTCCCCATGTTGCAGCATTTTCTGCCAAATATTATGAACTGCTGTGAGGAACAAAGTGTCCAAGAAGTTTGTGCTTCTGTTTTGATCTGAGTTAGTCACGTATTTTATTAGTGAGTAATAATTCATTGTGTTTGTTCTTTGTAGCTACAGTTTATTAATGTAGGACGCTAATTTAGCACAGCATGCAGTCCTGTCCAAATACGTTTCCCTTCTGCCTCCAAAAACCCAACACGGCAGCAGGCAGAACAACAACGCTGTGGAGTCGGGAAACTGATGGGTAACAAATAAATCTGCAGCCTATGTGAGCAGTCAGCTGCCTACGAGCACCCATCACATCTGATCAAACACAGATCAATAAAACAATGAACGAGCTTTAAAACGGTGACCCAGCAGCACCGAGGACAAACTCTGGGGCATCAGCAACCTCACAGTGTATATATTTATAGTCATACTTTATCAGTACTCATAATTATTAGCATATAATGACAGTGTTTTGTTTGAGTACATTACGCAGCATTGGAAATGATGGAAAAATAGTTATCCATAAGAAACGGTGACCTGGTGCAGCCTCAAACATCAGAGCTGCTCCCTGCTCGAGGTGAACAGACTCTGAGAGCACTGAAGCTCTCGGTTAGAGTTATTTTGTCTCCTTTTGTTGGAGGTCGCTGGCAGCTAACGTAGGCTGAACATGTCCTGGATGAAAGCGGGATCCGTTTTCTTACTGCGCTCCTGCTCATTCATACCTAGGTTTTCAATGGAGTAGTATCTCTGCTTGCTGTCCACTCTGACCGTCTCAGCGTAAGGACTGCCCACGCCATAGCCAATGATGTAACCCCTGACCAGGATGTTGGGGCTGAGTGGTGGAGTCCAGGACATGATGATGCTGTTGGGGAGCGGCCTGACGTGCAGGGAGCTCGGCTGGTCGGGCACCTGACTCTCTGCAAACAGACCGACAATAAAATGTCACACACACAAAGAAGATGACAGCGCTGAGGCTCGGGGAGCTCGGCACAGCGCTGACCTCCGCCGCCGCCGGCGGTATTAACGCTAACCCTGTTAGTGCTCACAAAAGCAGGTACTTAGAGCAGCTGCGGGTAACAAATGCTAACCCTGTTAGCCCTAAAAAGACCTGACACTTAGTGTTATTCCTCAGGAACAGATTAGATCAGATTAGCGCACTCTTGGTCCTCGGAGGGGAGATGCTTCATATCACTTTATTGAGTGATAATCCATTGAAATCAGATTTGCGTCTCCCTCTGTCCCGGCCCGGAAACACAGTTAGCATGGATGTGTTTGCTGTTTTTATCTCTGCAGCGTCCTGCTGACCAGAACATCCTGCTGCTGAGCCGGTCAGCTTTTTTAAAATTGTTCTGCTCGCAGTAATAAGGCTGCAAATCCTCAGAGCTGCAGCAGTTTGTTTCTGCTTGCTGTTCCTTCTGTTCACAGCCTGACAATGACTAACACTCCATAATGTAGCTGCAGATATGAGGACATTTTAATGCTTATTAGCGTACAGGAGCACCTGTTATATCCTGTCAGAATATTTATATTTATTCTGGAGCTGAAATTTGTCTCAGACAGTTGATGACCTGAGGGGATGCACCGAGGCCCACTGTAAGATAATCGGGATTATTTTCAGCTGTGAGTCATGAAGCTAGCTGGTAGTGTGGTGCGCGAATAAAAACATGGAGCTGAAATGAGCAGAATAGGCCGCTTTAAAGCACTGAATCCTCCACTTATGACTTTCTGCAGAGTTACTGACAAACAAAGTGTTCAGTGCTGAATTATTGTTGTTGTCGATGCTAAATAACAGCACAAATAGAAGGTGGTGTTTTCTTTACATAATTCAGAAGAAAGAGATGTTTTCTACTTGGACTGATAAACAAATGCTTGCAAATTACATTTTTTCTGCTTTGTGACCATAACTGCAATCGGCCTTTTGTCTCTCCTCATATGCAAACTTGCATATCCTTTACTTTGTTCATGTCCTGCTTTTCTATCCTCAGTATTTAAGTTTAAATAAAGTGCATCAAAAAGTGGGAGTGGCGCAGTGGGTAGGCGCTCGCCTTACAGCCGGAGGGCTGCCGGTTCGAGCCCCTGTCCCTGCGCTGCATTGTG
>JAVDPK010002852.1:170572-188297 GCA_034780415.1 Cichlasoma orientale
TGAGTGATCTGGAACGATCATTTCGTTGTGTGCCTTGTGTGCACAATGACAATGAGTTGAATCTAACATCTAACATCATTCAGCTTCTTGCAATGCTTTAAACAAATAAAACCTTTCCTTCCTTTCTTTTTCTCTTCTGTTCATCTCCCGTCTCGTCCCTCCTCTGTCGAGCTAATCTTCCATCCACCCACAGCAGCCTTTAACTGGTTAAATATTTATGGGAGTGTTGGGGCAGTGGAGGTATTCACATCCTGTTATACAGATCACTGCTGTCACACACACACACACACTCTATTGCTCCCTGTTTTTACCATCCAGGTCATTCTCCGGCGTCTCGGCGGTGTACCAATCACTTGCTGGACCCGTCCCATTTGCTGTCATTGCTGCTACCTGGAAACTGTACTGACTGCCCTTCTCCAGACCTGGAAGAGAAAAGGCAGAAATCATGTCATTATACCTGACACCCACTTTTCAGTTCAATTTTATTTATATAGCACCAAATCACAACAAACAGTCGCCTCAAGGTAAGGTATTTATATTGTCTTTATATTATATTTATATTATAAGGTAAAGACTCTACAATAATACAGAGAAAGCCCAACAATCAAGACAACCCCCTATGAGCAGCACTTGGCGACAGTGGGAAGGAAAAACTCCCTTTTAACAGGAAGAAACCTCCAGCAGAAGCAGGCTCAGGGAGGGGCAGCCATCTGCTGTGAGGGGAAGGAGACAGGACAAAGACACACTGGGTGCTTCAATGTTCATGTGTATGATCATTTCACAATTCAGAAGCAGCCGGGTGTTATAAGAGCTCATATGCAGACCCAGTGTTGTCTGTACTTGGATGGGCTTCTAGCTCTGTTGACAACCACCCACGTTCTAATACTGGACGGTCCCCGTGCTCTTATTTTTAAAGATCAGATGCTGCTAACCAGCTAGCTCCGGTCCTTCCTGTCTCCTGTTCCTGCCACAGCGACCCTCAGTGTCATTCGACTGTCTCGTGCCTCTGAGCCCACAGTCAAACAGACTTCGACTGCATCCCACTGGACAGCGGCTGCTGATGGTAATCCTCCTGGCTGAGAGAGCTGTGGTAGACGGAGGGGCACTCTGCAGGTGGATAGATGGTATTCCTCGTTTTTCTCTTCATCCTTAGTCCCGGATGGTGGAACTGGATTTAATCCACAGCTTGAAAACATCTCTCACTTCAGCCAAAACATCATCTAATTCTGTGGGAAACACAGACTATTGTGGAGCCTGAATGTAGCAAAATATATATTTTCTCTTCTTTTAGCCTTGTAGGAGCTCCTGCCCCTGACCACCAAAAAGAGGCTGTTTACCAAACAGCAACAAAGGAAGTCTGCAGGAAGCAGACTGATCAAACACGCGGTGCTGCTACGAACATCTAGCCTCATATCAGAACTGTCAGAGTGTTGCACTCCACCGAGTCGCCGGGCTCGAACGTGGGGAACCAGGCAAACTGCCGTCAGATAGCTCTGAAAATAAGGTCCAGCACAAACACCACCAAGTAAAGCTAGCATGCATGCGCACCACAACTACGCCCACTTCTGAGAGTGCAGCACTCTCTGAAGGATAGTCAATAGTGCTGAAGGAGCTCCCTGCAACACTGAGTGGGAGAAGCAGTTAGGAAACTGCATGGAGGGACTCGGGGCTTAGTTAATATGTGTCATTACATAAATAGAGTAACAAAGTTTTAATCATAGCGTTAAGTATGTTTATTTAATCTGCTGTTCCTTTCACCTCCTCAGAGAAGCAGTTTATTTAATAAAAAAATATAAATATCATTTCATTCATTTAAATTTGTCTTTTTATTGTCAGACAATAAAAAGGAGTGATTACTGCTGACGGGCGGGTTTGCAGCAGGCAGATCAGATTCCAAACACGCACACACACAACAGCAGACCTGCCACTGGGGAGCCAATCCTGATGCGGACAGACAGATGAAGATAACCATCAGCAGAAAATAATGAAAAGGAAGATCAGTTTCATTCAAATCCTGCAAACCTCAAATTGAAATAATAGCTGGTGGCAGTTTGAATGCAGACACACAATCACACACATGCAGACTTTTAATGCAGCGGCTTTCCACCGAAGTAAAGAGACGAACTGACAGGTCCACACACATATTAAAGCACGCACGCACACGCACGCACACACACACACACACACACACACACACACACACACACACACACACACACACACACGCACACCTTCAGGATTTAAATCTTCTTTGTCTCTATCTGAAGATTCACACATGCTGACTGTCATATTACGCTCAGTGGAAACCATCTCCTGTGCCTTCATTAAAGCCCCACATATATGAAAGCAGCAGATTCTTTACAGCAGGGTTTGTGCAGTTTGGGCCCAACAAGCAGACTCATTGTCAGAACAAAGAGTCCAGCTTTAAAAGGTTTATTTGGGAGAGAAAATGAGGGCAGATCCTAAAGGATGAGTCTGGCAATTTATCGTAATCTCTGAGATATAACAGCCCCCTGATGAGACTGAACTGATCTTACTAACAAGTACTGCGTGTATGAAAAAAGGCAAATACTTTATTCTTGTGAGCCGAACCCCCCAACAAATGCTCCCCTCTGAGCGATGCTTCGTAAAACCGACAGCAAGCACATCTTTAACCATTTCACTCCTTCAAAGTAAACGGAACCGGTTCTCAGAGGCTCACCTGTGAACAGGTACCACAGGTTGTTGGGTTCGATGGCTTCCTGGTCTCCGCGTCGGCCGGTCTTCCTGTATTTGATCTTGTAAGCTGTGATGACCCCATTCTGGGCAGCGCGTGGAGGAGGCTGCCAGGACACTTTGATGCTCTGACAGACGAAAAACAGACAAACAAGTCAACGGAGCTGCCAGAGATCACGTGACTCTCGGTGAGTGTCATACAGACAGAGCTGCCACTGTGATTTCACTTCACTTTCTGTCTCACTGTGTGTGCTCGTCAGCCTGTGGACGTGATATCAGTGGGTCATTGCTGGTGAATTTTTAGTCTCTTTGTGACCATTTTGTGCACCACCGTAGTTCTTTTCCAGCCACAGTGTCTCATAGCTGAGCTCCGTTTATTTTGGCATTTTTATGATTATTACGTGTCCTTGTGGCTGTTTTTGATCTAATCCTGATAGTTCTGAGTTTCTTTCAGGCCATGTTGGGTCTTTGTGGTTGCTCTCCATCCATGTGTGCTAGTTTCCAGTTTCTTGTCACTTTGTGGCCATTTTCAGTCAGTTTGTCATGTGGTCAGATTCTGTTTCTTTGTTGTTTTGAATTTTGTTACATTTTTTGGGTTCAGTGGTAGTTTGTGGTGCTGTAGCTGAGCTCCTGGACCCATTATCATGACCCAGACTCAGCGAGAAGGACAAAATATGGAGACCACATTTTTATGGTTATTTTGGCAGTTTACTTACATTGGCAGTATGCTTCTGTATTTGGCAGTATGTTTCTGTATTTGGTATGTTTCATTTTCTGCTTCTTTAAACGTGTTCTGCATGCCGCTGTGTGTTTCTGGATGTCGTTGTTATTGCTGTGGTCTCCATTGTGGGTCTGTGTGGCTGATTTTAATCTCGCTGTGACAGATTCGGGTGTTTCTGTTATTTTCCCTGTTTGTGACTTGTTTTCTGGCCATTTTTGGATTTTTGTGTTTGTGTTCATTTAGGAGTTTGTAACAATTGTGCGCCTCACTTTCTGTTCACTGATCTGCTTCAGAGAGCCTCTTTTTGTCTCTATGTGGTCTCCTTGGATTTGATTTACAACTTGTAGGAGCAGTTTGGGGTCAGATGGGGTTTAATGTAGGTTTAAGTCTCAAAGTTTCTGCCTACCAACATAAAATTTAGTGCAAAAAGTACAGCCCTATTAAGAGAGCGATAATGTGTTTAATAGAATTTAATAGTCTGTGTCTGAATTAAGCAGCTCATGTGTAATATTAGGTATCACCAAAGCAAAGATCACAGCATGATCTTCACAGCGATACCACGGCTGTGATTTGCTCAGAGGGTTTGGAATCATTAAAAGAAAAATAAGTGTAGAAAATGAAGTCTGAAAGAGGCCATAATGATTAAATAACCCCTGAGGAGTTCACGTGAACCACATGCTGTCAAACACATCACACACATAAATACAGCATCGTTTCTGAAAGTGTTTGTGTTTCGATGGCAGGAGAGTGTGAAAAGGGCCTGCATGCAAATCTGATCAGCAATCAGCAGAGAAGCTCATCTGGCTTCTGTTGTGTTTCTATTTCAATTTGCACGTGTATGAGTGTGTATCTGTGTGTGCTTGGGTGTGCGTTGCATGAATTTTAATTGCTTTATTTGCATGTTAACAACCCACCTCTGACACACACAAACAGACACACACGCACGCACGCACACACAGCAGATGTTTGCCTGGCCCCCAGTGCGCTCTGCTCTGTGAGGCAGCTGCCATCAACCAGCCTGCTGATATACTCAGTGTGACCCAGTGTGTGTGTGTGTGTGTGTGTCAGGTGGGCTGAACATTAATGAATGAAGATTAATGAATTAGAAAAGAAAAAATCCTCCATTTCCATCCCTTTTTTCCTCATATAAATGTTTTCCAGAACTCCTCCTGCTCCGTGTGGGTGTAACTGATAATAATAGAAATTAATATTAAGATAAATTGGAGGATATTTAAAAAGTGGAGGCTGACACAACTAAATGCTGCGTATTGGAGAAACGAATCCCTCTTTTTTGACATTGTGAACCGGTGACTTTTAATTGAAATGTGCATGTCAGACAGATACAGTGTGACTCCACACAAAAATACTGCTGTGCTGCTGAGACACAGCTTCACCATGAAAACCTTTCAGGCTGAATCTCATGGAACCTGCTGCAGACGTGGATGATGAGTCCTACAGCCTGACCTGCATCCGCGTTACCTTCTTTAAAACTGACACGTGTGATACTGACCTTGCAGACAGTACTCTGATTTACTTTCTTATATGCAACATGTATTTGCACTTCGTTCATGACAACTATAGTCAAATGGAAACTGATTTATTTCCACATGCAGTCCTTTATATGTTGTAGTATGGCTCAGCAAGACAGATATGACTGAGGAGTGGTGGAGGTGGGTTGTAAAGTGGGTTGCAGACAGGTGTAGCCAGGCTAAAGCTACTTAGCTATCTGGCCCTACATGAGAAGTGCCAATTAGATGTGTGGATCAGCTGGATGAGATGGCACTGACACTACAGAGCCCAGCTGCTTTAACCTCACCAACAGGCTGGCTGCATGAAAGCACACCTTTGATGTGATTGGTCATGTGGCCGTTTTAAGGCCTGTCGTGGTTTTGAGTTTGCATTCATTTATTTTGCCAGTTTTGCATCCAGTCAGTTAATCGCTCTTTAATTTGCATATTCATCAGTCAGATCTGGCTCGTTACTTTGTGTGTGACCTTTCACCTCCCATGTGCCTAAACTGACAGTACGCACGTGTATCACTGCTGCTGCTTGGAGTGAAAGTTTTCAGTATTTTTTGTCACTCTGCCTCACGGTGTCCTGCATTTGGGTCCTGCTTTGGTTCATTACCCAGCCAATCACAAACCACTTTGCTGTCACGTTAAAGATAAACTGAAACGGACTGCAGTTTTACACAAGTCCGAACCGCTCAGAACACCCTCCTGCTGTGAAGTCAGTACTACAGGTTATTGTAATAACGCACATTCAAACACGCTCAGAGCGATGGTGTGCGTGTCCCTGCTTCAGCTGCTGCAAGTCATCCGGCCAACGAGCAGTTTAAATATTCAGCCAGTGTTACTGTGAGGACGGCCGCAGAGGAATTCATTAACATTTAGCTGCACCTGTTCCCTCTGCTGCTCCTCATCCAGCTAATTGATTACAGCAGAACTGATTATGAGAGGAAAGAGAGGGAGGAGGGGAAAGAGAGGAGAGGCAGCAGGATGGAGGGGGCCGGGGACAAACTGAATAAATGTGAGCCGGCCAGATTCCTCCATACACTCTCACTCTCTCTCTCTCTCTGGTTGGGCATCGCCATGCGCTTCATTAACTAATTAGCCACTTTGACAGGACACAGTTGGATGTGAGGTCTCCATGGAAACGGTTCAGAAGTTAAATTCGTGTTGCAGCAACTCCCACGGGGACAAAAAGAGGGAAACCGTGAAGGAGGACAATGCTGCCAGCATCCCTGCTCTCCATCTGGAGAGAAGTGCTCTGTTCCTCCTCAACAACAGCTACTTCTTTCATCTCAGGCTCTTACAGCGGTACTACAGTGGTACTACAGCGGTACTACAGCGGTACTACAGCGGTACTACTGCGGTACTACTGCGGTACTACAGTGGTACCTACAGCGGTACTACAGCGGTACTACTGCGGTACTACAGCAGTCTGTCTCCACTAAATACACCACTGCGCATGTGATACTGAGTGCAATTAAGACCTGCTGCAGGCACTGAGACTGCTCCCGCCGGACACATCAAAATCTGGGATTTGTCCTCTCAGGAACCAAGGTCAGATTTCACTGCCGCTCAGATCGATAAAACCTGGAACGACCAATCAAAAGTGACAGCTTAAGTCACATGTGGCGTGACATCAGTGACTCTGTGAATCTAAACACAATTTGGTAGTTTTGCTAACCAACCAAAGGCAGGCGCTCTGTGACCTGATATGGGGATAGTGCATTAAAATAATATATATATTATAGTTTGCATTGGTGTCTCCACTGCTGTACAAACTGACCACTCATTTATGAATGCCAGTAGTGAAGCAAGGAGGAAACATTTGAATTTGGACAGTCTCCCTTCAGTGGTGTCGTCTCACGAACCTCTGAGCTGCTTTCAGCTCCACGGCAGTATCGCTCTGACCACCTGCACTCGCGTCTCACTGACACGAGCTGGATCTCTGCTAGCGCGTCACAAGAGTGGCTTATTGTTTTTGTACTATGCAAGGAAGATGAAGATGCTGGGAGGCAGATGTGGTAAGCAACTCGCGTGTGAACAAAAACTCCCGTGTTCTGGTAGATCAGGTATGTTCTCTCAATGTTCTCTCTCTGATGCCTTTAAACGCTAAAGCTGGAACCACAACAATGACAGTCTTACGAAATGATAAATTCTTGGCACACAAAGGAGAAAAATGACAACCATGATCCTGGTCTCACTGCTCAGCTGCTCGGCCGTAGGTTAGCGATGATCCTCCTCATAAAATTTGTCAGTTTGAGAGAGAAGTTCATCTTTTCTCTCTGTGGAAACTGCAGAGCACACAGTGCACGTGATCAGAGCAGCATTTCTGCACAGTGATCTAAAAGTAGCAGCTGCTCTAGAGGATGTTTGGACATAACCAAGAAGATGATTGAAGACAAAACTGGCAACATTTTAATCAGCTATGATTCGGATTTTTATGGTCCCATTTCTATAACTTTTCGATCAAGCTCCTTTATATATGTTTATTGTTGCACATCAGTGTGATGATTTCACAGTGAACATTATTCTCATTCTTCATGATGGATGCAGTGAAAACATGCCTTTAAAATATCCACCCACCTGCCCATCCATCCGGGCGGCAGGAGAATAAGCAGGGTGTTCTAGACATCCTTTGCCCCAGCTATGTTTTCCATTTCCTGTTGGGGGGGATCCCAAAGCATTTCCAACCAGATGATCTATAATCCCTCCAGCAAGCTGTGGGTGTACCCTGGGCTCTCCTTCCAATTTTTATAGCCAGAAAATCTCCAAGAAGAGAAAACCAGGAGGCTTGATCGGTTCCCCAACCAGTGCAAAGAGGCTAGCCTCTCTCTAAGGCTAACCTCAGCCTGCCTCAGGAGGCCCCGGCATTACTGGGGATGCTGCAGCAAACTCACTCCACCTTCCCCGTGTTCGTAAACTGCATCCTGAGATACATAAACTCTCTTGCTTGGAGTAACAAGTATCCCAATCCAAAAAAAATCCTATAAAACTTTTACTCTCAAAAACTCTTAGAATATGAGAATATATACACAAATATACCTGCTGGTATATATACCAGCAGGTATACCTGCTGGTATATTTGTACAGGTGAGTGTGTGCAGCACAGGAAGGACCATTTTGTGGCACTATTTACCAAGCTCAGATCTCATAGAGGCTGACTGGTAAATTAGCAAAAATCACAATCATCAGAAAGAATCGCCTCACAAATCCAGCCAGCAACATAATCCACCAACTGTCCAATCGCATTAACCTTATTATTAAGTAGAAGTAAAGACCGGAGACCCGTGCGCCCCCACACCACAGAGTCCTGCTGTCTGCGCTGAGCAGTTAAAGAGAGAATCATCTCAAACCATCTGTTAATGTCAGACGTGCATTGGTAGAAATCATGTCTCTGAACTAGCGAGCTGCGTTATGTCCATTCATTTATTGAGTTTCACGCCTTTCACGCTGCTGACTGAACTGAATGGGAAGCGTGGAACAATTAAGCTGATATCAGAAGTATTTCCTTTCCACGTGTGATTTGGGGTGAAGTGGCCTCCGGCTGCACCGAAACACCGGATCATTTCTCGCTATCGTTTTCCTGCTCTGACTGGAGCAGAGATGCCTCCTGCAGCTGCTTGATATTCAGAGGTGGATGACATTGTAAAGCAGCAGGGCAAGCGAAGGCACGGCCTCATTCAGCGCCTTCAGACGGGCAGAGCGCTTCCGTCTCTTTTAATTTTCCCTCAGAGGACACCAGGAAAACGCGCGGAGGTCTGCAGAAAGCTGATGAAGATAACGCTGATAATGATACAGATAATAATCAGACGGCCTTGATAATCATAGTGGGGGTGGGGGCCCACACTCCTCACAGATATTTAATGAAGATAACCAAAGACATGCTCTGAAGTCTGATACGTCACATGAATCCTTTGGTTTAATGTATGAGCAGCACAGGCTTCAGAACCCTTTAAGTTCCTGTTGAATAGGAACGTGTTCACACACACTCTTCATTAAACCGCTCAAACACCCTTTTAGGGTCAAACCCCTGACCCGGGCTGCCCTATCTGGCAATCTAGGTTCTCAGTGGATCAGCTGAGATAGACTTCAGCCCCACTGCCTCCTTGGATGAAAGTGAAGAAAATGGATGGATGGATGAGCTTTCATCAGCCTCAATACCCAAGAGCAATAACAGCAACTACAACACATTATGAGCAGCAGAAAACTGGCAGAACTGCAAAGAGAAGCTGATGAATAGAATGTTGGTGTCTTTTACACCATCTGCACCGCCCATCTGAAGTCCTTACAGGCAGGTCTCATCACTCTGCAGCATCTTCCTCCTTTTTCTACTGCACGTCTACTTTTTTCAAACAGGTTTACATGAAGTTACACTAATGCAGGCGCGTCCTGTATGATCCATTTTCTTTACTGGACCGCCACGGAGCCTCCTCCAGAGGACACAGGGTGGCACAGGATGCTGGCCCATTACAGAGTCAGCACAGATCACACACTGCCACACACAACCAATTTAGAATCATCTCACATACGGCCAACCAGGAGGTTTGAACCCAGAACCTTCTTCCTGTGAGGCAACAGTTCTTCCATCTTCTATATTACACATTATCTCTTGTCCATTCTGCCCCTTTAAAAAGTCCCCAGACTGTAATAGAATAAAAGAGGTTTTGGCATCATAAAGTCAGGGGTAAATGCAAGACAGAACCCTGAATGGGACAAGTGGTTAAAGAACTTGGTGGACGGGTGGACGGGAACTCAGACGCTCAACCACTCCTGTGTACAGACTGCTGGGATACCTGGGATGATCTTAGGGTGGAAACGGGGACTGGGGAGTGTGCCGTGATTCCCTGCCTGTCTGCTTCCTGTCGCTGAGGCACAAAGCACGAACTAACGTGAGAACTGTAGTTCAGTCAGGACAACTACAGCCCACAGCAGACCAATATTTCCATCTGCAGTAATTTATACTTGGCAGTACCTATCTCTGTTGAGATCAGCCGATCTGCTGGGATTATCGCTGAGCTTTACTTTGTGGTCTGCCTGAACTAATGCCGCATTCGATTCTTTCACTTCAGATGATGATCACTTCCTCCTGTAACCCTCCTGTAGCTGCTCTGCCTCTGTAAAGCAGTGCGGGTATTTAGAAACTCCAGGGCTGCTGATTCAGGACATGCAGCAGCACTGGTGCATTTAATTTATGGGTACAGTCGGTGTTATTGTGTTTGGAGCTGTACTTGGACCGTTTGTGCCGCCGAGCGATTTGTGCGATCGATGTATGAAAAGCTCCGAAGAACAACAAAATGTTAAAGTGAACCTGGAATTAATTCAGTGGGCATCTCCTCTGTTTCTGTATGCTGAGCTGCAGTGTGAGGGCTGCATACAGAACGCCTCATCCACCCTGTGACCTACACACACACACACACACACACACACACACACACACACACACACACACACACACACACACAAAGGACCAGGTGGGTAAACACTCCCTGAATTCAATCTGTGATTGTTTGTTTATGTCCTCTGGGTGAGAGCTGCAATCACATTGACTGTGTCCGTGTGTGTGTGTGTGTGTGTGTGTATGTGTGCGTGTGTGTGTGTGTGTGTGTGTGTGTGTGCAAATGCCCTCTGGGTAAGAGGAGCAATCACAAGGAGGGCAGAATGTCTCTATTTGGTCTGCAACAAAACATGCGATGCCATGCTGCACCATCAGTGTGTGTGCTCAGAAAACAAGCAGCTGTTGGGGTCTATACCAAAAATACACTTGGGGTGTGTGTGTGTGTTTGGTTCCTTGCATATAGAGGATATTTATAGTGAGGATCCATCATGTTTATTTCCTAGCCCTGTATTTTTATTCTAGGACTCTGCTAGAGTAGCTTTGCTTGATGCACAGCTTAAAAACATTTATTTATCTGACACTGGGCCTTAGAGCAGACCCTCGATCCATCCTCTGAGTGAAACAAGCGCTTTAGGCTGATCCCTCTTTAAGGCCAACATGCTTCTTATTGGCCGCCCCTCATGAACATCAGGTGATGGGGCTCTGCACCTGAGATGAGATCTGATATCAGAGTGTTTAGTGCAGTCTGAGCATTTGGCTAATAGGTATTACTTTGGACATGTTTAATATGAACATCTACCATAGAAGGAAAAAAAATACATATATACATATCCAGCAGTCTTTCCCTAGAAGCGGGATGCTGGAGTCTATCCCAGGTATTAGTGGGCAAGAGTTGGATAACATCCTGGACAGGTCAGCAGTCTCTCACAAGGTGAACACAGTGAGACAGACAACCAATAATGTGTTTTGGGATTTAAAACAAACAAACAAACAATACACTGTAATTTAACAGAAACATTTCCTGCAGTGCAGATCCGTATGTTTGGCTCATTAAATTGTTCTTCCAGCCCGATTCTTGATGCCAGATGTTCCCAGATACCCTCTCTGACACCCACCGGTGTTGTTAATCATCTCCAGTTCTGGGGTTTTGTGTAGAATCATCGTGGTAACGGGATGATTACACCCTCAGAACCAAAACTAAAAACATAATCATCAGTTTGTCATCAGCTCCTGCGTCCTTTCATCGCCATCACCTGAAGCTCCACCCACCTCATCAGGATAATAGAGTGGTAACAGTCACACTGATTGGACCGGGGAGGGTCCTGTGACCTGCATCCAGTTTATTGTTTTGTTATTTGTCACAACTGTCCCACAAGGATGTGAGCGTGCCCAGTCGACACTTTAAAAACCACGCTCGAAATGACTGTTGGTCAGTCACTGATCAATCACTGCAGGGGTCTTAGTCATGGTGGCCCATTACTATTGTAACTAAATCTTAAAGTTTTACTTTCCTCTGACACAGTAATGGTCACGGCCGGCAGTCTGCATGGATCAAAACGTTCCTGAAACGACTCCAACCTGCAGCCGGTGAAACTCTGTTATAAACTGTGTTATAAACCGTATTATAAACGGTGTTATAAACTGTGTTATAAACTGTGTTATAAACTCATTTTAAACCATATTATAAACTCTATTCTAAACTCTATTCTATACTCTATTATAAACTCTGTTATAAACTCGATTCTAAACTCTATTACACCACGATGCCAATAACTAAATTCTATTAAAGTGCTGGATAAAAGGCCCCGGAGGATATTTGGTCCTGGCAAGAACAATCAAGAGTTAACTTTAAGAGCAGCTCAGATATGTAAATGATTCTAATTAACTGAATCATTCTATGTGGTCTTTTGTATTTCAGTGTGAAGGAGAACTTTTATACTTGTTATGGCCAAAGGAGGAACTGCTGTGATTTTCCATTACAGACCTCCTCCAGATTTAAGGTTTAAAAGCTATTTTGAATTGTGCCTGAAACCCAGCTGCTCCGACAAGAGCCAAACGTGTTGAAGTTAACTAAAGAAGAGACACTACGAGCGTCCGTGCTATCCATGATATATAAGGTAGGAACAAAAAAAGCTAGAACAGACGGTCTGATCCCAGCAGAGGTCCAATCTGAAGGGTCTGGGATTATATGGAAGCACAGAAGACATCATTTCCTGCAATAATTTATTGCTACTCTAACTGTCACTGGGGCAAACTGATTAAAATTATAATCAGTTATTTCAAATAAATGAATCACAGACTTCTACCTGAAACCTACTCTCAGCGTCTTAATGCAGCAGCACCTGTGTGGCACAGGTTTTGATCATTTGGTCTTTACATGCTATATTTGCTGCTGCCCACTTAGGTCCCACTAGCTTCACCTTTGTGTGTGTGTGTGTGTGGGGGGGGAGCCTATCCCAGCTGCCATAGCGTAAGAGCACCTTGGGCAGGTAGTTGGTCTGTCACAGGGCTAACACAGAGAGACAGATGACTCATGCTCACATTCACACCATTCATGCGTCTTTGGACTGTGGGAGGAAGCCGGAGAACCGAGTACTGCAGACACGAGGAGAACACACAAACCCACAGAAAGGCCCCGACCAGCAGGGGATTAGAACCCAGGACCTTCTCGCTGTGAGGTGACGGTGCCAGCTACCACACCACCCTGCCTCCATTCAAGCTGACACGGTTAAACTCTCAAAATAGAAAACTCTTACCAGGAGTATCATTCCATCTGCTTATACCCTTACTTTTGTTACCACCACAAATCTCTTACCTGGATTCATCAGTAAAAAAAAAGCTCTGTTCTGTCACCCACTTGTGATCTGCTGGTATCTCTAAAGCCACTATTAGAAGCCTTTTTTTCAGGACTGAAGGCTGAACTCCTTATTTTTTTTCTATTTATTGAAATCTGTGGTGAAGCAGTTTTTCTCATTCCCAAAGAACAAAGTTTGATCGTTTTATTCCTCTCACTTTTGTCTGCCTGCTTTATAAATGTCAGTGAAGCCATGCATCAACATAAAGAGACTCTTTTTTGAACTATTTAACACTTTCATTTAGTTCTAATATCAAGCTTTCCACTATCACAATGCTGCTCAGTTAGCCATTTGAGGTGTGAACAAGAAGTACCAGGAACAGACACATGAAACTCAAGAGCCTCACCTAATTTAAATGTGGACAGCCTCCCCTTCAAGGGCATCTTCTCAGACATGAAACCTCCAGGAGCACTGATATATTTGGATTCCTGTGCTGACCACTTAAACCGTACGTTCTGAGATTTAACCGTGGCCGCAAACTTATGAGATCAAACTGATGAGAATTTCTTGAGGACGAGCTTCTTGGTTACTGTTGGGTCTCTGGCTAATGCTACAATCCCAATATGGAAAACAATGATTGGAGACTGCGGCACGCAAACCTTTCCTAGTCGTAAGGAGGTTGCAGTCCAATTTTTTAGTCTGGTGTGACTGAGCCATAAGACCAAGCACTTTTTAGCACTTCTCAACTGAAGACTCCACAGTTTCTAAACCTGGAAGAAGTGTGTCACAATCTATCATTTCTAGATTTGGTTCCCTGCAACTTTGTCCATTTCTTAAAAAGGAAAACCAAGTTGAAAGATCACCGTTTTTGACACACCGGAAAAGACCCAGCATGCATCACAGACGCATGAGTACAAGGGGACATAACAGGACTTCCACTGAGAAATTTAAAAATAGCAGCTGTCCTGATGTAACGCTGTTAGCAAGATGTCAGCAACAGATCCTTTAAGTCCTGGAAGCTGTGAGGTGGGGCCTCCATAGGATCGGACTTGTTTGCCCAGCACATCCCACAGATGCTCGACTGGATTGAGATCTGGGGAATTCGGAGGCCAGGTCAACACTTCAAACTTGTTGTTGTGCTCCTCAAATCATTCCTGAACCATGTTTTCTTTGTGGCAGGGAGCATCATCCTGCTGAAAGAGGCCACAGCCATCAGGGAGTACTGTTTCCATAAAAGGATGTACGTAGCATCCACATGGATGGCAGGACTCAAGGTTTCCTAGCAGAACATTGCCCAAAGCATCCCACTGCCCCGCCTTCTTCCCATAGTGCATCCTGGCGCCAGGTGTTCCCCAGGTCAACCTGTCCATCCACATGTTATAAATGAAAACACGATTCATCAGACCAAGCCACCTTCTTCCATTGCTCTGTGATCCAGTTCTGATGCTCACATGGGCATTGTCGGTGCCTTCGGTGGCGGACGGGTCTGCAGCTATGCACTTCCATTCCCAACAAACTGCCCCGCCCTGTGTATTCCGGCGCCTTTCTATCATAACTTGCATGAACGTTTTCAGCACTTTGATCCACAGTAGCTCATCTGGTGGATCAAACCACACAGGTCAGCCTTCACTCCCCATGTGAGCCTTGGCTGCCCATGACCCTGTTGCTGCTTCACCACTGTTCCTTTCTTGGACCACTTTTGATAGATACTGACCCCTGCAGACCAGAACACCCCACAGGAGCTGCAGATCTTCATGATTTTACTGATTATTTCCAGGTTTCTGTGGAAATATGATTTTTAGACTATTGGGAAGATTTGTGTGTGAACATGAAACATATGATTATGAAAGGCTAAACTTGCACATTTAAGATTAAAATGAATACATTATGTTATATATCTAAGAATAGATAAGAAGAGGCAGCCCCCAAGGAGGATGTCAGCTAAGAGATTCCATAAAGAACTCATTTCATGCCCTAAAACGTTAAATGAATATCTCATATATTGAGCTCAGCTGGACTCCTCACTGATATTTTCATTAATTAATATTTAGAAAAGTCTCCAGAGTAAAATATGTGATTCCTGCAGAGACTCACTGGGAGGCTAAATCGCTCCAGCAGGAACCTTTTTTGAGGATATTTTGCAGCAACAGCGAGCGGATTCATACCTAAACCCACTCCTGATCCTGAGCCTGACAGTCGTACATATACACGGAGTGACCCCAGCTGGACTCTCCAGAGGATTCTGGGTAAAAAACCCCACAGCCTGACATACTGTAAACTCTGTGCTGTGTTCAGCCAAGCATGCAACAACACACACTCGCACACACTCGCAGTAACGCTCCACTGACTGGAGGAAAGTTGAGGAAATGTCAGATTTGTCTGAAAAGTTGGTTTGACAGCAGAAACTTGACAGAAGCGGAAAGATTCACATTTTTTCCTTCAGCAACAAGCTGCAGAGAAACTGACTGAGGCAGGACACACACACGCACACAAACACACACATTGTGTGTGTGTGTGTGTGTGAGAGAGAGACAAATAAGGAGTAATTTGGTCACTGCAGAAATTCATAGTTTGCATAAAGTTTTTACAGGTTTTCCTACAAAACAGCTGCAGTTTGATCAACCAGATTCATCTCAGAGTGCCTAACGTGCTTCTTTCACATCATGATCACCACAGCTGATATTTCTTTGAGCGTGATCTAGTTGGCTCATTCCCAGGACTCGCTCACTCTGCCCCCCCATTTAACAAGACATATGAACAGCAGGTGGGTGGGGCTTTTGTGTGAGATGACAATATAAGAATATAAGCTCTCTGTGACATCATAGAGAGCCAAGAGTAGAAAAAACATCTGAAGCCGAGTGTTTAGCGCAGCGTGAAGCTGAACTCACAGGATTTACTTGCACTTATACTGACCTCATTATTTGCAACTTTGGCCATCTTTAATATGGACATTACACTATATATATATATATATATATATATATATGAGAGGGAATGGGGATAAGCAGAATAGGTCCCTTTTAAGTCACTCATATATTTGAACACATCTTTGAGTCTCCTGCGAGAATGATTTGGGCAGGCAGGCTTCGGGATATAGTAAAGCCTGCAAACCAGTTCAGGCAGTCAACTTGAGCAGGTTCTTCATCTCCATATGATACTGTCACTTCAGCAAACATCTAATGCAATCATGCAAATTACCGCTGTCACTCCCCACTCCCTGCAGCGCTGTGCCGTGCTGAGCTTGGTGTTTTGATGTTGGGAGTAATGAGGTCAAAGCCAGTATAAGCGCTGTACATTCCCATAGTGAGTGTTAGTTGGCTGATTGAATTAAAAAGTCCACCGCGAAACACACCAATCAGCCTCCTTGTGTCTTCTTACAATGTTTTCACCTGGGAAACTCAGGATTCATGTGGACATTATTTTGACTACTATAATACCCATAAAACCATTATTACAAACCAAACAGCACCTGTGCAACAGCACTCCAATCAGCAGGACAAGGCACCCTTTTACACTCCAATAATGCTCAGGAATGACTCAATAAAGACCTCAAGACATTGACCCCGCCTCTAGATATTATAGAACAAACCCTACCTACAGAGGCCCAATCCCAGAGCCAAGCCTGCCCATGTTTATAGGTCAGGAATCGTGGTATCGAGTTAAATTTGGTCAAATTAAGCAGGCAAAGTCGATACAATACTTGGGTTTATTTTTTCACTTCCAAAGAAATAATTTATGTCCAGTATCCAAACTCGTAGGCAGCCCTGTAAGGAGTTCAAGTTGTGTCCAACTGGCCAAAGATCCAGGATGCAAACATGCAGGAACTAATTTGTCCAGGTAGCCAATGATCTTCTAAATAAATTAGGGCTGCAACTACTGATTATTTTAATAATCGAGTATTCAATTTTTCCATAGATTAACTGGATAATAAATAATTTTGTCTTATTAATGAGCAATAATAAATATTCAAAAGAGAAAATCACCTGAGCTCACCGTTTGGGTAACGGCTCCGCCTCTTTGTGCTTGCCGTGTGTGCAGACTGATGTGATTTGGTGCTGCTGTTGTGTTCTCAGTCCTTCTGTTGAACAGTGGCTGCGTGCGGAACGGGTGACTGGGGATGTTCCGTCGGTACCGAACAATCGCTAATGCTAATGGCGGCGCCCGCCAGCAAACTGTGGGGACAGTGATTCGTCCCGGTGTTGGGCCAAAAAGTGATCGTCTGCCAAATACAGCCAGTCATTTTTTGGCAAATACCGGAAATCACTTCTTGGCACGACGTCGGCCACTTACGTGGGTTATTTCACCGGCTCCGCAAAGAGCCGACACAGAACGTAACACGTTACACGGTGACATCACAGTTTAAACGAAGCATCGATGCCGAGGATTTTTTAAAATAATTTAATTATTCGAGTTACTCGAGGAATCGTTGCAGCCCAAAAATAAATCCTTATGTTTTTAATGTTGTTGTTTTATTCCGGCCTTTTGAATTTCAGTGTGTTTTTATGTCAGTTGTGCTGTCTTCTAGAAAAGTATTGTAATTTAAAGTAGTTATAATGTGACATTTGTACAAAGCTGCCACCTAGTGGACCTTTTATTTTATTTTAGTAGGACAGATTTGTAACTTATCGGTGGAAGCAGTTGGCCACAG
>JAVDPK010002852.1:195442-209434 GCA_034780415.1 Cichlasoma orientale
GTTTTTTTTGAGTTTATGCTGTGTGGAGTGTCCTGCTTGGAGGTCCTCAGCCTGCTGCACCCCCGTTCCATGACAAAGGATGTTTGAGAGCTATTTCAAACCATTCTTCAGCAATCAAATTGCATTTTAAATGCTGCTGAAATGTGTTCCACTGGACAGATCTCAGATCAGTTCGGCGAGTGCGGATCAAATTAGCGATGCTAGCACCGGCAGCCTTTCTTCCTTGGAGGGAAAGGTCCACACGTGCAGAGTTTGTTTGCACATTGCTCCAGTCGAGTGCTTCCATGCCAGTAAAGGTCCATTACACTTTAAAGAGCCATACCCACAAGAGCTAATTACTGGACCTCAAGCTAATGATGTATTCCTTTTTGCAGGCCAAAATGTACACATACAGTATACTTCACGGATACTTCATTAGGTACAACTTGCTAGTGCCGGATTGGACCCCATTTTTCCTTCAGAACTTTAATTCTTCGTGGCACAGATTCAACAAGCTGCTGCAAACACTCCTGAGAGCTTTCGGTTCATAATGACATGATAGCATCTGCTGCAGATTTGTCAGATGCAAATCCTGTTTCACTGCATCCCAGAGGAGCTCTGTTGGACTGAGATCTGGTGACGGTGCTGAATTCTGGTGCATGTTCAGTAAAACAGTTTGAGATGCTATGATGTTATCAGGCTGGAAGCAGCCATCAGAATATAGGTACACTGTGGCCATCAAGGGCTGGACATGAGCAGCAATAACACTTTGGGTAGTGTGTGGTATTTAGACAATGTTGGTACCGAGGGGCCCAGGGTGTGCCAAGAAAACATCCCCCTACGCCTTTACACCACCTCTGCTGCTGTAGCCCATCTGCTGCCAGGTTTGATGTGTTGTACATTCAGAGACACACTTCTGTATAACGTGGTTGTAATGAGTGGTTATTTGAGTTACTGTTGCCTTCCTCTCAGCTGAAAACACCATTCGTCTCTAACCTCTGACATCAACAAGGCATTTTTACTCAGACAGCTACTGCAGCATAACTCTGTAAACTCTCCAGTGATGGTTGTGTGGGAAGATCCAAGTGGATCAGCAGTTTCTGAAACACTCAGACTGTCTGGTACCAGCTATTTGTATTTAATTTACTTGCACATTTTAAAGCACTTTGTGATTTTATCTGTGAAAGGCATTACAGTATATAAATAAAGTTTACTTACTTACCAACAATCACGCCACATTCAAAGTCACTTAAATCCACTTTCTTCCTGTTCTAATGTTCACTGCAGCAGATCGTCCACATGTCTAAATGCATTAAGTTGCTGCCATGTAATTGGCTGTTTAGATATTTCCATTAACAAGCAGTCGAACAGATGTACCTAACAATCACAAAGATTGTGATTGGCCTGGTCAGCGTGGTTGATCCCTCCCGTGCATTTCCAGCTACATTTTTGTCCCAGTTTTTGAATTTATTAGTGGGAGAATAAAAATAATCGTCTCAATATGAGTAATAATGATCATAGCAGAAATATAAGGACTCACAAATGTCAGCATTTGGAAGGAGATTGCTGAAGCTGTCTGAATGGACGGGATGGAATGAGCAAAGAAGTGAGAAAACTAGAGGGACAAATATGGTCGCTGACCACAAAAAGAGTGAGGACCCAGGGAAAGTCCCAGCAGGACACAGCCGGTGTACGCAATACACAACACACACACACTGCACAAGCATGAATGCCGGCAGAAGCCTAACAAACAATCGCTGCAGCTATCTGTGTCGACACACCTGTGATGCAGTCCCCCTCGATGGCGTTATTAAAATAATGCGCGAGTTCTAAAACAGTAAAGTTGCCATGAAGGTGGGAAACCTTCCATAAAGCCAAAAATCATATTTTGTAATAGATTGTAAACATTTGTTTCTGCTGTAAAGTACATATTTGAACACGGGAGCCTGTAGTGCACGACTCACTTTTGGAATCAGCCTCAAGTGGCCATTAGAGGAACTGCAGGTTTTGAACCCAGAGTTTTCCCGTTGCTTCCGTCTTACTTTTTATCACAACAGACACAAAAAGGTGTAACGGCACAGACCCAACAGCTGCCTGCTGCTGTACATTAATAAAATAAGAATATTCCTTTAACTGTGACTGGATCTCTTACAGGACGCTCTCAGTTCTTTGGGAAAGTCCAGTTTAATGAGGTAACGGTTTTAACTGACACTCTGACCCATGTCTGATTTATTATTAGTGAAGCATAAAACTCCACAGACAGCTCTTTAAGCCACACGAACGTCCTGCTATTTATAGGCTGCGGACGCCTTAATGGCATCTGTGATGATGTATCAGGCTCCCAGTGTCACTGACATTTTACCCTCTGTCTGCAGCGGGCAGTGAAAGGTCAAATTAATCACATCAGTGATGATAAAAACAAAGCCGATGTCTTTTTTTCCCTTCAGAACACACCAACACCGAGCCTTTTTAAACACACCCGTCCTTTTCACGAGTCATATTGTGGTTGCAAAGTTAAGATGAGCTGCGAGGATTCTGTCAGCTGGTAAAGATGATTTGAGCTGCAGGCCTATAAAACACGTGCATGCAAGAATAAGTTATTGTGTTATTCTCTGAATGTTTCCACGATGAACTTTAATACTGAACCGTGAGAGACGACCGAGCGTGCGTGGACTCCGCTTAATGTGTCAGGCTAAAAAGAGGTTTAAATGAAGCTGCTCCTTCCTCTCCCTACTTAATTAAAGACCCCCGAGTCTCCTAATGAAACTCCTGACAGCAGAAGGGTGGGGGGGGGGGGGGGCGCCTGGGAAGGGCTAAAGACTGTGTTGCTGTTGGCTCTTCTCTCACTCGCTCTTTCTCTCTCACACACACACACACACACAGTGCCAGATAATAGACACCACCTGATCCAGCAGTTTTCGGGTCTCGGTTGAAGTGCTGCTTGAAACTGGGACCAGTTTAAACCAGCCAGGCTGCATAAATCATATTCTTTAATATTCTGGACTCTTTGTGGTGAACTCTGCATCTGCAGCGTGTAACATGAGCCCAGCAGAAACCTGTATTCCACTATTAAATCACACGTTGGTGCTTTTGATTAAATGCATCATTAATACATTTTTAATACTGAAATATATCAGTCGCCCCCTGGTGGTGGGTTGAAGTATACATCATAAATCTTAAACCTCCATATTTGTGGCATAGAAGATATATACACGCATTGGGCACTTCATTAGGTACACCTGTTCAACTGCCTGTAAATGGAAATATCTAATCAGCCAATCACATGGCAGCAGCTTTATTCATTTACACGTGCAGACATGTTGAAGACGACCTGCTGAATTTCAAACTGTAAAAAAAAAGGCATGGTTACCATTTTCATCCCTTTAAGACCCCCAGTGTGGTCGCAAAGACGTTTTCCTGATGACTGACTGCTTCCTGCAGGATCACCCGCCCTGCCACAAACTCAGATCATCTCAAACTGATTTTAATAACATGACGGTGAGTTGACTGCACTCAAATGACCCCCACAGTCACCAGATCTCCATCAAATAGAGCACCTTTGGGATGTGGTGGAATGGGAGGTTTTCACCGAGGATGTGCAGAAACTGTGTGACGCTATCACGTAAATATGGATCCAAATCTCTGAGGAATGTTAAGACAGTTTATTCAAATGTGTATTTGAGACAGGACTGAATACAGTGTATGGCACACAGACAACATATGAATTATTAGTGTGGACTGCCTCAAACAGCACTATCTTTGATCTGTGATGACCAGGACCTGCTGATAAAAATCCTCTTCAGAATCTGTTTAATTTGATGGGTTAAGTTCACTCTTTAACATCCACTAAAATACTAAAAATACTAAAATACTTTCTTTTGTAACCAGGGCGACAGCTTCCATTGAGATGATGTCCTTGGTATTTCAGGGAAAGTATCCTTTTAGCAGCCTATTGTGAGCAACTGGAAATCAGTGGCAGCAGGTGTGACGGAGCGGAATCCAGATTTGAAATGTTTCATGCTATGGTCAGTATGTGAGGAGGCGGTCAGAGAGGTCTGCAGCCAGCTCTGATACATGGTGGAGGTTCTGTCATGGTTTGGTGCTGCATTTCAGCCAGTCGTGTCAAAACTGATGCAATTATGAACACAGAAAAATGCCGTCAGATTCTTTTCATTCAGCACTCTGCATTCAATCGTTAGCTATCATTAGCCACTGTGGCATTCCCTCAGCTGTAACACTGTCAGCGTTCATGATGCATGTGAGTCACCACACTGGGTAAAGGAGGAGAAGCTAAGGCACAGCTCACCATCTGATTGGGTGGTGACACTGATGGCCTCTGAGGCGGTGCCGGGTCCGTAGCGGTTGATGGCCAGAACCCGAACTGTGTATTCTGTGAACTTGTTGAGTCCCTCCATCTTGTAGTTTTGTCCATTCACTTCCACACTCTGAACACAGACACACAGTATTGATCACTTTTAATTCCCCAAATGGCCGAGCGAGCTCAAATGAACTCGATAACAAAGACTCAGGCGGCGGAAAGCATCGGACTCCATCAGCGATGGCGCTCACCTGCTCCTTCCCGGACGGACTCTCGGTCCACAGCAGCCTGTAGCCCAGGACGGGGCCGTTGGGATGGCTGGGTGGCTCCCAGCTCACCTGAATGGAGGTCGGAGACAGAGCCGACGCTCGGAGAGACTCCACCTTGTTGGGAACCTGGACTGTAGACACACACAAACACTTGTGTTACCGGTGCTGCCACTGACATGTGCTACCACCACTACACATGATCCTGTTCTAAATACCATCATTTCTATCACAATCAAGCAGCTGTTATTTATGAGTCACATCAAAATAAGGCTCATCTCAGTCCCGCATCATTAACTTTAACTTCAGGTTTAACGTGTAAAAGGATACTACTACTACTGGATTTGATATTTGGATTTACAGCAGCTAACACAATGACCTGTTACAATAACATCTGGCCTATTTATCTCTGACATTATTCAAGGTGAAATGTGGCTAAAAGAAAAATGCAGATGTGGGCCACATCTGGGCCAGACATTCACGATTTTCCACCTGAGTGAGATCATGAGGAAGGAGGTCCAACAACAATATAAACAAGCAATGCCATCCTAAGTTGCGTGTCTGACTCTGGTTGTGTTGTGTCTGTCCAAGTCTAATGGGCATAAAGAGGAATCAGCCATCCATGCGTCACAGCAGGAGGACAGTCGGAGTCCTTCTGCCCATTCCTTCCCTCTCATAGCGGAAAGTCTTCATCTTTGTGGTCCAGTAATCAGAAGAAGAAACAATTAAGAAATACGAGACGACAACACCATAAAAACCCAAACAAAGAGTGTACTTGTGTGTGTCTGTGTGTGATGGAGCGTTTGCGTCTTACGATCAGGTTTGGTGGCGATCTTGAGGGGGGCGGAGCTCTCTCCCGGCCCCACGTCGTTGTAGGCGACGACTCTGAAGCTGTAGCTCTCCTCCGGCTTTAGGTTGGAAACTGTAAGCTCCAAAGACTCCGGCTCCGACACGTTCACTGACCTCTCCCTGACACGGGAAAAAAGCACCGCGGATTAACCAAAAGCACCGTTTCCTGCATGTGTTACTCATGTTGATCTTTAAGTGTGTTTTTCTGAAAGTAACTGTAAGTTTGTGGTACAACTATTTATTTAGGGGTTATTTAAACAGACTGGAAGTGGGAGGTGATCTTTCTTTACTTTGTAACAGCGCAGATAATCGCTGCTGGAATCAGCTGCAATCTGTGTAATCCCTCAGTGTCTGCAGCTAATCCGCAGATTACAGCACCTCTGCAGCCTTACAGTCCGCAACTAATCACCGGACCACAGATGAGACAAAGCCAGATGCAATGATTAGCATGTTTCCACAGCAGCATCAAACACACACGCACGCATGCACGCACGTGCACGCACACATGCACGCACACCGGCTTCAGTTCTCTGAAGGGAAACCGCACTGGAGCATTTTTTAATACAGAACAGTGAAAATATTCCTGGGGATAAAACATGAAAGCAAACTTTGTGTTGGCAGGATTTTGCTCCTTTTTGATGAAAACAGATAAAACATCCGTGCGCTGATGTTCACTGCATGCCAACATATCGACTTCACCACTGAAAGCACAGAAGAACTTTGTAACTCATGCTTCATTTAGACAGGGGGGGGGGGGGGGGGCTGGGAACTGCGCAAAAAATGTACTGTAAATAAATTACTGCAGCCGAGGATGGACCGAAAGGTTTTAAATAATCAGTGAGGAATTCAGTGTAATTACAGCTCGTCGTCAGGTTCAGTGTGCACGTCTGCTCAGCTCATTTCACGAAGGTTTAACACAGAGTGACTCTAACAGTGACGGCTCAAGATTCTGGGAGAAATTATATAATTATGGTTATGTCTGAAAATTAAGTGTAGAGCTGCAGTAGGGCTCCGTTAGCCCATCCATCCGTCTTCTTCCGCTTATCCGGGCCGGGTTGCGGGGGGCAGCAGCCTGAGCAGAGAAGCCCAGACCTCCCTCTCCGCAGCCACCTCCTCCAGCTCATCCTAGGGGGAGCAAGGCATTCCAAGGCCAACCGAGAGTGTCCTGGGTCTGCTCCGGGGCCTCCTCCCGGTAGGACATGCCCAGAACACCTCACCCAAGAGGTGCCCAGGAGGCATCCTAATCAGATGCCCGAACCACCTCAACTGGCTCCTTTAGATGTGGAGGAGCAGCGGCTCTACTCCTCACCCTATCTCTGAGGGGGAGGCCAGCCACCCTTCAGAGGAAGCTCATTTCTGCCCCTTCCGTTAGCCCAGCTTAACACAAAGACAGCGGGTGCACAGGCAGCCAAAGTAAATGTCAAAGTGCCAGTTTGCAGCTTTTAGGGGGAAATATTCAACCATTATCCACTTGGGGAAGCCTGACGTCATCAGCTCTTCCCGGGTCCAAATCCTTCTTTGGTTCCCAGAATTAAACAAACACTGAGACAACTTCAGTTATTGTCAGCATCAAGTTCCAGCAGGGACGCGTCCGCGGATCAAAACGTCTCTTTGCGAGCCGCACGTCTCCAGTGAGACTGCGATCCCGGTTCACATCGTGTTCTCCTCTGTGACTGCACAGAATTGCTTTACACCCACTTCACACACTTAAAAGTTGTTTTTATCTTTACTGCAGCTTAACTTCCTTTTTTTGTGGTAATTTCCATCTTATTTCACTCTAATCTGCAAATTTGTAACTGTGACTTGCAGTTATTTTTTCCCACTTGTCTAGTGTCTGCAGCCAAATACAGTGACAAGTTGACCTTGACCCATAATGGCAGCCTTCCCTTGTTTCCTTTGCAGCAATTGGATAAAAGCTGTACTTTGGGAAATTGTCTGTCCTGCGGCGCAGACTTTTGAAACCTAGAGAGGGTTTAAAGATGGGATGTTTGTCTCAATATGTAAAACAAGGCATAAAAATGCAGCGCAGACACAAGTAAACACGTGCGGCTGTTTGCCAAGAAACGGTTCTTTTTAACTCCCTCTGCAAACACCAGTTTCCATCTTCACATTTTTATTTGTGTAGCGATTAAATGAACCTGATATAAAATGTTCATTTGGAGGCATTTTGGCTCTATTTTAAAATGACAGGAGAAGAACCGTGAGCTGTCTCACAGCCCCCGTCACAAAAACGCCGATCAGCCAGTTAAACAGCTCAGAGCACATTTCTTCTGTTTCTTCTGCTTCCCGGCACTCTAACACTGCGCTTGAATGCAACGACACGCAGAGCGCGTGAGACAGGTGATAATGAGACAGGTGCTCATTTCCTGGGAAAGGCTCAGCTGGCATCACATTTAAGGGTTAAGCTGAGCCTAAACCTCTGCTGTCTGCCAGCTAAACCAGATTTTAATGACTAAATGTAACCACCAAGTATCACACAACACTCAAAGGTCCAAACGGTACACAAATCTCAGTGTTGTGGCTGATAATCACAAATGGTGGTCTTCATCTTATTGGGGGCAGCCCGAGCTGTGTGGGTCATTTTATACTGAGACAGAAAAAACAGGACTTCCTGGAATTACTAAAAACATGTTTCTGATACTTTCAGTTATTTCTTGTACTCACGTCGGCTGATGGGTGAATATAAAGCGGTGCAGCAACAGTAACCACATGAAAAACTAACACACTGCCACCCTTCCATCCTCCTTTTGTTTCACCATTTAAGAAAAGGAACATTTTCTCTCACTGGTGAGTATTATGAGCATCACTGTAACATGAGCAGCATCTGTGTTTTGTTATTATAGTTTTATATTTTTTTTAATTAGTTTTATTTCGATTTTTTTTTTATTTAGTTCAGTTTCAGTTTGTTTCCAGAGTGAATTTGCTCATTTCAGTTTTTAAGCCTTTACCCCTCTTCATTAATGACTCTAACCCCAAACCTTACATGGACTGTGAATAGGAATGTAAATTGCTGTTGTGAGAAGGTTGCTGTGTGGTGTTTCCAACAGGGCCACCTGGTCGTGCTTTGATTAAAAGGTTGTAGCGCTTGTTGCGTTTACCCTCTTTAAGTCTCCTCCAACGGTTCAATAAACAGCTTCCAGCATGTGCAGAACATGAACCGGTCTGGACGGGGACCTTAGGTGGTTTTTTTGGGACGGTTTGTCAGGAGGTTATCACAATTCATCATCCGCAGACCGCAGACGTACACTGTAAATTTCATGGCAATTTGACACACTGATAGAGCAACAAATCAACTGCTACCATCGACAGCAGCAGTCGCACGCAAAGGTTAAAGAAAACACAGAAGGTGAGTGGAGTTCTCGGGGTATATAAATCCGTGTTTTCTCTGGGCAGCCGAGGAAAAGGCTGAGACGCGGAGCTGGATGTTGAGGTAACCAGCAGGCTGGATTCTGATACAGTGTGAACTCTGTTTGCCCTTCAAAAGGCCACCGTGTGAGGGCAGGAAGTCAGCGCAAACAGGAATAACCCACAGAGAGAAAAAGACAGCTCTTCCTCCGCTTACGTCTTTACCAAGTCCTTCTCGTCTCTCTGGCCTTCTAATTTTTCCCTCTCTCTAAGGATCTCACCTCCTTCTGTTTTTAACTCTCCCTTTCCTTACCCTCCAGGCTTTCTGTTTCACCCCAATCTCATCAGCCGTGAGGTCGCAATAGCAATAGGATGGACGGACGGATTGTTATTATTTGGTTAAATGGTTTTTAGCAAGTTGCACTTCAGATGCTTTTATCAGCCATCACTGAGCTCCTGGCGTAGTTCTGGCTGGATGTGTGAGCACTCTTCTTGGCAGAGTTGGTAGAACTTATTTAAACTGGTTGGTTTACTGTCATTAAAGATGTATGCTGTGTAATCATTCCACCCTAGAAAAAGGACAGTTAAATAAGAATCATTAAAATCCAAAAATTATTCATGCCAATGATAAACTTCTGCCCACAACTGTATACAAACATGGACATTTATAAAATCCTGTTTTGGTGCTTTAAGGTGAGCATTTCACTCGTCATCATCTTGATGTTTTAAAAAGAACCTCATTTTGCACTAAATATGACCTGAAATAAAGACCTGCCACCATGAACCCATTAGGAAATGCTGCACTTTAATGAAGAGAGAAGTTGGCTCATTTTCTCACAGATCTCTAAACGATCTACCTTCCTGTTACAGCCAGAGGCCCCGCCCCCTGCTGACCAGAACAGGCTTCATGATTCAGAGAATCTATGCATTTGCTTTGAAGGCAGCTTTCTAAAGTATTGGTTGTACTTTATGCAGCTTTGTGATTACAGTTAACAGATGAGCCTCGTCAGAAGTTAATTGAGGGAATTTCCTTCCTCCTCCTCCTCTTTAAGGCCATCAGTTGTGTTGTGCTGAGATAGTGTTGGTCTATAGCAAAAAGGCCTGTTAACATGAAGTTTCTGTATAAGTTGCAAAATAAATCTCTGTTCTCTTGCATGCAGTCTCCATTTCTCTTGGTTATATGGGCTATTTTCTGTCACTGCTATTTTCCCATGCTGTCATTTCCCACATCCTTCAAAATTTCAATGTCACTGCTCTCGTACAATAATCTATCCGCCTGTGTTCTCTGCCAATCTGCCCCTAGTTCCTGTTCTTTAAGTTCCCCATCACATCTCACTCTGCCGTTCCAGCCATCTAGCAAGAAGGCCATCTAACCCTCCTCCTGATCCAGGACGTCTCGTCCAAAGTCTCCACGGGCCATTTGTTTTCTCCGCTCCGCTACCGCCATCAGCGTCGAGACTCGGGGAGAGGCAGTTTTTATCTCCTACTCTCATCTGGGACTCTGCACAATAATGTGACTCCTCATCGAAGTCCAACAGCCAAACATGGGTGTCCAAATGTCACAATGTCCTTATTTATGCACTGTAGTAATCAAAGATATGGCAAAAACTTAGAATAACAATAGTCCATTACTTTAAGACATTTTATAAATGCTGATATACTGAGGGATGTGATGGATGAGGGAAATCCTGATACCACTTTAGGTCAGCTGTGGTCTCAGTACTTATTTTGACACTTTTAAATATCAATATTACATCTACTGCAAGAGCAGATTCATAACAAGTCCACTCTGACTCGAGACGAACCTTTTTTCCTTTGATTTGTCCATTTTGTTTCTTTGACAAACAGCATTCAGGTGTGCAGACATGGTCAAGATCACCTGCAGGAGTTCACACTGAGCATCAGAATGGGGTGGGCGGGGTTAAGTTACTTAAGTAGGCAGCAGACGACACACCAGGTTCCACTTCTGTCAGTTAAGAAGAGGAAACTGAGGCTATACTTCCCACAGACTCACCAAACCTGCACAACAGAAGCTTGGAAAAAGTCTCGATTTGTGCTGCAGCATTCGGAGGGTTAGACATGAAAGCACAGCTCCGTCCTGCCTTGTATCGA
This sequence comes from Cichlasoma orientale, assembly GCA_034780415.1. NCBI lineage: Eukaryota > Metazoa > Chordata > Actinopteri > Cichliformes > Cichlidae > Cichlasoma > Cichlasoma orientale. The sequence continues at coordinate 206,312 of JAVDPK010002852.1, forward strand.
CGGCGCAGGCTGCCGGTGGTGCACTGCTGTGTGGGATATTTTCTTACACACTTTGAGCCCCGTAACAGGAACTGAGCATTGTTTAAACACCACAGCGCACCTGACTATTGCTGCTACCCTATCCATGCCTTCATGACCACAGTGCACCCATCGTCTGATGGATAACACACCGTGCCACAAAGCTCAAATCATCTCAATCTGGTTTCTTGAGCATGACAGCGAGTTCACTGCACTCAGACGGCCTTCACAGTCAGCGGACCTCAGTCCAGCAGAGCAGCTTAAGGCTGTGGTGGAACAGCAGATTCACATCATGGACGTGGAGCCCAAAAAAATCGAATGAGGTGTGTGGTGACGATACGGTTAATGATTGGGGGAAATAGTGGGCAAATAAATGATGGGCCGATTTTCATGGCTGGATAAAAACTGGTTAGGATCAAATAAAAATCATGGTTACAGGTGATGGCAGGGATTTGATCAGAGGTGCATATTTTGGTCCGTTAAGCTAAAAGAGACGGATGCTGGCGAAGGCGAGCGTGAGCTGAAATGAAACCTGCCTTAAATTCATAAAGAAAAGATGGTGGAAACAAGCAGCTGCTGCAGCTCATTTATTTAGGCAGTTGAAAGAGTTGAAACTACAGCAGTTTCAGCTTCAGGCTACCTGTGGCACCTGTGGCACCTGTGAATCTGGTCTGACAGCATTTATGCTCTAATTTCACTGCTTATGGAGTCCAGAGTAATAATATCTGGTGTAGACGGCATGGCTGCTGCTGGGAACGTGTAGAAGGAAGGAAAGGAGAAAAGAATGGCTATCACTGACATGTAGAATGATGCTAATTATGAGAACCTTAACATATCCTGAAAATAACAGTAATCAGTATGACAGGCTTTGGGACGAGGTGTGAATGTCTGCCTGCAAACATCTTTTCATCTTCTAATTCCTCCTGCCTTCTTTCTTTTCCCATTTTCCGTCCTGATCTGCTCAGATATTTCTCCATTTTGCTGTCAATATATTTCCAGGAAGTCATTACAGCTGACAAAAAAAAAGTCATCCTCACCCTTCCCTGCAGCCATTTCCCTTCCTCCTGTAATCTTTCATTGTTTTCTCTCTCAGCCTTCCTCCCCTCTCATTTTCTGCAAGTTATTAGCACTGACAAAACCTATATCGGCATTTTTCTCAAAGTCATTAGAACTGACAAAACCTCTGCCTCCATTCCTTCTGTAAGCCATTAGGACTGACAGAATCTCTCTATCGAATCATTTCATGACACAAACTTCAGTGGCTCTTTTGTCCAGCCTACCGTTCAGAGCCCCAGAGCTCTGCAGGCCCAGATTGTCTCTGAGGTAACAAAGCTTAAAAGCCTGGATGTGAAAGCCTTCAGCTGGAGCCCTGACTGTCAGAGGTAACCATTTAGCATCAGCAGGGGACTCGCCAATGTGTCACCCAGAGCCTTTTCTACTCAGTGCTCTGAGCTGCTGTGTGCACCAGAGCTGTGATCTAAGGAAAGCAGTGTTGTCTTTGACACACTGTTAGTATACAACTCTGCACCATCAGACTGTTATCCCTTTATAAGCTAACAACTGCTAAAGCAGGATCTTGGGTCCACATGCCTTTGAGTCAGCAACACGAGTTCATCTGTCTTTTTTAGCCAAGTAAGCAGCAGAAATGTCACTGTTGGCCGGTTTGTTCCAGACTAAAATATCTCAGCACCTTCTGATTGGATCCTGGAGAGTCTGGATACAGATATTTATGTTTCCACACACCGCTGCCAATCTGCTCATAGTTCATTTGGGGCCACGAGGCATGATCTCGGGTTTGTGTGAAATGTCTTACCAACTTCTTCATAGTAAAAATCATTTTCATGACCAAAACGAGCCACACCGTGGGCTAAAACTCACGATTATTTGTCATGACCATTGATCAGTGGTCATGAGTGCTATTCACAGAGAGGTGGGTAATGGCAGCGATCACAGGATTATAAGATGGTGAAAAGATGCACCCTCGTACCCGCTGTGTTACACTGTTTGTGCCAGGGCACCCGAGCCTGTGGGTGGAGCAATTTCTGGCAGTGTTTCTTGGGGTTTGAGAGATGCACTGTTTTGAAAAGAGTATGAAACACAAGGGATCAGTGAAGGCTTTGCTTTCTCTCCTGGATCACCTACAGCACTCTTTAGGCACGGAAGGAGTCTAAGGACACATGGTTCACATCTGACGATGATGTGATTGCAGCCAGCTCTCTGTGAACGGAGCTCATTGATCAGTGGTCATGACAATTTGTATATTAATGATCATTAAACTGAGTCCAGCTGTTAGTCAATGCTGTGCTAGTTTTGGTCATTAAACAACTATACTGTTTACAAGGTGCATGGTCACACACATCACATGCATTCATATGAACATGGACAACTACACCCAAGCTTAGTTAGGACCAGGTTTAAGTTTTGTTGATGCAACGACCTTAGAAGGTAACAATTAATAGCAGAAGCTTAAATACAAAGCTGCACTCATAAACTGGGTGAAAACCACAGGCACAGACACTTGTAATTAATGCTAAGTAACAGCCTAATAAAATATTAGAACTCCACTCATCAAAACCCAAACTTCATGTATATCTAATTAGGGCTGGGCGATATGGACCAAAAGTAATATCACGATATTTTTTAGCTGAATGAATATACGATATATACGATATATTTTTTCTTGCCAAAAGGTATCAACAAAAAGGCACTTCTGAGTCACATGGGCACTTTTTTTTTAACACTCAGCTGTAGATGGTACATTGCTCAAAAATAAACTATTTGCATGTTTAAATAATAATGCTTCTCAAATAAATTAATGCTTTTTCCTCCATAACAAAACACTCACAGCTGTGCTATTAAAGTGTACACAGAAAAGAATAGAATAGGGCTTTACTGTCATCCTATGTACAGCGAAATTAATCATTATATATATTAATCATTATATATATATATATATATATATATATATATAAAACGAAATTACTGAGAAGATACAGAGCAAAAACAGCAAAACTTATTGTGTAAAAAACAGTCTGCAGTGAAGTAGACTTCACCAAAGTACTTGCTCCTGTGTGTACTCCTGTACAGCCAGTACTCTGTGCAAAT